>PVKZ01000066.1:0-315000 GCA_004027375.1 Macroglossus sobrinus
AGGCTCAACTACAATAAAAGAGCACATATAACCCCCACACTGAGAGCAGCTGGTTCAGGTGAACAGGTAGACTGCACCACTAGGCTCCACAGGACACCTACTACATAAGGCTGCCCTACTAAGACTGGGAGATGTAGCAGATCTATCTAACACATAGAAACAAACACAGAAGGCAACCAAAATGAGGAGACAAACATGTTCCAAATGAAAGAATAGGACAAAACTCCAGGGAAAGAACCAAACAAAATGGAGACAAGAATCTACCAGATGCAGAGTTCAAAACACTGTTTATAAGTGAACTGAGGGGAAGAATAGATGATCTCAGTAAAAACTCCAACAGAAATAATAGGAAACATTAAAAAGGAGATAGAAAATAAACACTCAGAATTTAATATAATAATGGAAATGAAGACTATGTTAGCAATGTAGGAATGAACAGCAGATTAGAGGAAGCAGAGGACTGAATTGGCAGTTTGGAAAACAAAGAAAACATCTAACTAGAATAGCAAAGAGGAAAAAGAATTTTAAAAAATGAGGATAGTTTAAGGGACCTCTGGGACAACGTCAAATGTAACAGCATTCACATTACAGGGGAACCTAAAGAAGAAGAGAGAGCAAAGTATTGAAAATCAATTTGAAGAAATAATGCCTGAAAACTTTTATAACCTAGTAAAGAAAATAGACATACAAGCCCAGGAAGCACAGAGAGTCTCAAACAAGACGAACCCAAAGAGGTCCTGACCAAGATATGTCATAATTAAGATGCCAAAGATTAAAGACAAAATCTTAAAAGTAGTAAGAGAAAAGCAGTTAGTTACCTACAAGGGAGTTTTCATAAGACTGTCAGCTGATTTCTCAATAGAAACTTTGCAGGCCAAAGGAATTGGCATGACATATTTAACGTGATGAAAAACAAAGATATACAACCAAGATTACCCACCAAGTCTATTGTTTAGAATTAAGGGAGAGATGAAGAGTTTCCCACATGAGAAAAAGGTGAAGGAGTTCATTATCACCAAACCAGTAATACAAGAAATGTTAAAGGAACTTAAGAAAAAAAGATTAAAAATCTGAATAAGTAAATATCACAAAGAAAAAAATTCTTACAAAGGCAAACATAATAAAAGCAGTGGGTAAAACAACACTAAAGCTAGTACAAAGGTTAAAAGCCACAAATAGGATGATCATGTGTAATTACAACAGAAAATTAAAAAATATAAACACACATAAGAAGTAAAAAATAATGACAAAAACAAACATGGAGGGGGTGAGTAAAAATGGTAGTAATTATAATGTGTTTGAACTTAAGTGACTATCAATTTAAAATAGACTGCTATAATCATAACTTGGCATACACAAAGCACAGGTAAGTACAAATTAAAAATATACAAGAGATACACAAGGACTAAAGAGAAAGAAATCCAAACACAACACTACAGCAAATCAACAACATACAAGAGAGCAAGAGAATAAGGAATGGAGAACTACAGAAACAATCAGAAAACAACAAAATGGCGATAACATTATACCTTTCAGTAACTATTTTAAATGTAAATGGATTAAATGCTCCAATCAAAAAATGAATGGATTAAGAAGTGGTATATATATGCAATGGAATATTAGCCATAAAAAAGAATGAAGTCTTACCATTTACAACAACATGGATGGATGTAGAGGATATTATGCTAAGTGAAATAAGTCAGATGAAGACAGACGAATGCCACACAATTTTACTAATATGTAGAACCAAACCAAACCAAACCAAACAAATGAACAAGCAAGACAGACATAAACTCATAGATGCAGAGAACAAACTGATAGTTGCCACATGGGAGGGGGTTTGGACACTGGATAAAAAAAGTGAAGGGAGTAAGATATACAAATTGGCAGTTACAAAATAGTTATGGGATGTAAAGTACAGCTTAAGGAACATAGTTAATATTATAATAACTGTATGCTGTCAGGTGGGTACAAGACAATGGAGAAATTATTTCGTAAGTTATAAAAATGTCTAACTACTATGCTGTACAATATTGAACGTCAACTGTAATTAATTTTTTAAAAAGAATTCTTGCCCTTTATATATTGAGAATATTAAATTCTAGTATATCATATGTATTACAAATATGATTTCCTACTTTTTAGTTGCTGTTGTTCTTATGGAATTTTTAGCATAAATATCTATTTTCTAACATCATTAAGTCATTAGTCTTTTTACTTAATAGTTTCTATTTTTTATGCTGTTCTTAGCAAGACCTTCCTACCTACAGATTTTAGAAATAGTTACTTTTTACTTTTATTATTGTTAGTTTCTTTTTTTACTTAACCTAGCTATATATTGACTAAAGATATGCTGTAAGGATCCATTCGACTTTATTTTTTGTTGGATTATTAAATAAAACCATGTATTATATAAGATCCTTTTTATACTGATTTGAAATGTGTTCAGCACAAATTATGTATCTTTATGTACTAGCACCTATATCCTGTGGCTTTCAAATTCTAATTTTTGTAGCTTTATAGATAGTTTACTACATGGGATGCAAGTCTCTCCCTTTATGCTTTTTCAGAAAATTTTCATTATTCATACACTTTTTGTAAATCAAATTTAGAATTATTCTTGTAAATTCTATTATTTCAAATTACATTAAAATTATAGATTAGCTTTAGAGCCTTTTTTTTACATCCTGACCAGAATCTACTCTCCAGTTGTTTTAAAATCTGAAAACCAAATGACAGAAATCCATATAGCTAATAAACACATTAAAATGTGGCTAAGCTTGTTAGTAATCAGGGGAATGACGATTTAAATGACAATGAAAGACTATTACACACTAGACTGGTAAAAATCAAAAGATGAGTTAATATCAAGTGTGGGTAAGAAGGTGAGTGAAAGGAAGTCTTACACATCACTGGTCGTATTGTGATTTGGTACAAACACTTCAGTAAATAGTTTGGTGTTATCTGTTGTATATGAAGATACACATTCCATCCCCAGCAGTTCCCCTCCCAAGAATATACCCTAAAGATGTGTGGACTCAGAGGAGTCTTACATGTGCAGGAATATTCATGAGAGCATTGTTCATGATCCTCCCAAACTGAGAACAATCCAAATAGCCAACGATTGGATAGGTAGGTAAATTACAGTATATTCACATAGCACTGAATGTGAACAAACTGAAACTATGTGTGGCAATTAGGATAAATCTGATACACATATCCCTAAGCAAGAAAAGCAAGACACCAAAGAAACAAGTAGGATTTAACATGAGATTTATATATACACACCTATACATTATATGCACATGCATGTTATATATACATATATATGTACACATATGTAACATGCAGAGAAAACTAAAGTAAGAAGTGCATACGTGGGTAGAAAATCTAGGTAGAAAGGGAAAAAATTATTCACATAAATTCAGGATAATGGTTACTTCTAGGGTCGTGAGCAGGACAAGACACAGTGGTGGGATCAAGATCCTATTCTGTGACCTGCATCATAGCACCTGGCCATTTGTTTGCTTTTAACTACTTGTTAAATTGTTTTTATGTTGTTTTCTATTCTGAAATTAGGTATAGAAATAGTTTAAAAACCAAACAAAAGGCCTGATGGCTTTTTGAAGGAAGCTGAGTCCCTCTCACCTCTATCTGTACCCTCTCAGGAGCTGGGGACCCCCCTAAAGGGTTGACAAAAGCCCCCCATTATTTTCCTGCTGTTTTTCAGCTCTTTCAAAGAATTACCCATCTGTGTGCCTTTGCATGTTATTTTTTTATTAATGTTCTACCAAAATTCCTCAGTGCCTAGCACACCATGAATGTTTGTTGAAAGAATGAATACATATTCAAATGTCTTAATGCTGCAAATCAGAATATGTAGAAAAGAAAGCAAAAGGATATTCATATAGACTCCAAGAACAATCCAAGGGGACAGAATTCGCAGCTTCTATGTGTATTCTGTTAGGTATTTTGTTAGCACAATGGTCTGTTTATCCCTCAGAGTTCTCTAAGTGAGATTCTGTCACCTGGGAGACTATCTCAGATAACTTGCTGTGAGCTCCTGAGAAGAGAAAGCAGAACGATGACCCATTCCATCTAGTCTTGGGGTACCAGGGGGTAGGGCCATTATCTCCTAAAATGCATGAGGAGCTGTGGCTTACAGAGAGGATACAGTGATGCATAAATGTGACTCCACTAGGGAATGAGATCTGCTCAGTCCTTCTACAGCTGGCTCCTACAATCACAGTCAGTCCTGGGCATTCCATCTCCAATTGGATGCTGTCCACAGGATTTTACTTAGAACTTGAGTGCACCAGGGAGGGCAAGCCTGTATGTGCAGGCCCCATGTCACACCAATTTCCTTTGTCCAGAGCCAGCACCTTACTACCAGGGGCTTGTGTCAACTGTATGTAGCTTTGGGCTAAAACTTCCATTAAGGATATTCACCTCTCTAGAAGAATGCCTGATTTTCTGAGCACTTTCTAGGTGCCAGGCACTGTGCTGAGATTTAGCATGTACTATCTCACTTAATTTGTCACCTCTAAAAAGACTGCTGCTTTATTATTCTGATTTTACTGGTGAGGGTTCTCATGCTCAGCCACCGACTTATTCAAGGTCACAATAAATGATGAAGGCAAGTTTTGAACTTAGATGGCACAGCTCCAGAGCTAAAGGTTGCAACCATAGTTTGATTTATTGATTCAGCATCAATCGTTAATTCAATAAATGTCTCAAGTTAAGCCTAAATGCCAGGTTCAATAATGGACACAAGCAGATAAGATACCTGCTTTGCTTCATGTTTCATTCTCCCTACTACACTCCTCCAGAGTTAGGGATATTCTTGGAGGAGTATGTAGAGTAAGTGCTTAGAGATTGCATAACTGGGAGTTTCCATTGGTGGTAAAATTGACTGTAGCTTTGCCTTGCACTGGAGTCCAAACAACTGTTACAAAGTGTAAGTGTCCCACAGCTGTGAAACATTTTATCTTAGAGTGCCCACTCCCTCTTCACTACCCCTCCACCCCCATAGCAGGCTGCAAATGCTGCCCTACCTCTTCAGGATGGCTGCAGTGGAGAGCCAACCTAATGTATGTAACATCAAATTCTGAGCATTGTTTTCTACCATAATACAAATTTCAGTCCTTTGGCACAAACCTGCCAAATCAAGAGAACAAATAACATCTCAGCCTTCTTGATGTCAGAGTTAGCCACACATGAGACCTGATGGTATCTAATTTTTCATAGATGCATGTTCTAAATAAAAAAGTAATATATCCCCTAAGGCCTGTGCATGCCTATAATGTGGGTTGATATATGAGCCTCTGGAGAGAGATTAGAAAATTAGAAATTTTTGCTTGCTGTGAGCAATCTATTAATGAATGACAAACATCTATAAAATTGTTTGTACCCTTTACCCTGGTATTTTGCCTTTGGAGGATCGTGTTGGAAAAATAGACTTGTTAATATCTCAGGGAGTAAAACGGACCTAACTTTTCTGTATTTGCAGCACCTGAGATGTTTGACTCCAGAAGAGAAGCAGGCTATTCCTTCGCTGTTGACTGGTGGTCCCTGGGAGTGACAGCGTACGAGCTGCTGAGAGGCCGGGTACTGTAGAATTGCATTTCTTTGGTTACTCTTCCAGCAAGTTGCAATTTTAGAATGAAAAAAAAAAAGTATATATTTATTTTTATTTTTTATTATTTTTTTTTGCTAAAAAATCAAGCAGTTTGAGAGGTGAAAGCCACTATGCCATGTGGTGCTGATAACAACCTTGAGATTTCTGCAGACGTTCATTCACTCTCCTACATATGGAACCAAGCATGCGAGTTCACATGAAATTATGCAGATAAAATTAAATGACTGATGTGGAGATTATAAAGTCTCAAGAGAGGAAATCAATACACCTCACTAAATATCTTGTGTAAATATATCTGTTTAAAGCAAAGCATTTTGCAGTCACAGTACAGGACTCTGATTCAGGCACACTTCCCCAACACAATTCATGCCCTGTCTTGTGGGACACCTACCTGTCATGTGGCTCCCGAGTTCTGGGTTCAGTGGCAAATTAATTTCCTTTGAAAAGAAACTTTTTTTTTATAGGTGAGGCAACCCTTGGTTGACCTCACAGATTGTAAGGACCTTGTCAGTTTACAATCCTTATTTTTTATTTCATTTTTTACGCCTATAGAACCCGGTCTTCCTAGATAGTCTCCCATTCAAGTACTAACCAGGCCCAACCCTGCTTAGCTTCCAAGAAAAAGAAACATTTCTTAAACTAAGAAAATACTTAGGAAGAATTTTGCTGAGAAAATATTTTTTTCTCCCTCCCACATTCTTTTACCTCTATGGTAGTTCCTTTGTCTTTTTTTTTTTTTGCTTCAGAAATGTGAAGAGAAGTTACTATTAGGTTGCTGGATTTTACATACATATATTTAAGTTCTACTCTCTTAGCAAATTCCAGTTATACAATACAGTGTTATCAACTTTAGTCACCATGTTTTACATTAGATCTTCAGACCCCATTCATGTTATAGCTGAAAGTTTGTACCTTTTTACCAACCTCTTCCTATTTTCCCCACCCACCCCCAGCCCCAGCAACATCTTCTCTTCTGTTTCTAGGGGTTTGACTTTTGCTTTTTTTAGATTCCACATGTAAGTGATACTATACAGTATTTGTCTTTCTCTGCCCTCAAGGTACATCCATGTCACAAGCAGCATAATAATATAATATAAATATAAATAATATAATAAATAAATATAAATAATATAATAAATATAAATAATAATATAAATATAAATATATATATATCATTATGCTGTATATCTATATATAACACATATACAGCATATATAAATATATATAAATTTATATATAAATAAAACCTATATATATATAAAACATATATATATATATATATATATATATATATATATATATATATATATAAAAGCATATTCTTTATCCATTCATCTGTTGACAGATACTTAGGTTGTTTCCATGTCTTGAACTTTCATGTAAAAAATAAAATGCTGTTGCTCCCAATGCTTGCTTCTCCCTCTTCCTCTCCCTCCCTCCCTCCCTCACTCACTCACTCACTCACACACACACACACCCTTTATAAACACAATCTTTAAATAGCTTGGCATTCTTTGCCCTTTAGAACCAGGTTAACTTTTCAGATTTGCTTCCATTTGCATGACCCTTTAGACTTCCTCCCCTCTCGAGGCATCTTGGGCTTTTTTTACTGCTTGTTCTTTTGCCTGTAGAGATGTTTCTGAAGCTAAGCCCTGGTCTACTTAACAAAACACTCTGCAAATAAGTTTGGGAATTGCTAGACTGAGTTTGCATAAAGTTAAGGATGTATCTTAATTCCAGACGTTTCAGAGCCTTTATATCCAGTGTATGTTGATTGTTTCTGGAGGATGACAGGGTACTGGACTATCCCAAATTTCTCTGTCTGGGAGGCTTTCCTCCTGTTCTTTTCATATCTGAATCTTACTTACTCTCATAGACCATGACAACACGGCACTTCTCTGAAGAGACTTTCTCTGATCTCTAGCTAAATTATTCTGTATATCTTCCAAACATATATATACACTTTATCTGCTTTATGACCCTTCTGAATTTAAAATTATTAGACAATATAGAGAAGCACAAAAATGAAGGTAATATCAACCATATCCTCTAAAGCAAAGAAAATTCCTATTAAAAAATTAAACCCTCCTTTGACCTTCCAATCACACATTCTAGTATTCATAGTTTGCTTTTCTGTTCTTATTAAGATAATCTATTTTTCACATACACATTTATGCATTATTATTTTTTCTGCAAAAAAAATAATTATGCTTTATCTTTCTGTTGAGATTTTTTTTTTACTTAAGATAAAATGTAGACGTTTCTATATCAAAACACCTAAACCTACTTTTTTTTTTTTTTTGGATTAAATTTATTTTGTAAATATAGTGACCTTGTAAATTTTTCCAGGTGTATAAATTTTTGTGTTTTTATTTCTTTTATACTATTAGATTGTAAATTCATTAAAAGTGAAGTATGTTTCTTACATACTTTAGTAGTAGCCACAGTATTTAACTTTAGATAGGTATATAAATACATAGTGAATGAATGGAGAAACAAGTCACTACAAGTCAATTCCTATTCTAGGAAAGAATCACCATGTAGGCTGTATATAACTATGTTTTAAAATATAGTTAATCTGAATAAATGAAATACCAATATCTAATTGTAACTATCAACACAACTAAGCCATAGAGGAAGAGTGTTAAACAATAATCTCTCCTCATTTACAAATTCTTACTTACAGAAAAATATGAGCCTCAAAGAGAAATGTGCTTGAAAACACTCATTGGTTTCTGAGCTTGATCATGGTCTTGATGAATGGGTCCCAATAGCTATTAACCTGTTTTGTCATTTCTGTCTCCCAGCTATCATTGCCATTGTAAAGACAAGGTCCATGTCACCTCTAGTTTTTCTTATCTATATTAGCTTATGATAGAGGCATACTTAGTTTTGCACTAAGTATACTATTCTTTGCTTTTGTACTCTGAAATATGACTATAATTACAATACGTCATTTTCTCCCATCTAACATTTTACCTTTTCCACCTTGTTTATTCTTTATATGTTCATCTTAATTTATATGCCTCTTAAAACTATTTGATATATCCTGTCATTGCACACTGTAATTTTTCTTTATAGTGTATATTTATTTGTGGTTTCCCTAAGTAGACTCTAGCCTCCACTAACAGAAGTCATTCCGTCTTGTACTTCACGGTATCCCCAATGCCCAGGAGAGGCGCTGGAACATGTGGAATATAGTAGGCATTTAATAAATATTTGGCAAATGAGTAAATCTATAATCCTATTAGTTGATGAATTAACATGGACTCTTAAATTTTTGAACTAGGAAAGTAAGTTATATTGTATAAGACAAAGGCAATTTGACTTTTTAATAAGTTGACAGGCCATGAGGATTTTTGAAAAGTATTAAATTCAGTCATATGGCCTTCTAAAGTGAATGAACACCCTCTTAAACCAGTTGCTTGCAGCATCCATCAGTTAATTTGTTTATCAAATCATTTCGTTAGTTTTAGATGGCTAAGAAACAGTAGGTTAAGAAGCAGCAGCAAATCAAAGAAGAAAATTAGGAAAAAAAATACATGTGCACACACATATAACTCTTTGAGTATGCCAGGCCTGACCCAACTCTTAATGGTAGACATTAAATGAAATTCATTTAGTAACCCACGGTGCCCTTCGGCTAGCAAATAGTCAATAAACACTGATGATGATGATGATGAGGTTCCAAGCACTCCTTTCCTGATATTGAGTTATACTGTGTCTTTACTGAGACAAGTGAATTAGCTATGGTTCCTTAATTTGGTCTCTAGGGAAGACATATGTGGCAGGTATTTTTTAAACCTTGCATAAAAAGTAAAGTTTGGCCAGTCTCTTTTTAGGGGGTCAACTGCTAGCACTTCGACATGCTATGTGTTAAGTTAAGCCTGTGTTCATATCATCTTAATTGATGACTCGCTTTGCTGTTCACTGTTTGCATTTATATCTATCCCTTTCTAACCTGTGTTAATAACAATAAAAATATCTCTCTTCTGTACTGTGTCTAATATATCTTAGCCACTCTGTTAGGAACTTTACACATATTATGTTATTGAATTTTCCCAATAATCTCATGAGGTGTTTCAATTTACAGATGAAGGAATTGGAACTCCGGTTAGCTCTCCATTTAGCCCTCAAATTCTTTTGCCTTCAGAGCTCAAACACTTAATTATATTATCTTTTAATTCTGACTTACAACAAGAAAAAAATTCAATTCCTCCATTTCTCCCAGTGTAGTTCATCAGTCCACAGTCATTGAGCATCTCAGAAAGGCCAGGCAGATACTTAGTATATATTAACTGTCTTATTGTTGTTTAAAATGGAGATTTTTTTTTTGTTCAAAAAACACGTAATGAGCACCTACTAGGTGGTAGGTCCCATGTACAAAACGTGAGTATGGTATATAATCTTTGGTTTTAAGCAGCTCAGTTTTCATAAAAGAAATTCTAACATTAATAATTCCTTTATGAAAGACAGATTTACTATAGGTAAAGGCTGCCCTCTCGTGGACATTTGTGAAAACTGTAATAAAGTCACTGTTTTTTCCCACCCCCAAAATAAAAACCATAAAAGAACCTGGTTCTCTCAGAGGTGAAAATACGTTTACCTCTTAGTAAAACTTGTCACCCGACTCCATGGAATCAGGTACTCATAATATGGGGTTGAAGCTTTCTGGCTAAATTTCTTCTCTGAACTTATTCGTTATGATTTAAACAAGTAAAAAGAGGTATGCGGTAAAACTCTGGATCTCTATAATCAACACATTAATAACACCTTTTCAAAATTTCCATTTACTGAGCACTTGTCCAATACTTTATGTAAATACTTTTATAATTTATCTTACAAAACAGTTCCAAATTGGCATCTCAAAGGTGAATTTAGCCCACAGAAACGTTTTGTTTGGCCCAGCGGAATTACCTACTTTTAAGAATTCTGAGATTTCACAGGACACTATAGATTTCTGGTACAATTTTCTTCAGTACGTGATCTGGCCACACTGGGCCATATATGCATGTGGCAACACAACAACCAGCTGGAAAGAATGAGAAAATGATACTGAGATTTTACTAGTTGAAAATTTATCTTGGAAACATTTGAAAAGCAAATTTTTTTCTTTTACTCTATAATATGAAAACTCTTCTTTTCTCCCTTAAGAGACCATATCATATTCGCTCCAGTACCTCCAGCAAGGAAATCACACATATGTTTGACACAGCTATTGTGACTTACCCTTCTGCCTGGTCACAGGAAATGGTGTCACTTCTTAAAAAGGTAAGAAGGACTGCATGACAAAAGTTATAAAAAGAATATGCTCTCTGATTTGAGATTAGAAGTTAGTTTACAATATTGGAGGTAGTCATAATAATATGCATTTCTAGAGTGGGGTTTGTAGCTAACAGCTTTCAAATACATGGCTTCATTAAGGCAATGCACATGTCTTCTTGTATGTCCCAAAGCCATCTCAAACTCAGTGTGCTCAAAATGGAGTTCCTGCTGTCTCTGTATTTTCTGGACTTTCTCCAGTGTCACCTCTCTCAGTGACTGTCCTCTCTATCCATCCACTTATGCAAGCCAGAAACCAGAAATCATTCATCATCCCCACATCCAAACCATCACCAAGTTCTGTAATTTGCCCTTTTAAATATTTTTTGAATCTGTCACTTTCCTCCATCTCCACGGCTATCTTCCTAATCTTATTGCCATCAAGTCATGCTTAATACTGGTTTCCCCTTGTACACTTTTACGTACACCATCTGTTCTGCCCCATAGTGATCTGTTCAAAGCAAACTTCATTATATCCCTATTGTTCTTCAACTATGATCAAAATAATTTGTACAATAAAAAGGTTCTAACTACCTCTCAAACCCTATTTTTGACTTTTGTCCCCCTTTGGATGACACATAAACTGTACTGACCTTTATCTCTTCTCTCTCCCTCTACCTTTTCCGCCTTGTCTATCAGTTTCTCACCCCAGGCCATTTGCACATGCTTGCTCAGCTGCCTAGAACATTGCCCACCTCCCGGCATTTCCAGCTCCCTCCTTTAGACCAGTACTATGCAGTGTGATTCACTGACTGGTTCAAGTCCATGAATTGTTTCTTACAGGCTCATAACAAGTATGGAAACTGAGAGAAACATTTAGAAATTTTTATAGCAATTTGATATTGCTGATGCCTCTAAGCATATGGTTCATGGACTTATCTCACCAAACAGGGCACAAGCCTATTTGGTGATGTAGAATTCAAATCGCAAATTGCACTGGTGTGGAGTCGCATGCTAGCCATGCACAAGAACACCACGTACTGGTTTCAATGTGCTGGAAATGAAAACAAACAAGTGAACAAATGACTGGCCCCTCTACATAGTTTGAAAAGCACAGTTTTACATCTTAGCTCAAATATCATTTGGGAAGCCTCCCTCTGTTTTAAGCTTACTCCACGCTATCTTTCCATCATAGCATTTTGCACAATTTGACGTTATGTATTACATGTGTGTGATTCTTGGATTAATGATCATTGTCCTCTGAGCCTCGTAAGGGAGGGACCAGGTCTGTTTTGTTCACCGTCGTTTCCCTCACATCAAACAGAGCCTGACGGGTGGTAAACTTTGGTGTTTGAATTGAGGAGGTCCATAACTTTCATCAGATTTTCCAGGTGCCCATGTTCCCCCCAAAAGATTCAGAATAACTGTAGCAGGAGCTCAATGGTATGTACTGAATGATTACATGAGAGGCAGAATATGGAGCCCAAGAGGATGTGCTTGGCTTTTGTTAAAGAAAAAAAATGCCAGGTGGCAGCTGGACAAAGAAAAGAGCTTTGAGGACTAAGGATTCAAACCTGTATCTCTTGTCTATAGGCCGAGTTCCCTGTTTCGGAATAGGGACAGTTCCATTGGTAATGTCAAAATGGAGATTAGAGGGGTCATATTCCATAAGCAAATTTTCCTCAGTTCCAAGACAGCCCTCTTCACCCCAGAGTTGCACCCTGATGATCACCGGCTGTCACCTCCAGGACATTTCTCAGGTGGAACTGACATTTCTTGCCTGAGACAGAGGGTTGATGTGCTGTTGGCTCTGGAGTGGCTGAGGTGAAAAACGCCTCTAATCCCGGTTCATAAAACCCAGAACTGTAACAGTAACCTAAGGTACATTGTAGCTGTATCTCCCCCAGTATATTTTAATTAGCTGTAAAACAGCTGAAATGTTTAATGGGAAATGAATTTCATTTGTAAAAATGGATGCACGTTCGCTACCTATTAACAGTGGACCTTCTCTTAAGCACTTCGCATACATTGCTAATCTAATTCTAGCTGCAACCTTCTGAAACAGATTACTCTCACCTTTTTACAGATGGGTTTACACAAACTGAGATTTAGAAAACTTGCTCATAGTTAGGAAGTAGAGGAATCATCAAGCAAAGATATGTTCGACCCAGCAGAACAAGCTATTTTCACTCACTACATTGTGAAAACCAACTTACAATTCATTCTAACCATGCATTACTACATTATTTGCTTCTGCATGCAGTATCTGCGTTATTTGTCTACGAGGTTAGGGAAGGGGAGCGCTGACTTGTTTCTCTCACTCCTACACTTGAAAACATTTAGAAGGAATTAGTGTGTTTTTATTGTGCCCTGTTTTGATTTTCCTTGTGACCTTGATGTTTGTATTTCATCGGCAGCTACTCGAACCTAATCCAGATCAACGGTTTTCCCACTTGTCTGACCTTCAGAGTTTCCCATATATGAATGACACGAATTGGGATGCGGTTCTGCAGAAGAGGCTCACTCCAGGTTTCACTCCTACTGTGAGTCAATCCCAACAGGCCCGTACTAACTCCCCTTCGGCGTGCAGTATGGTGTGTGCCAGATGCACATGTGGTTAATTAGATAAGCACACTGCTATCGTGAAGCAGCCCCAGCTCCTGTTGGCCACCAAAGGCCACACGGCTGGCAAGTGGTCAAGCTGAGATTCTAATCCAGGACTACCTGTGTCTGGATTTGTAGCTTCTAACCACTTTTCGTGACATGCTTTTATCTGGAAAGAAGCCCCAGCCCTAACACTTAACATTGCCAATAGGGTCTGTGACTTTAAGGGAAACAACATGTAACAAAACCATGTGACTACAGGTTGACTGACACTAACAAAAGTGTCTGTGCATCTCAATCTTATAAGGCACCGGAACGTACTAAAACGTCAAGGACCTGCTGTAGTCATTTCTAGGAATCTTCTCTTTTGAGAAAAAAACAATGCTTTCTCTGATTCCAAAGATGCAGAAACTCGTACCCATGGGGTTCTATGAATTGAAGGGTTGCAAACCTTTGGGTTTGGCATGAGGTATTATTTTCACCATTCACCCCTATTCCTCTTGTAGTTCTATGCCGGGAGCTACATTCGTAATAATGAAAAGCCAAAGAGAAAGAATCCCCACTGCATGGGTCCCTGGCCAAGGGACATCTGTGGCGGGCTGCAGACCCCTGGTACACGCAGGAGTCCAGAAGCTGAGGCCTCGGGGCCCAAGCGAGGCCTGTAGCTCCCTCTCTCGCCCCCACAGCCTGATTCTACACATTCACTTGTAGGCAGATTGGCAGAATAATGTTTTTAAGGGGCCTGTAGAGACAACTCAGAGTTTCCTGTCCTCATTTCCAAGCCAGGCGCCTGCTGTGGGCAGGCGGGACTGTGACCTTTCGAGTGCAAACAGCAGGGACACATTCTGATGGGGTCCGGCAAGTGCGCAGCGAGGGGAGTAAGAAGGCGCGCGCTGGGATTCTGGGGAACCAGCACCTTGCAGAGCAACAGGGGGTTGAGGCCAAGGACTTACCTGGCCACCTTGCAGGATCCAGTAGGGGCCTCTGGTACCAGGGTTCCTATGTCGCCAAGGAGATCTCGGCACCACCTCCTGCCGCTTCCACTCGGAGGCGCTGCATTGCTGCAGTGAACATCCGTGCTGCCTTAACCGCTCTGCGCATGTTCTGACCTTGCTGCGAACCAGAATCACCTGGGGGCTCGTGAAACGTGCGGTTTCGCGGTGTTCAGAAACACCGATTCGCGAACTCCCGCTGGGGAGCCGGGAATCATCGGCCAGCATCAGATGATGCTGATCTGCATGACCGTTAGAACACACTCTTGAGACATATAATCCCAAAACTCAAAGTTTAGAAAAATAACTGTCATTTCATTTGAGTTCCTTTCTAACTCACCGAAGGCTCATGGGGAGTTTAGAACAATAAACGAAATGTAAAATGAAAGAATATGAAAAACCATGCTGGCAATACATTGTCCCAAACGTAGAGTGGGAGCCTCAGCTTCTTATCCTTGGGCTGCTCCATTAGGACCAAGTGTGTTTCTCTGCCCTCGGCCTGGTGTATTTTCAGAATGATACAGGAATCTAAGCAGTGAGCCTGCCTGTCTTCCTTGCAGAAAGGCAGGCTGAATTGTGACCCCACCTTTGAACTCGAGGAAATGATTTTGGAGTCTAAACCTCTTCACAAGAAAAAGAAGCGTCTGGCAAAGAAGGAGAAGGAAATGAGGAAATGCGATTCCTCTGAGGTGAGCAGGTCCGGGCCAAACTCACGGTCAGGGGGATCTTCCAGTGGCTGCGTTTTGTGTGAGAGCTTCTGTTGGGAGGTCTTCACCTTGCCTCAGGTGGTCACCCATACATCCACACAGCTGTTCATTTATCCTCTCACCCACTCAACTAATAGCCATCCATCCTTCCCTCCATTCATTAATTTAGGCTACTTTTGTAGAGAACCTATTATCTACCAGGCCCTATGTTAAGTACTGGAAGATAGTTACGAGATATAATTCCTGCATTAAAGTGCAGCCTGTTCTCAAAGATATAGACTTGTGGTGAAGATAGCTCTGCAAGCAAATAAGTATCCTCAATGTCCTTAATTTCTCTAGTCCTCAGGGACCACTATTCCCATTAATTAATTAAAGTCCATATTCTGTTTGGTCACAGAACTGGTCTCTTGCCAGATTCCCACCTTTAAGTGCTTTCTAGAGCCCTCCAAAGGATGCCCAGCTGTGCCACAAACCCATCTTGCTTGTTCCCTGTCACTTCGACCATCTTCCTCCTAATCATCTGCTGTTCATTTCATAACCAACTGGCTTCTCCAGGCTTACTTTTTCTATGTCCCTACAGAGCTTGGCTCAAGCTGGATGCAGACTCCCTGTAGCAAGCCCCCAAATGTAGCCAAGGCCAAGAGATCATCTTTATTATACATTTCCTTTGGTTTTAGAGATAACAGCCGTATGTGAGTTAACTTTTTACCATGCCAGCCACGATCTGCCTGCCTTTCTCACCCACTCCTGTACTATGCCCCTCATGACCCTCCAACCACACAGACCTGGCAAGTGTGTGAGCCTCAAGCACTGTATGTTTTGTTCTTCTTCAGGACCCTTGCTCTTCCTTTTTTCTGGAATGTTCCCTTAAATCTTCACATAGGGGGCTTCCTCTCATCCTTTGCACCCTAAATACTACCTTGTCAAAGGTGAGGTTCCTTCGCCATCACTCTCTTCCTTAGTCCTTATTTTTAAATTCCTTTGTGACGTTAACATAGTTTATAAATGTTTCTATGTTTATTTGTGTTTCTTTTTCTATCACACTAAAATGAAGCTTCTTGTGGGTGAAGTTCGGGTCAGGCTTTCCTGCCATTGTCTTTGTGGCACCACACAGTGCCTGTAACGTAGCAGAGGCTCAATAGGTAAGAGGCTCAATACACTGAAAGGGAAGAGACTTTATAACTGGACAGTGGAAATGGTTACTGCTGTCCTTAGAGTTCCAAAGTCAAGCTCCATCCATGGGATATCTTCCTAGGGTCCTCTCTTGTCCTCATCCTTCCCCACCCAGCAACCAGGGTGCAGCAGCAAGTGTCCTTCCCTTGATAGGAAAGGCTCTGAGCCACTTACACACAGTACAGACTCCCAACAATTTCTAATACCAAGCAAAAGAAAAAAGTAGTTTTCTCTTTCTCCTAGGTGTCATATCAGACTCAATCATTTACTAAGAAGTGGCTCTGGCCATGATAAAAACAGGCCTTTACATTGCTAATCGGAGAAGTTTACATCCTCTTTATCTTTTTTATTTTGTGTTTAACTTTTTTATTGTGGTAAAATATGTGTAACATAAAACTTGCCATTTTGACCATTTTTAAGTGTGCAATCCAGTGGCATTAAGTACATTCACAGTGTTGTGCAGCCGTCACCAGTATTTTCAAATTTATTTATTACCCCAAACCCTATTTATTTTTTCTTTCAGCAATGTATTTTTTCAGAGTACGAATACTACACCTCCTTGGTTAAATTTTTTCTAGGAATTTTATTCTTTTGGTTATTATAGAAATAGAATTATTTTCTTAATTTTCATGTATCATTAAGTACTGTTTATAGAATCACAACTGATTTTTCTGTGTTGATTTTGTACACAGTAACTTTGCTGACACGTTTGTTAGCTCTAGTAGCTTCTAATGGAGTCTTTGGGATTTTTATATATAGGACCACGTCATCTGCAAATAAAGATAGTTTCATTTCTTCCTTTTCAGTTGGATGCTTTCATTTCTTTTTCTTGACTAATTGCTCTGGGTAGAGTTCCAGAACAATGTTGAACAGCGATGATGAAAGCAAACATCGTTGTCTTTTTTTCAATCTTAGAGAGAAAGATTTCTGTTTTTATCATTGAGAATGTTAGCTGTGGGTTTTTTGTAGATGCCTTTATCATGTTATATTTACATAATATTTTATATATATGTTTATGTAAATGTTTTATATATTTTTATATATAATATGTATATATAAATATTTTATATATACATATTATAAATATATAAAAATATATTTATAATACATGCAATGTACATATATGTACATAAATATATATAAATATGTATTTATATATAAAATATATATCAATATATATTATATAGAAATATATACTATTTATATATATAATATATATAAATATATAAACATATAAATACATATAAATATACAAACTTATATGTCTATAAAATAAATATGCAAAATATATGAAAATAAAGTATTATGTAAATATATTGAAATATGTAATATTTTATTTATCTATTTTCACATAGATTTTATAGAATAATTTAGTGTTAAAAATAATTTGCCTAAAATCTTGACTTAAAGCTTCTGCTCCAAGGAGCTGTCAGATTGTTTCTCCTGTATCTTCATGTCTCTCATGATATCAGAAACCTCGGGGTTACAAGTACACCCATTTGAGAATAAGAGTGAAACGTAACAGTCTTTTTTCTCTCCTTTGTTTTGCTTCCCTTCCTGCTTCTTGAAATTTCCTCTCCTTTTTGTCGTTTCCTCTCTTATCACTTAAATATTTTCTCAGGAAAGAAAGAACACTCCTCAGTACTTGAGGACTTAGTATTTTCTAATTCCTAGATTGAAAAAAAAAAGAATGAATGATATTTTTTCCTTAGAGAAAAATATTTCTCATCAGGAGTGATTTGGAAGCTCTTGGTTGCAGACTTTCAAACACTAGATCTGGGGTTGACACTGTCCTGAGCCTGATGATTGTCATTTATATTTTTAGGTTAAATTTTTCTCATGATGACAGAGAAGCCATTGATAGGTATTGAAAGCCAGTGAAATGTCAAAGCACACATTTTTAATGACTGAAAGTCCCAAATAAAGATAGCCATGCTCACTGCACCCGAACTCTATTCAGTCAACCCTAGCATAGTTGTCGAGGGGGACATTGGATCAGAATGTGGAGATGTTTCTAGGCTATTTATTAAATCCAAGTAGAGCCTCCAAACCTTTCATCTGAGGGCCAAGAGATGAGAGGTAAGTAATCAGCTCAATAAACCCTCGTCCCCACCTGCCTTGAAGCCATGCTTTCTTCTCGGGTTCAGTGGCTGGCTGGAAGCCATCAAGTTCATAAGCTATAACTCAGGTCTTCCTTGCAGGCTCATTGTGGGGGAGCAGAGTGTTGGTGTGTACTTTATCCTCTTGCTGTTTCTTCCCTATCTGCTCCTCTATTATTCTGGCTGGGGTCTCACTCAGGCTAGCATCCATTTTGAAAATACATTGGTACTTCTTCGATTTGGGCCATTCAGCGAACATTCAATCGGTTATTGGCTGTTTGACAATCCTTGTTGGTCTGCTAACTATACCTCTATTTTTTGTTTTCATTGTTCACCTGGAAGACATGCCTTCTTCAAGAGCACCTTGACTCTGTCCAAAAGGAATTCATAATTTTCAACAGAGAAAAGTAAGTAGCTTCTGGAAGAACAGCAGCCCAGCAATAATGTAGTGCGTCAGCCAGACTTTACTTGCAAAATGTGAATATGTTTGTTTATTAACATTTTAATTTAAACTACAAAAATGATGCATATCCATAATAGAACATTTGAAAATTTCAGAAATGTTTTTTTTTTCTTGCAAGAAATTTTAAAACTTATAATAGGGAATTGAGCTTAGCATCAAGTTTCTGTTTCTGGGAAGGGCAGAGGAATTGAGAGAGGAATTGGGAACTTACACATTTAAAATCAGTGACATCTTTAAGACAATTTCATGCCTCTTTATAAATTGTTGGGCTTCATCCTATCATTTCAAAATCTTAAATCATTTTTTTTTCAGTGAATAAGCCCTCTTTCTTTTTCTTTTTCTTTTTCCTTTTAAGAGTAAAAAGGAACTTTAATACAAGACAAGCACCTCTAGCCTCGGAACAAACCAAAGACCCACAAGAAGAGTATGGCCAGAATAACAACCTGTGAAAGCCTCAACATCTTCTTCTTGGGACATTTCCTGGTACCTCAAACCAGGAACTGCGATTTCCACATCAGGAAGAGCTGACAGTAGTTCTCGCCTCTCCACATGTCACACACCTTAGAAAATAGGAGTGCACACCTTTGGGAGGGGGCGGCATGACACAGTGGAGAGCCCCCTGGGCTCCTGGGAGCTGCTTGCATCACTAATTAACCACGTGACCTTCAGCAAGTCACTTAACCGATTCTCTGCTTTGATTTATTCATCTAAAATGAGAGAGTTATACTAGATGAGCTCTACTCTACCTTTTGATGGCTACCATTTTATCCTAAAGAGCCTTGGTTTTTATTTCAAAA
Source organism: Macroglossus sobrinus (assembly GCA_004027375.1). Classification (NCBI taxonomy): domain Eukaryota; kingdom Metazoa; phylum Chordata; class Mammalia; order Chiroptera; family Pteropodidae; genus Macroglossus; species Macroglossus sobrinus. The sequence goes on from PVKZ01000066.1 coordinate 19,736, forward strand.
GGAATATTTGGATGTAGATTTATTTTTCCACTCCTTTTTAATGACACTGTGACAAATAGACAAGTGGACATCGGTGGGCGATTGAGTGAGATTTTGAGGGGTGGTGATTGAATGAGGCTCTTCAGAGCCATGAAACTTCATAGAGAGATCAGAATCCCCAAGCCCGACTCAACAGGGATGAGTAATTTAGTCAGGAGGAAATGAATGAGACCAGGTTAGAAGTAGCATAGACTGATGACCTTCCAGTGGTATGCTGGAGTCTGCAGGCCATATCCAGTTGTACCAGCTAGCGAGATCCTGCTATGCACAGCTGTCGCAATGTCCTGTACAGTGATGTGAAGTTGGGAAGTTGAAAATGGTAGTGATGGAAGAATATACACCATGGAAATTGGCAAATGCTACAAATCAGGACTGTTAAATATTTACTAGTACACCACTTGCCTTCTTAATGTTTCTTAAGAGCTAATTGTCCTCTTAAAATTAGCAGAGACCTGTGTCTGGACAGGATCAGAAAAGAATACTGTTACTTTAAGAGCATGTCTATCTTGTATAGTAGAGTCTTAAACAGGAGTTATTGTTTAAGATAGAATGTGAGGTGAATTTGTATAGTAAAATATACCCTTGAAAATCCCTTAAATTACCCATAACATATGCTGGGTATCTTCGTGAATCCCACTACAGTGAGCCATCCTTCTACAATGAAACAAGGTTGCTGTTTTTGGTTCATTTGATTTGGGTTTTTACTTTTATTTTTGGTCTAATTTTTGGCTAGTTATCAAATGAACCAAAATGCTGAACAACTTATACATGCCTTTACAGATTAGAATTACATCAGAACCTTGGGATGCTCACATCTGAGAGGCCTAAGGTCACAGAGACGAAAGGAAAAGCAGCATCATGTCTTACCACCTGTGCTCACTACATGAATAGTGGGCAGAATTGCCTCATTGTTAAAATATTATTGAAGTCTGACTCTTTTTTATTTACTTATTTGCCAAACACAAAGTTTAATTCATATGAGATGTGCATGTGATGTATCTCCACTCTCCGGATACACAAATTTTTGCAGAGGAACTATTTTGGGGAATCTACAGATTCCACTGGTTAGAGTCAAGAAATGAATAGTCTTGGTGGGGAACTGTTTTAACCCCTTGGCCACTCAGATCACCTAAACCTTGTCCTTACTTAGAGAGAGTATGGACCTCACCAAGATGGCGGTAAGCCGGCAACAGGAGAGACCAGACTGAGCCGTTTGGGAAACCAGACACATAGAAATCAGCAGGAGAAGTGAGAGAGATGGCTACCTCTTACACTCAACTTTTCCAGGAGGGAATTTGTGTTAGGGCATGTCAGCTTAGGTAGGATACCAGCGCTGGATTTTAACTCAGCATTCACAGTTGTCTCTTCACTAAGTCAGTAGGCCCAGAACTTCTAGCAGAGCTGTGAAACAGTGCTTCTCTGCTTTAAAGAGCAAGCATATTTTTGTTAAGAATTAAAGCCAGCTCTTTTGCTCTGTTTGATACCTTTTCTCTACATCTGCCACACAGTGTCTATGCTGTTTTGTTTTTCTCCAAACACTATAAATTCTAAGTGTTGGCCCTCAATTTCACAGAGTGGGTGGGTCTACAAGAACGAAAAGAAGGTGGCCAGTTTCTGCTCCAGGCTCATAACCAGGAGTGTCAGGGGCCACTTGCATGTTTATCAACTTCCATCTTTCATTTGTCTTTGATTTAAGGCCTGATGTGCTGTGGGCTTATCTCTCCACTCACTGGTTCCTCCTCTTGCTATGACCTTGTAGGTGTCATCCTAAAGGAGGGACTTTGGGAAACATCAAAGGGAAATGGAATTGGTAAGCTTGCCATTGGGATGGGAGCTAATCATTTGTGCCATTTCACGTCTATACGATTTGTAATGGGGTAGGAACCTAATGCAATCACTATAGTGTGGATGCCAAGTTTTTATTTCCAGGGAGCTGCTTCTGTGCCTGAAGCGCTTCTGTGGGCATTCAGGAACCATGGGCACACTGAGTAGAGAGAGAGCATAACCTCAGGTTAGACAGGTTTCCAGTCCCAGTTAGAAAAGAAAAAGCAATACATCCATCGGTATAGAACATCTGATTTTAAACATTCCGCACCAGCATATATTTTTATATTAGGACAAACAAAGTCTTTAAAAAGATCAATAAAAGGATGCCTACATCCTTGCCATGGATTAAAAGTTACTATCTTATTGGGTGGAAGATAACTAGATTTGTGACAGACAAGGCTCAGGGCTAAGAATTTTAGAAAATGGTGACTATTGAATTTTTCTGTGTGTGTCTGGTTCCTGGAATCCTTACCTGTGTGGAGTATAAAAAGTCTGAGCTGGTTTTGAAGACAAGATGCCTGATTAGAACACTCTAGCTCTGCAGCAGGGCCGCCTGCCCCAGTGCGTCCACAGCGCCCTCTAGCGTATGGGTGGGGCAGCCCAGCCCTGCAACGCTGGCCACAACCCTAACTCTGAAGGTAAATGCCCTGCTCACCGCCAACACACCTCCATAGCAGCACTGGTTTTGCCTAAGGTCGTTGCTAGGGCAACGTCAAACAGCACGGAGCATTGTTTAATTAAGAAGAGTTAAGCTTCTTGTAATAGGAAAGTTTTGACCAGGAATGACTAGATTTTACATCCTCATGGCTTGTCTATATTGGATGAACAAATAATTATGGAGAAAGAGTGGTAGCCAGCAGGGACCAGTGTGGCTGCTTTGGGCTGATGCAGTAACCCTAAGGCTTCAAATCATTAAAAGCTTGCAAAGCATAGTGAGTTTCCGTACCCAGTTGTCCTTGCATTATGTCTACACAAAATCCTGTTTCCTACTCTGCCTGTGATTACTGTTTGTTACAAGTTCAGTGTGTCTGGTAGTAAATATTGATGTTAAAACTCCCAACTTGTTGTCTGTGCTGTTGTGAACAGACAGCCCTTGGGTGGGAAACACACTCTTCTGTTCAGCTCTAGCAACTGTAAATATGCTGCATGTATTAAAATGTTTCCTGTATTCAGTAAGATGCTGACCCTTCTTTGTCAGCTGTGTGTGTGTGTGTTTGTATGTAATGGTTTTCCCAAGAGGAAGGGTGGAGGATGCCCAAGTCACCTGTTCTTACTTCCATTTTCTGCTATGACGAATGTCCTTTACCAAAGAAGCTGGCGATAGAGATGGTATTCTATAAACTGTGGAATGCAACACAATTTAACTAATCCCCACGCAGAAAATCGAATACCTTACCCCTCTCCAACATCCATACTTCAGGGAACACAACCCAGAATTCCAGATTTTGCTTTCCACTATGACCTGACGTCCATGGATGGCCCAGGGACTTCTTTTTCATCACTCTGCCCTCCTACCCTTCAGCATCTTTTTCCTGTCCCATTCCCTACATCAGAGCAGCAGGTGGATGTTCATAGTGATAAGAAGGGAATAGCAGCTCTGAACTCTTGCAACTAGTAGCACCTTCTGCCTTAGGAGAGAATAAAGGGACCTTTCAACTACCTTTTGGACTCAGAATAGCTCAGCAGCCAGTGGGCCAGCTGGTTCCTCAGGCTTGTCCTGCAATTGGCTCTTTAAGTCTTACGAGCTCTAAAGTTCTGTGTGCTCCCTGTTGTCAGGTCATGTTAAATGTCTGTTGTGTTCTCAGCAATCACTTGAGCACAGTACAGGATTCTAGACCTCTTTCAATTCTAGAGTGCCAGCCTTCAGGGGTCTCAGTTTTGCAGGTTTCTTTGGCCCTTTCACCCCCCACTTCCTTCTCGTGGTTAATAGTCCTTTTGTGATGGCTTGATGGTAGAAGAGTCAATTCCAGAAAGTTCTTTGAAACCAGAGAAATCCTGTTATTCCTATCCAGTGTTCTCATCCCCACCTGGTCAATGGGACTCACCCCAGAATAATACATCCAGCTCGCAGCGGCCTGATAGTCAGTCAGTGTGTTAATTTCACTATTTTTTTTTAAACTGCTTCATCTCTTTTAGAGACCTGTAACCTGAGTTCACTTTGAATCCACACTAATCCTTGCCGAAGCTCAGTTGTTATTGGTATTTCCCGATACTGTATTGAGACAGAAAATGGGACTTTGGGATAAAGTTCATAAACTATCAAACCTTGATCCTCAAGCTGAAATAATTATGTGCTCAGAGTAGCTTTTAATATGGTTCCCGAGCTTCTGTGACAAAAGGCATCACCACTGAGCTCCTGCACTGACAGCACTGTTCTACCAAACCAGGAGGGGTTCATCCCTCATAAAAGCAGTACATCAGGAATTTCCATCTTCAGGTCTCCTCCACCTGCTCCAATGTAAACACAGGCACTTTGCTGAGCAAAACATTCATGTCCCTTGAGAATGGCGCCATCTGCTGGTTTTACCTACCCGGCAGCCATCCCCTAGTCTTCTGGTATCAAAAATTGATTTTCTTTTTTGAGTTGTTAAATTTCTTTTGTAGGTCAGGTGATTCAAGGGCCGGGCACGTTACCAGGTGAGGCCAGTCAGTCCCACAGGATCCCAGGCACAGCGACTAGGTCAATGGTGAAAACACGTGACCTGGGCCGGACCAATCAGAATAAATCTCTTAGGCTAGAACCATTGAGGGAGACTTTCGCCTTCCCCTGCACTTGCTAGGCAGGTAAGATGAAAACCTAGAGAGCTAGTTTTGCCCCCACATGGAAAGAGCTTTCCTAAAAATGAACCATCAAAAAAAAGCAAGCAGAGCTTAGAGACAAAAGAAACAACATTCTCAATCCACCTATGCTTGAATGTATGTACCCAACCTATCCCTGAAGTTTTTAGTTATACCAACTTTTAAAAAAAACCTTCAAGGTTCTGTTTGCATACACTAGTCTAGCACTTGAAATTAAAAATGTCCTACATAAATTGTAATTAGACCCAGAAGCGTTTCTCCACAAAGATTTAGTTTAACACATTTTGTAGAATATTAGAAAATGACATGTGGTCAAAAATAGTTTGAGGACCTTGACTTAGACAAATTTTGAACGACACAGTATTTCTCAGAATCTTGACCTTGATGATATGCATGTTAAATATCTCAGAGGCATAGACATGGTAAATAATCCTTTCCAAAACTCATGATTCTTGTTGGGACTGGTTTGCTAAAGAATATACTTTGGAACATGCTTAGTCTGAGTTTTCTTAAGGTCCAGACTTAGGAAAAGCAATGCTTAAGGGGATGACAAATGACAATGACAACAATAACAAAACTTAGGATCTGTTTAGGACTCTCCTAGATTTAATTCCAAATGGCAATGGCTTTTACACTAATACTGAATTCGATGATATATAGAAAAAAACTTTAGTAATCCCCCAAAGTTTCAATAATGATTATCAAACCCTGTGGCCAAACAGAAACTCAACCTTAAATGGAAAGACAGAAACTCCCCACATTTTTTTAGGATAACTCTGTTTTCATCAGCTCTTCCCTCCTTCCTGTGTCAGTTTTACTCTCCAATTTCAACACGTAAGGTGAAACGCATGCCACACACAGAAGAAAACCCAACAACACGTGTGATTTTATAGTTTTTTAATAACCAGGTTTACATTAACAGTCACTTAATGAACTTTTTTCTTCTTCTTTTTTTTTAATCTCAGCTAAACTCAAAACACAGTTTTCTTCACGTTTCAAACCAAACAGCTCTTCACATTCCAGAGCTGCCTCACAGCTACCACAGAGCACAGGGACATTTACTGTCTGTTCATAGTCACCAGACACAGAACTGAACGCACACACCATTTTCCAAAGAGGGAACTTACACCGAATTAGCTGGCTGCCTGGACAGCCCATGTGTCCCTCTGGGGCTCGAGCTGGAGCTTTCCAGGCGAGAAGGCCTGGAAAGCTTGTGGGACTCTCGTCACCCTGCTGGGAAGGGCTTCTCAGGGTGAGTGGAAAGTCCAGACAGGATCGAGGCCCGTGGGACAGAGCATGGCTCTCTGGGTGTAGTCACAGAGAAAAAGCTCAATGGATGACTGGACTCTGAAGAAAATGTATTTTGGGGGTAGTTATGACACTTCCGTTTTTAGAAAATTTAGAAGAAATATCTCCATTAGGGTGGCTTATTTAACAGTTCCAGATCCCTTCTCAACTACCCAACTACCCAAGACTGTGGCCTTCCCAGACAGCACCCTCATTGATTGCCATGTGAGGTTGGCAAGGTGTGGCATCCTTAGAGAGGGGCCGAGACATGAGACAGCAAAAGGAAGCTTGGGAGGAAGACCCAAGACCCAGCACACCGTCCCACAACTGGATGAGGTGTCAGTGAATTCTGAGACAGCCAAGACTTGCTGTTAGGTTCTCTTCCGGAACACTGTGAAGGGCTCCTTGATGTGTCTTATGAAACAGGACAAATCTGTATAGAAAATTTAACTTAAGGAGCATAAAAACAGAAATCAAAGTCAAGAAAATAGTGGGAGTGTTCTTGAAATTCTCAGGAATTTCTATGTTTGGAAAGTTACTAATAGTAAGTGAAGAAAGGGAAGCTCTGTCAGGTCATGCTGCTGCCCATCATCAAGGCCTTAGGAGCTGTTTTCTACAGCATGGAGCGTTAGTGCAGAATATAAAGTTCTGGATGAATGTTTCATTCAGAAGTCCCAAATGCAACCAACTGGGCCATGGCACAAGAAGGTCATGAAGGGATGCGTTGGACGCAGGGGCTGGTAACAGCCTCAGGTGGTACTTAAGTGGGCACTCTGACTAGTTATTTACATGTCTTTTCCTCCATCTGGTGGTTATGGCTGGTACTGCAACATATACTAACGCACAGCCCAGCCAATGAGGTATATAGACTATGCTTCCCAAATGACAAGCTCCCTCTGTCTGCAAAACTGTCACTCTCAGACTGCAATAGGCCCCCACATCTTTGAGTTATAAACCAAGAGGTACAGCCACCCTTCATTTAAGCTTCCTTAAAATAAAAGCATTAAAAGTAGCAAAATTCCTTCTTTAGATGGGAAATAATTTTTTTCATGATTAAAACAGAAATTAGCTTGCTATTTTCAAATGCATTATTTACTACGTTTTCCCTTTTCTCTGGCCCTCAACGTAAAACCTTCAGTTAAAGATACCGGTTTCTCCTAAACACCTGAATGGTGTTTGGGGGAGAAACACCTGCTCTTCTCTTCAAAGTACTGAGTACACAGGGGTGTGGATTTTGCCAGCTGGATTACCAAACACAGAAGTTTGATCCCAGGTTGAACTGAATTTTCCTGCATATGGGGGTCCTAGTTCTATAGATCTGATCTGGCTCAAAGAACTTGCTCCAAAATTGAATTTTTCAGAAGTGGCAGAATAGGGACATGGACATTCGGCTCTGACAGACAAGGCAGAGGCTAATGCTCCTCACTAACTACCTTTTGTGCCATGTCACAAGGCTGCATGTGACTGGCACCACTTTGGGAGACTTTGGTACCAAAACAAACGTTCCCCAAAGGCCGTGCTAGTGGAAGGGGAAACAGATGGCTCAGGACTGAAAACTAGGACCTCAGCCACAGAACGTGCTTCCTCTGCTCCAGACTAGCTTTCCCAAGCCCCTGCCTGACTCCCCATTAGCTGAGATGACCTATTTGCAGTAAAAGTTAAGGAACACATAAGAAAATCAAATTTTCACAACAAAAATCCTGTCATGGCTGCACCCAGGTCTCAGGAGATCCAGAGTCATTCTCTCCACTGGTCCCATCCCAGCTCCACCCCTAACTCAGGGATGCCAGAAGCACGCTGCTCTTCCTTTGCAAAGCCAGGCTTTGCAAAGACAGGCTATCTCTCACAGGTATCCAGAGGAAGGTGTTATTTAAGTGTGGCTGCCCTGCCCCACCCTGAGGGCCTGTGCTGTGCTCCCAGCTATTGCCTTTTAAGAGCACCAAAGAGACGGGAAGGCAAGAGAAAGGTCTTTCCTCCCTCCTCTCTTCCTTCCCAGCTCAAGAAAGAGAAGACTTTGAAAGCACCACTGAGAAAGAGGCCCGACCAAACACCGGCATGAAAAAGCGGGTGGAAGCAATGATTGGGTTTTGGTGTTTTAATAAAATGTTCAAAGGAATAAAATCTATGAAGAGAGGACGTGACAAAGTCCGGAACCTAAAGACCACCTGCCTCTCCCCAGGGGGCTGCGATGAAGTGACAGCTGCCCCAAGGGGCCATTTTCCATGGAAATAAATGTACTTCATTAACACAATACACAAGACCCCTTAAGCTCACCCTCCCACCCGCTGCCCCCCATATATACCCTACCCCAGCCCCACTGAGCCCTCCATCTTGCTCTGGGCTCTCACCACCCACTCAGCCCAAATAACTGTGTCCCTTTTGTTAATTTTCATGACATCCAGCTTCGTCTGTCCCCTTGTCTTAAGATGCAGCACTACACACGCTCTCAACACTATATAGCGGACTCTTTTACCTTAGTGGCCTGATTGCATGCATGCGAATGGGGGAGGGGGTCAACCAAATCAAGGCTAGGCACAGACAGAAAACAAAGCAATTTTCGTAAAGCTAGGCAAGCGAGCGTAACATTGGAGAAACATAAGGCTTGAGGCTTATTGATTCTTTAGATCGCAACTGTTTTCGCTTTCCTTCTTAAATATCGGTGTACCATTTTGGCTTCAAAAAATCTCTTGCTGCTTCCGCCCCTCTTTGGGAAGGGGTGGCTTAACTCAGAGATGTGATGTTAGAACGGCCTCCAGGGGGCGCCACGATACGCTTGCTGGCGGAGCGGATCCCTTCATCCACTTGGGTGCCTGCCGTTGGCAATCAATTCCCAGGGAGACAAGAGAGAAGCTGGATTAATTTTAAGACTGTAAAATATTATGCGCTTTTCTGCCCTCATATCCCAAGAAACTTCCATTCTAGTCTGTCAGGTATTCTACACTTTTCATACCCACCCTTTAGAAAAATCTCCGTTTGCCAGGTGAAGCCAGGTTCTTATCTAGATGTCATTGGACCCTCAGCATCATGACACAGATAATAAACAGAACAATTAGAATGATATGAAAAATAGCTGCTTATATTCACCATGACAAGCCATGTTTTAAGTGTTCCTCGGATTATCTCACTCATTCCTCAACAGTATCCCGAGAAAGGTACTGCCATTAGCGCATGCGCAGAGGAAGTGACCTAGGCTGTCAGGGGTTAGGCACGGTGAGGGAGGGGTGAGGGACGGGCCCCGCAGCCCTAGCACGAAAGGAAGTATCAACCTGCCTTATGGCCACTCGGAAAGCAGCTGCTGAAAGCTTAGGGGTTATGGTAGCTAGGGAGCAATAGAAAATGGCAAAAATACTAACAAAAATTTCTGCCACTAGCATAATGGGACCTCTGGCCACGTCACCTCAAAACTTCTAGGCTTTTCCTTTTGTCTTCCTCCCCTAGGTATGTCTCCCTACCTGTTTTATTCCCTGTTGTCCTGTTGCTCCCATTCTTTACTCCCCACAAACGGTTTTCTCTTTACACATCTCTGCCCCTTTTTATTATCTTGCTCCCCTCTCATTTAAATTGCTCATCATAGAGGTGCAGATCTACACTATTTCCCCCCATTTCAAGCCTACTACTGGTTATGGAGCAACTGGATAATTATTTTCTATTAATGTCACTTCTAGGCAGACTTGGTGATCATTTTCACTTGATCCTTAACCTGACTGAGCAGTATCTCACTATCCCAATGGGACTTATTTTTTAATTCAGCAAACCTTCCAGCTTGTCAACTAACCACCACCGTAAAAGTGGTCCAGGTTAGCTCCCAGGATCACCCGCCAGACTCTGAGCCCTACTCTCACCCTTTCCCCCTTCCTTCCTCCTCTTCCCATTCACGGTCGCCCTTGGCTTATCGGGCTCACCCGACAGACTGAATCCGGACTGGTGCAGGTTCCTCACAGGTGGGTTCGGCCGCGTGGGAGAGCCCCGGGTGGAGCCCGCCGGGGTGCCCGCCTTGGGCGTGGTGGTCAGGTCGAACACTGGCCCATCGTACATGCCCCTGGGGACCGCGTGCAGGTCTGCCATCTGCGGCAGAGAAAGGCGTCACCAAGTATCCCCGCAACAGCTTATGGGTTTGCTCTAGGTAGTACAGATATCTTAGTGGACTAAGTGCGTAGTGGAGCCAGATAATAATAATATTACTTTAAGGAAAGGAGACATAGTGTAAAATAAAGTGGAGTGTCACAATAGAGTGATGATGAAGGAGGCTGGGGAAGGTCTCTCTAAATAGGTGACCCTTGATCTTAAAGGAGCTTGTTGTGGGGCCGAGGTTGAGGGAGGAGGTGGGAGATACAGGGGGGTGGTGTGGCTGGCGGCATTCCCTGAGGAGGAAACCCATGATAGAAATGTTATGGAATGAAAGAAGCACCTGCACAGCCCGAGCAGAGCAGGTGGGAAGGGCGGTGGGGTGAGATGAGATCCCCTGGGAGCTCCATTCACAGGCTCCTCGGCACAGATCAGAGTCGGAAGGCCTCAGAATGAGCGTGGGGGTCTGAACCCCTTACCTCTGGCTATGGCTGTGCTCTTGGCTTGGTACTGTGGAGCCAGCCAGCAGTATCACTTGAGGGATGCTCTGGGCTAGGCGTGGTGCCAGGCACTGGGGCTTATGGTCCCATGAAACATAGTGACTCCCCAAAAGGGCTTCTGGTCTTTTAGACAAACACTGCAAGACCACCCAGTAGGTACAGTGAGGAGATGAGGACACATCGCTGGAGCAGCCTGATAGCACAGGATAGCCCCTCGTAAGCCTTCTGAGGACATCTGCCACAGAGGCTTCCTTCTCCTCTGCTAGTGACTCAGGTGCAGGCAGAGAGGCCAAGCTCATCAGATTTGCAGATGCTAATGATCCAGGTGGGATGACGGCCATATCTGTACTCCCCTTAAAACCGTGACCAACAACTCCAGATCATCGTCATTTCTTTGGGTCCAGATTCTAAGTCACGTTCATGGAAAAAAAGAACTGATATATGGGACGTTTGAGCTTCATTTTCTTCTCTATTAGGCCAAAACTGGAGTGTGGAATTTTACTTCACACTAACTTTAAAATGGCCACTAATAAAGAGATAAGAATGGTGAAGGGACTTAAAATGTTGTCATAAAATAACCAGTGGACGGCTACAGGGATGTTTAGACTAAGTGACAGATGACTCTGGAAACACGCAGATGCTCTAAGAGGCAGGTTGAGCTTGTTCCATGCAGGTGCTGGGAGCAGAACAGACCTGACTGGTTAACTTAAGGGAGGTTGATATCAGCCCAGCAGAAAGAAGTGTGTTCTCACAGGTAGAGCAGCTGGTCAGCTACCTCATGAGATGGGGAGACTCTCTGTGTCACAAATGTCCATACGGAGGGCAGACCACCTGTTCCTGGGATCACTGGGGGTCTGGGAGTGGGGTGGGCACTCGGGTATTGAGTTTCTATGAGCCTTTCTCTAATGGACATCATGGTGTTTGTGCCTAGATTCCTGTCCCCAACCCCCAATACGTCGGTACCACTGAAGACTCGTTCTCTCAGCTCCTTGGCATGTTGGCAGCAGACGGTTCACAGCTGAGGCCCTCTCTAGAATGGCACTCAGCTGAAGAGAGCCACCTTGCCCAGGCATAGCCCACATCCCATGGCTAGTTGGTAGGCTGGGGCTGGGGCTGTAGAGAGTGCATATAAAGGCCTATACCCTTTTCAAGGACCAGCCCAGCTGGGGATGAGCCGAGGCCTTTGTTACAGCTGCATTCCGGTCCATATTCTCCCTCTGCCCCATCCTGCTTCCCACATTGTGCCACAAGGGCAGATTCTGAGATCAATCCCCAGGAAACTGCCTACTTGAAAATCTCCCTCCCAGAGTCTGTTTCCCAGGGAAACTGCTCTGAGACACTCTTTCTCCCCCTGACCTGCAGGAAGGCAGTGGGGATGGCTGTGGGCAGTCCAGGTGAAGGTAGGTAGGACTGCTTCTCCTGCATGGGCCCTCAGTGACTTGTAGAGTGAGCCCCCTCCCACTCTCCCCACCAGCTCCTCCATCCCACGTGCATGGATGACTGTGTCTAACGGAGGAAGTCAGAAGCAGGTTTCAAATTCCAGGATCCCAGGGCTGGTCTAAACCTGCTTTGTGGAGCCCTAAGCTTACCTGAAAGCGACTTGGAGATTATGTGGGGATAGGAGGGAGAGCTGAAGAGACAGAGTTCTGAGCCTCCCCCTAAATCAACTAGAGCTGCTTGGTTTGTAATATGTAGGTAGGTAGGTGGGTAGAAATACATGTGTGTGTTAATCTATCTGTCTATGAAATCAGAAACAGAAATAAGATTTTATTTGAACCACAGAGCTAGCTGAATTAGAAGCATTTGCCCTTGTGGAGTAAACTAAACAGGATAAGACAGGGAGATGTGGGTGTGGAATGCTGGTTCTCACAGTAAGCCTTAATGAGTAATTTATTTTTTAAAAATATTCACTGACAGTATTTTGAATTATCACAATTTTAAATTATTTTGAAGGAAAGAGATACAAAAATGAGAAAATATCACTTGCATGAAACTTTCTTTGGCCCTAAAACGTTTTTGAAACCCCTTTTTATGTACATGAAATATCTGACTGTCCTTTGGGGAGAGATTATTGCTGTGAACTTCTTTGGTAGAGTCTGGAGCACACAGCTCCCTCCACACCCATGGTTACTGTTCCTATGCCTGAGGGGACACAAACCCTGCCCCCCAACCCCTGGCTCTGGGGCTTCTCACCTTCCTCCTGGCTTTTATGCGCTTGTAGACATAATCAGAGAAGGGGCTGCAGGGGATGAAGCGGCCAGCCCCCTGGGTCACGTGCAGGCCGCCATCTTCCAGCATGATCTTGCCCTGACAGATGACCACCAGAGGGGCCCCACGCAGCTCCATCCCTTCAAAGATGTTGTACTCTGCAGCCTAGAGATGGGATGAGGGACAAAGCCACAGGCATGGGCATGGGGCAGGGAGAAAGAGGAAAGCATTCTCACGTGTTCAGGATCCTGCCTTCAGTGTCACTAGAACTGACTTGCCAGCAAGCTGGGAAAAGCTTACAATGCATCCGCAAGCTTTCAGTGGGTAGAGGCCCTGGGGATAGATGCTCGCTAAGTAAAGGCTGGAATTCCTAGCAAAGGGAAGCATCCAGTCTTAGTGAGGTCACATATGGAAGTAAATATTGTCACTGGTAGTGTTCAAGGAGAAGCTGGATAACTAGCAGGACGCTGTGCTTGGCAGTCTTACGTCCCCGCCAACTTGAAATTAAACAATGTGACATGACACAATGTTTAAGCAAAGTCCATCCCCACCAAAAAGTGGGATTTCTTCCTACTTCTTTAGTCATTCAACAAATGAGAAGCATCACGGCAAAAAGGTTAAGGGCATCGGTCTGGAGTCAGGCTGTCTGGATTTGAATCCAAGCTTCACTATTTCCTTGCTGCCCAAATTATTTAATCTCTCTGTACCTCAATTTCCTTTAAAATAGAGGCTACCTGTGGAAGACTGTTATAAAGATTGAATGAATTAAAAGCATAATGCCTGAAACATAAGTGCTTAGAAAATATTAACTATTTTTACTAACGACTATGAACTCCCTATCTATTAGGTACTGTGCTTGATTATATTCCACCTGAAACTCATGAGGAATTCCAATTTTTTCCCCATTCTCTTTCCTTTTTGGCACAAGGTACCAATAGCACTTCCCGCCCTTCTGGAGGAAGGTATGACCACAAGACTGGCTTTGGCTAATGTGGCGTGAGAGGAAGCAACATCTTAGAGCAGCTTTCAGAGTCAGTATACCACTTCCCATGGCCTGCCCTGCATCCGCCCCACCTCAGCAAGCGTGGAAGCGTGTGTAGAGATGAGACCTCTATCAGCCTCCATCCCGAGTGACAAAAATGATGGGCAGAGCCCCTCCGCTGACTCATTTTAGAAAACATGAATGAGAAATACACTGTTGAGGCTTTAAGTCCCTGAGGACTGGGGTGGTTTGTTATTGCAGCACATCCTAGTCAAAGTACCCTGGTACACCACATGCACACAACTCTCCTGAGCGAGTTCCTTGCATGCATTCTCCACCCTACCCAACTCCCGCCAGCCCCAGCCTTACCGACTGGTGGTTCTTGGCGGACACAATCTTTACAGCATCTGGATCCCAGATCACCAGGTCGCTGTCAGAACCCACAGATATTCTTCCCTTGCGGGGATACAGGTTGAAGATCTTGGCAGCATTTGTGCTAGTCACAGCCACAAACTGGTTTTCATCCATTTTCCCGGTGGCCTATTGAAAAAAATGCACTTAAAAATAAATTTTTCAGTGTAGGGTTTCTGAGCTCAGAGTCAGGTGACCACAATGGCTCAAAAATATAAAGAAGGGCTTCTAAGGTTCTGAGCACAGAATCCACCCAGCAAACTTCAGAATCAGCTGGGTGTCATGGTCACCCAGGAAAAATGATTAAATTCATGGTTTAAGATGGAAGTTATTATTCCTGAAATGTGCATTTTTTTATGGTTATATGCACGTATTTACTGATTTTTACCCCTTCTAATTCCAAAAAATGATTATAGAGAGTTCTCAGTAAAAAAACAAATGTGATGATAAGCTCATTTTTTAGATATGTGTTTGTATTCACATGGGCATAGCATAAATATGGAAAAACTTCATCCAAATGATAACAATGGTTATCCCTGGGGTGTGGAACTATGAGTAATTTTTATTTTCTTCCGTGTGTGTGTTTTTCGGTGGTTTCCAAGTGTTCTTTATTGAGAATGTATCATGTAGTTAAAAAAATATTTTTAAACAATTCTAGAGAGTGTCAAGATAAACACATGCATACATTCAGAAACACATAACAATATAAAAAAATAAAGAGACAATCTAAGTATGTAAAAGAGTCAATCTAAGTGTGTAAAAAAACCTCCCTTTTCTCAAAACGAAAAGGCTGGGAAAGAAAAAAAGAATTTAGTTTGAAATCTAGCTTTGAGCTTCCTGGTAACCAAGAAGAAAATGGGGAACTCAGTAGATTACAAGGTTAGATAAATGAGACATTAGATCCTATGCATTCTATTTGGCTCTGAAATAAGTGTCTTTAGAGGTTTTAAAACTAAAAACGGAAATGTGATCAACTTAATAATTACTAATTTTAGTAAAATCTTTGGGAGAACCCTCCATTTGCATGGCTATTTTTTTGTCAGCTTCTGTTATGTTAACAAGTAAAATAAAACCAGGCCCTTTTGCCAGAAGACACTGGTAGACAATCACTTGTACAGTCTGGCCCACACTCCCATGTCCTTGACCCTTACCACAGCCTTGTCCCAAATGACAGACATCCGCTCCTCCACCCCGTTGGTGCCCTCGGGAATGGCTGTGAAGTTGTCCTTCCCGATCGCTTTCTGGGCAGTGCTGAAGGTGCAGTGGGCACTGCCAGAAAGCTGCAGGTCCCCACTGGCAAAGGAGAAAAACTCCATGTGAATGGCAGAGGTGGCTAGGGACTCCTTGAAGGCCCAGACTTGAGCACCTAGTGTCAGCATCTGGAGTGCCACAGCTTGAGTTTGGATCCTTCCTCTTCCTCTTGACAACTATGTTAACGTGGGTGAATTTCTCTAAAGCAAGCTTACCCCACATGGAAAATGAGCAGGGGTGGGGGAGGAGGGTGACATCATCTCTGTGTTATAAAGTAGAAGGGACCCGAATGAATAATGAGACTGATCCAGAGGGCAGCAGCAAACGAGTCCCCCTATAATTTTTGGTTAGGGGGTAAATAATTTAGTCTTTCTGACCTTCAGCTGTAATCTGTAAAATGGTTATGAAAATCCCTCACTCATAAAGTTGTCATGAAGAACAATGCGATCATGTGTGGTCTTACCCTAGGGCTTGGCCCACAAGGCATATTAACTGCTATTACCATTATTATTAGAACTACATAGTATTTTTAAAAATACAATGGGGAAGAGCCTGCTGTCTGTGCAGGGGAATTCTCAACATCTTTCCCTCACTTCAGACTTTAGTCTAGCTGATAGATGGGCTGCTCCCTTCCTCATCCCACCGGGTATAGGATGTTTCCACGCAGTGCCTGCTTGCAGGTCATTCTGCACCAACCTGGCCAGCAAGGAGTTGATGTAATCAGGAGTGGTCGGGTCAGGACTCAGAGGTGGGGAAGTCACAAAGGCAGCTGCTTTGGCCCAGTTCTTGCTCCAGTAATGGGTTCCATCTGTGCCGAGGCTGGCAGTGATGGGCTCGCCAAAGACCACGTTTCCTGCAGGGAATAGGCACAGGGTTTGGCTCAGCCCTGGGACCGGTTTAGATAATCACAGTCCTTTAGCCTACTCTAGGCTGTGGCTCTGAAGTCAGCAGTCCTGGGTTCAAGTCGATGGTCCCACCTTTCCTAAGCCTCTGCTTTTCTAGCTGTTAAATTGGAACAATATTGTATTCCCCAGATTATAAGAAGCCATCGGTTGCAAGATGCAGTATAATTTAATTTTGAGGCAAATTAAAATCTGCGGCAAAAGAAAAAAATGTATACATCGATTATAAAATTCATCCTCATTTCAGAAATGTTAAAATGTGAAATAGATTTGTCCTGGTATTAACGAAACAAAATGACGCCCACTTCTCAGACTTGCGAAAATGCAAGGATTTGGCATATGCAAAGTGTCTGCACAGGAGATGCTCAGCAAATTTGATTTCTTTATACCTCCTCCTCCTTCCTGATGCAGGGGCACAAAGGCCCAAATGCACCCACGTCGCTGGGAACTGCTAGATCCTGCTGTTCCAAGGACGTGCATTGGTTCCATGAAGTAAAATCTACTCCCGTGGCTGAGAGGTTCTTATGAATTTTTCTATTGTCTGTTACTCCTTAACTTAAGGCAAGGAGTGATTTGCTCAAAAACACCTAATAACCTGGGGCACATCAAAGATGAGGATACCTTCCTGGACCTTGTGTCTGGAATTAGGGACTTAAATGTTCAAACCAAGGAGAGAGGAGGACAAATATTGGAAAATACACTAATCTAAACTTTCGTTGTGATTCTTAAAGAAGGGATAGTGATGCATAAGGCAAATGCTATCTCTTAGAAGGTAGGGTGGTACCAAATTTCTCAGTGTCAGAATCTTAAGCTAAGTATGGCCCATATAGCTCTGTGTTTCTTTAGCTTTGGTCCTCCATTTTCCACATTCAAGTTCCCCAAAAGGTCAAAGTTTAAGAGGGCTCTACAGCCAGGATTATAAATAGGTTTTGCCTTGCTTCAACTCCTACTAATTGAATTTAATTCCCGGATTTCTATGTAAGAAGGAATTCTAATAATGCTTCTGGTCTCACAAGAAAGGGCTCATGATTGATTTGTGATGTCTGCCATGGGCAAAGGAAGGAAGCAATAATAATGATTTATATATGACAGCCCTGCTCTTTGCAATGACAGTAAAAAGGATCTGCACATGACTAATGAGAATCTCAAGGACTCCCCAGAAATGTTTACCAAATTAAATCCTTTAAGGACACAAAGAAATTAAGACATGAAAATCAAGTAAAGCATTCTAATACCATTAAGAGAAATACTGCCTTAAAAATGGAAGAACTCTCTTTGTGTACTTTCTTTAGATGGAAGAGTAGAATGAGCAAAGGCTGTCATTATGCCTGGGTTTGAATGACAGCTCTCCCAGCTGGGAGACCCTGGACGAGTTGTGCTTCAATTTCTTCATCTGAAAAATGGGGATAATAATACCTATTTCTCAGGGTTTTTTGAGAAGTCCACATAATAATAAATTTAAAGTACAGTTTTATTGCATTTCACTTGATTGCACTTTGACAATATTGCATTTTTTAAAATAGAAGGCAAGACCCTCTCCACCAGCAAAAAGATTATGACTTGCTGAAGGCTCAGATAATGGTTAATGATTTTTAGCAATAAAGTGTTTTTAATTATGGTATTCACATTTTTTAGACATAATGCTACTGCACACTTAATAGACTTTAATATAGTATAAACTTAATTGTTATAGGCACTGGGAAACCAAAAAGTCTGTTTCACTTGCTTCATTACAATATTCGCTTTATGGCAGTGGTCTGGAACCAAACTTGCAATATCTCCGAGATGTACCTGTATTTATCTCAGTGCAGGATACATGTTTGTCCTTGTTAAATTTTAGATTCTTAATATTAATTCTGAGCAGCCATGCAAAACTGCTAAAGAGCACCTGGTGATTAAACTCACTGGAACTTATGGAGTAACCTGGTCAGGAGGGAAGATTGAACCCCGCTATACTCTGTCTTCCAGCTCTGAATGCTCTGGACTCTTTCTCTGAGAATGACAATTCATGAGAAGTTTATTGGCTCCAATAGCAACAGCCAGTTTTTCATCACTGAAATAGTGCTGCCCTTCCACCCTGCAGACCCAGCTGGACCAGTTCTCCTTGCCAGCAAAGCATGAGCCAGAAGGCTAAAGGTGAATATTTCTACAGGAAGTTTAAAATAAGACCCAGCATGTACTTGAAACACTTTGTCCTGAGGCCACCTAGGGCATCCTAAAAACAGGTCCCAGGCAAAATGTAGCCATCAGCGGAAGGTAAGAGAAGGTGAGTAGGGTAGGTGGTCATGGAAAGAGGTGTGGGGTGTTCCTTATGCTCTTTTCTGTCTTTTCTTTTTCTTCTTTTTTTCTGCCTTTCTCCAAGAATGGGTAAGGAACACTGGGTTGTGTTCTGGCTCTCATGAGATGACTCAGACCCCGTGGAGCAACCACACATGTCATGTAGAGACATTTAAAAGCTGAGAGAGAAAACAGCAGGCTTACCATGAGCAGGGGAAGGCAGGAGGAGCCCCAGATTCTACCAGCTGGAAGGGCCATCAGACAATTAGGACAACGCCCCTCCACAGAAAAGGGTCCCCTTTGCCAGAAGGCCAACCCCTGAACACTCGGCCATCAGCATCAGCTGGGACTATTTTTAGCCGCCCCAGTCACTCACATCTGGAGCTTTACAGACCAGTTCTGAGTATGGTAGATGAATCACTCATCCTGGGTCTCTCCATTACCAGAACGGCCACCAGCCTACAACGGCAACAACTGTACAAGCGGCCCAAAGATTCCTCTTTCACGACTAACACAGAGCCCTCTGCCTCCGGTTTCTCAACCACACTCTGTTCACAAGGGAGCCTGTTTGTCTGCTATTAAAGACAAGAATTCAAAGCAGAAAGGAAAGCTTTAAAATGAGAGTGAACTTTAGCTTAGCAAGAGGTGAGCAAATGAAGCCCAAGTTAATAGCAGTGGAGGAAAGTGGCAGAAGGCAGGAGGAACTGGGGACAGAGCTCCAGGTCATGTGGCTATGATGCTAGGCATGCTTTGAAGACCCGGCCAGCCTCTTTCTAAAACAACCTATGCTAATCTGTGTGGCTCAGGGTAGGGGTACCCTGCCCTGCTCCGGCCCTCAGTCCTGTCCAATCAATCACGCTGCCCCCAGAGCAGATATGGTTCAGGGATGAGCCCATGACTCAAGCCATCGCAGTCCTGGGGACTTGGGCTTGAGCTGTTGGAAAAGATGTACTCCACCTCCTCATCATGCTCCCCGCCATGAAGGGAAGACAATAGGCACCTCTTGGCATTTATTATTGTCACTGTTCGTACTGAAAATAAAGCCGAGAGAGGCCATCAGACCCAAGACAGGAATGAGAGTGACAGAGCCGTAATCTCATTGTGTGAACCCCTTGCACCTGGCCACGTCTGAAGCACCTTCAACCAAGAAGTTACTTTTGCTTAAATCAGTTAGAGTTGGACCTTTGACTTCTGTACCCAATATTATCTTGACTAATATGTCCATTTATAAAGCTTAGTTCCTGTGAATGGACAATCAAAGCTCAAAGAGAGGAAGAATAATGAGTCACATCTCCAAGGAACTGATTCAAACTGTGTCAGGACAGGTAAACCACTTATCCTTCCTGAACCTCAGTTTACTCACCTGCCAAATGGGAGAAATCTGGGATCCTGCTATCCACACAGATATGAAAAAAAAGCAAATGAAGCCCATTTGGCTAATGTGGATGAGGAGCTCTCCAGAGAGCAAGGCAATGGGCAAAATAGGCACCATTTATTTATACAGGACATCCAGGGATGGGAGGACACACATGGAGCTTTAGGACCCCAAGATCCTGGGAGCGCAAATCACCTTTTTTCCTGGCTTGTGAGATGAGGTCAGCTGCACTCTTGCTCATGACCTTCGTGACATAGAGAGGGCAGTTGGTTTGGCTGGCGATGGTGATGGCACGAAACACAGCCTCAGCTTCCAGCTACAAAACAAAACAAACAAAAGAAAGGTCTCCAGGAGTCCACAGGAAAAGGAGCCTCTCAAAGTTGCCGCTCCCCTGTCTCCACACACTGGGAGCACAATGCAGTACAGAGGTTAAACACCTGGATGGTCTGAAGATGGATGCTGGGTCTCAGATTTAGAACCTCTCGGCTGTGTCCCTTTACTAGGTTTCTCGAGCCTCTGTCCTCTCCTGTGAAGTGGAGATCAGGAGAGGACAGCAGAGAGTTGTGTGACAGCAGTGCCTGGCACACAGTAAGTGTTGCATCGACATAGCTAGCTTTTCCTTAGCCAATTCTCCTCTTCCTGTGATTATCACAAAGCTGACGCAGTTGGAAGCCTTTGCTCCCTAGTCTTCCCAGGGCAGATACTCTGGCAAAACACAATCCTAGTACCAATATGTATAAAACAAGCAGTGAAGGCTGTTAGCCATCACCCTTCCTCAGCTCCTTTCCTGCAGCAAACCGGTGGTCAGTGATGGGTTAATTCCAGCGGGCATGTCTTATACTACTAATTCCTGGACTTCTCAGCACAAAGACTTCTTTTGTTATGGATCTCCTCCATCCCACCTTCATGTAGAATTCATGTTTTCAAAGATGCTAACCAGCCCACTTGCAGTTATTAAGTAAGAAATAGTGAGGTTTCACTTACTTTATTAACAAATCAGGGTTTGAGAGCTCAGGGTTTCCTAAAGGACCTGGGCCTGAGTTCTGATTCTGCCAATTAAAGGCTGGGTGACCTCAGGTACCTTACACAACCTCCCAAAGCCTGAATATCCTTGTCTTTAAAGTGGGGATAATAATAGGATCTGACACATATGGCTATTGTGTGTATTAAGAGTTCATCCTTGTAAGGCAATCAGCCCACTCCTGGGACAAGGCCAGCGTTCCTATAAGGGTGGCTATTGGTCTTGCTGATGGCAGCTTCGGACCGCTGTGCGACAGACTGTGTTACTAGCCAAAGTGACTACCCAAGTTAGTCCAATTCTGCCCAGAGCAGAGACATTGGCATTTCTCCATTTGATCATTAAAAGTTCTTTTTTTTCTTTTTTTTTTTTTATGGATATGATGTTCTGGTTAGCCTCTTGCAGCCCAACCCTTTAAAAACACCAAAAATAGCCTGCAGATAGATGTTCAGTGCTTATGTAGTGCAAACCAATTATTGCTCGTGGTGAGTGTGGCTCAGCAGACAGACTCTAAGAGCTTGGCTGGTCCAGCTGGTGTCCCCCAAGCTGCACTATGTCGCCTGTGGACGAGGCCCTGGTGGTCCCCGACCACAGGGGAATGCAGCCACCTTCCTGAAGCACCCAGACTGCGGGAGTGGCATCTCGGGGTCTCTGAGCAGCACCAACATGGTATCTGAGTGTGCTGTGAACGGAAGAGGGGCGGGCTTCTCCCACGCCCACGCCTGCCTCTTCACACCAATGCTGACCACTCCCACCGCCCCAGGACCTCAGCCCTGGCCCTCTGATCTCACTCCCTCGCAGCTCTGCAGGTTCTTCAGCACCTTGACAACATGACTATCTTTGGAAGGTTACATCACTCTCCAGCTTCACCCAAAAGGGCTTCCAGGGTTGTCGGGATCAGCAGCAGAGAGGTTTTCTACTAAAAAGGAGATGAGAATGGGAGGGGAGGGCTTGAACAAACAAACCAAGAACAAAAATAGACTTTGTTCAGAAATCCCCTGGCTGCTGCTGAAGGCTCTTTCTTGCCAGCACATCTCAACAGTGACCAGCATTTAAGAAACGTGTCACAAACAGTGCTGGACATCCTGGCCAACTCACACTGTGCAAACAACCTTCCAATCCTTCAGACACAATGGCCAGAGCCTTAACCTCTCTGAGCTTCAGCTCCTTTGCACACCAATAACATCAACCACCCAGGGCAGCAGCAAGGACAACTGGGACGATGCACTTAGCAAAACACCGGGTATAAGAAAGTATTCCATAGAAGGGACCTGGCATTAAGGACGCAAATTTTTTCAGAATTGCTGTGACGACTACTCTAACAATTTTTTTTTTCACTAGGGTATAATCGATACATTAGTTTCAGGTGTACAACATAATGATTAGATATTTGTACATATTGCAAAATGATCACCATAATAAGGCTAGTTAACATCTATCACCACACACAGTTAAAAAAATTTTTCTTGTAATAAGAAATTTTGAGATCTATGCTCTTATCAACTTTCAAATATGCAATATGGTATCATTAACTACAGTTACCGTGCTGCACCTCACATCCCAGGACTGACTTACTTCATAACTGGAAGGTTGTTGCTTTTGACCATCCTCATCCAGTTGCCCCTCCCTGCTGTTTCTGGTATCCACCAATCTATTTTTTGTTTCTATGAACTTGGTTGATTTTTTTGGGGGAGGGTGGGGGGGTGTTTTGTTTTTTAGATTCTACATATAAATGAGATCCTATGATATTGATCCTTCTCTATCTGACTTATTTCCCGTAACATAAGGCCCTCAAAGTAATATTATTACAAATGGCAAAATTTTATTCTTTTTTTATGGCTAAATAATATTCTACTGTGTGTATATGTGTGTGTATATACCATATTTCTTTCGTCCACTCATCCATTGATGGACATGTAAGTTGCTTCCATATCTTAGTTAGTGTAAATAATGCTGCAATGAACATAGGCATACAGATATCTTTTGGAATGAGTGTTTTTGTTTTCTTTGAATAAATACCAGAAGTGAAGTCACTAATAGTTCTATTTTTAATTTTTTGAGGGACTTCCTTACTGTTTTCCATAATAGCTGTACCAATTTACATTCCCACCAAAAGACAAAATTATGAATTATTTCAACTGGTTATAAACATATTAGACAAAAGGGCCTCTGGGATGCTGATGATATTCCATTTTTCCAACTGGGTGCCAGTCACACAAGTATATTCAGTGTGTGAAATTTCATTGTTCCTTTACGATAGGAATACTTTTCTCTATGTGTGTTACACTTCAATTTAAGGGAAAAAAAGATCCCAAAGAGATGGGCAGTTGGAATGAAATCATTTCTCGTTCTGACTTCTATCTGCTGATTTCTACCTGGTGTTTGACTTCTGGTTCTGACTTCTACCTGGTGTTTGGAATGACAGAACAGAAACAGAGTTCACTGCACTGACACAGAGGACCTTGAATTTGCTCCAGGTGCCAAACCTAGGCTGATCCCCCAATGCCAATATGCTCTCAGCCATCTGAAGAGCCAGCCAGTTCCAGTTCTGTGCCCTATGCCAGAAGCTGAGGTGGCTGACATCCAGAGACACGGACTATGCCCCTAGTTACCTTTCATTCCCTCTTGAGCTGCTAAGCGCAGTCATTTTACTCATAGGAAACTTCCACAGCTGGGTGCAACCATCACCTTACAAACCAACAGACATAAAGCCTATGAAAAACCCACTCAGCCTCCTATCCATATTACCAATATTTGGCAAGACTCAAAATATAATATGGGTGGGATAAGGGAGTGAGTGGAAATGTCTCTGTGATTCACACTCATTAAGAAGGGATTTAGATATCTACCACTCCTACTGAATAACTGAATTACACTCCAACCAACATTATCATTAGAGAGATTAGGGCTCAAAAGTAAGAATGTTCCTTCATTCCTTTCTAATTTTCTCAGGGGCCCTTGAGGTGGGTCAGTCAGAAGTGGTCTTTGGAAGAAATGTTCCAGTATTGTCTGGTATTCATAAGAGTTTCACTAACTTTTGTGTGTTCATATACTGTGTGCGCTTGTGCCTAAGGAAGACAGGCTGCACACAAGTACTCTGAACATGAAATGAATGACAGGCTGTAAGGGAAGCTGCTGGGACTGTGATTGTGATAACGAGAGACTCGAGGAAGAGGCTGGGAACAAAAAGAAAACCTCCACTGCCGCTGCTTCTCTCCCTCCTTCCCTGCTCCCACATCGCCCCGCAACTTACCTCCTCTGGTCTGCTCAGTACATGGCCTTCTGGGCCAGTTATCCCTATTTCCAACATCCGGCTTTGCTCCTAGAATGAGAAAGGAATAGAAAACAGTTTTTAGATGAGCTCGGCTGAGATTTGCAAAACTCACGCTTGTATATTCTAATTTAAAGATATATTCAAGGGAGGAGGGGATAAAATATGTATGTTGAACAAATTTATTAACTCTTCATATGAAATTGCAAAGTAGGGTAGGTAGAGTCTTAAGAGGAGAAAAAGCTTTTCAGGGAGGCTTGCTTTTACCAAGACAGTCTGTGAAAGGGTATCAGTTCTTTCTACATTAGGCATCAAAAGTCAAGCCAGATCACTTACTCATGTCTTTCAAATTCAGATACTGCTGAAAGTACACACCCTTAACTCTTTTTTTTAAAAAAAAAAATTCACACCTGCATCTTAAAACCCATTTATTCAACAAAAGTACTGAGTAACAGCTTTGTGCTAGGCTCTAGGTTAGGTACTTGAATTAAGGCAGCCAGGCCCTTGGCTTCCCAAGACTTATAGGGCAATGCTACATTTCCCAAAGGCTGTTCTACCTGCCACCCACACCATAATCAACTGGGTTAGGTGTATAGCAATACAGATGTCTGGCCCTATCCGGGCCTACTAAATGAGTTTAAATTCTAGGAATCTGCATTTTAACAAGCTCCTCAGGCTTTTTTATGCTTTAAATTTATGATTTAAATAAATGGATTAGAATTTAACCAGACAAAATAATACCTCTAAACAGCATAACCTGAGTCAGTCTTTTGGTCAAATTCTATTTAATTAGGTGGTGGATGAGGCAGAACTGCCTATCCCTCATGGATGATGGCTAAATTTTTCAGACTTCTGGCCAGCTTTCTGAAAGAAGCAGGTGGCTGCACTTCTTCAATTAGCTCATGAACTCACACTTGGGCTAATTGGAACTGGCACAAATCCAAAGCTACCATCTCTGCAGGTTTGCTGGCATTTGCTCTCAAAGTACGAAGGCCAGTTCCTGTGAATCTCTATACCGGTGATGTGAGAGATGGAGAAAGAGTTGAACAATGCTTTGTCTCACTTTGGAACTATGAGATGTTTAGAAAGAAAGGGATTCCTTCTACCTGGAAAAGAAGAACTCTTTTTTGTTGTGTGTTTTTATTTGTTTGTTTTTTAATAATATAAGATTTTAAATGAGGAGTAGAAAGGAAAATGCATATATTATAAGCAACCTTGAGATGCAAAATGGTCACTGTCCCCAGCTCTACAGAATTTGAAAAAAGGTCAGAGGCTGATTTTTCCAGCGAAGTACCACTGCTTTTCATTCTTACTATTTCATTTATTGAAACTTGGACTAAATAAAATTTCTTCCAGGCTGAACTGCCTGCTGAAGTCACACAAGGGTAAAAGCATCTTCTGTCCTATACTACATGCTCAAGAGTGCTGGGACAACACCCAGGACGAAAATCGCGGGAGCAGTGGTTCCCAAGCACGTTCAAATCACCAGGGGAACTTTCCCAAAATGTACTTGTCTAAACTCTATTCTGGCCTCCTGAATGAGAATCTCCAGAACTGAGAATCCTAGAAATTGTTCTTTAAGCTCCACAGGTGATTCTAATACACTGCTCATGCTGGAAAATCCTCTCCTAAAAGATATGGTGCCCCTAACAGCTGGAGGACTAAGAACGCCTTGTAAAGACTCATGGATACCACCTGACATGGGTGGGGAGCTGGGGGCACTTTGAGGCACCGATCACGGATATGATCACATCACAGTTGGGGCATAGCGCAGTTTCACTTTGCTCCATGAGGAAAGAGACCCTGTCTTTTTGCCTTCCCTCTCCCATGTTTCGCACACTGTAGGTGCTCAATGAATCTTTGTGAGATGGATGGCTGAGGAGGCTGTACTCTCAGACTGTTCTGGCAGCTTGAAACTTGGAAAAATGTACCTTGTTGAGACCCACAGAAAAAGATTTTGTCTTCCTCTTTAGTCGCTTTGGCATAAAATGCAGCAAGAGACTCTGAGTACAGCAGCTTCCTTCATTTAGATAACAGGATAAAAATCTTTTGGCTCCAGCTGAATTAAATAAACATACATGAGAAACTCATCCAAATGGAAAAATGCCCTTATTCTTTTCTTGATTGAGAACGGATCTTTCCAAGGTAGGGAGAGTGGGGAGGGGGACCAGAGACACAACTGTGCTAAGGAGCCCCAGAGGAAGCTGGAGAAGACGTTTTGAGTTGGAGCCCGTTTGCCTCCACAGGGTCTAGAATGAAGACACAGGAAATCCGGTTTCTAGGGCATCTGGAGGTTGGGCTGGGGCCTCCAGCTGCTGCACTGAAAACCCGGAGAAAGGGGAGAATGATGGCTCTCATATCACCAGGAAGTTTCCCACAGGGGCAAGGGATCTGGACCCTCTTTGGAAAATGATTTCATTATCTCTTGGTGTGTGGGGGATGAGGAGAAGGCTGTCAGGGACCTGACTTATTAACCTCCCTGGTCAAAAGCGAGAGAAAACTGTGCTTAGTCACTTCCTCCACTGGTGAGACAATATTCTACCAGCTGGGACCCTGCACTGCCAGGTGCCGCCACTCCAGGAGGCCGGAGCTGGGTGGTGGAGTAAGGGTCTGGATGTACCTTTTCTGGGTAAGATACCCACTGAGGCATATCGCCTTAGGGGCTGAGATATTATCCTCCCAGTTACTGGCTGTGATCCTGTCGTGGGTGACCTAATTCTTCTGAACCCCATTGTTCTCATCTATAAAACGAGAGGATGACAGCCATCTGCAAAAGGTTGGGTGAAGATTAAATGAGAACGTACTAGAGCACTTATCAGAGCCTGGCACACGGTAGTAACTGCTCACTAAATGGTACCTGCTATTGGAAGCTAATGGGTCTGACACAAGGGTCAACATAAGCATTATTCCCACACTCCTGTCAATCACATTCACCAAATCCTGAACAACTTCTAAAATGAAGGCACAGCCTAAGCACTTGTGAGTTTTGGAAGACATCTGTTTTTGCTCACTTCTATAGCCTAGTGCCGGGCACGAAGCGCTCAGGAAATGCTCTTTGAGAGAATGAATAATGGTTTCTTGTTATTAATGGCATCAAATGGACTAAGGGAGCTCACACCCTTTTCTGGAAGCCTCCACTTAGCCGAGGCCAATCCTGAGATAAACGAAACCCTGGCTAAGACGCATTTGTGTATCTAGCCCATTAAGCAACCTGGAGATGAAGAGAGAAATGCCTTTTGCTTCCTCACAAATGATCCATTTGGGCCTTGGGGCCCTCACAATACTCTGCTCAAGTTTCTCAGTATGATTTCTAGGAAACCAGTGGGATGTCTGATCCCTACAAGACCTAAATTCTTGATTATCTAAGGCCATGAGTGCCACAGTCCTGGATCAGATTCTGGCTTCTGAGAAATGCTACCTCAGAGTTTTCCTTTAGGACAGAGAACGCCATGGAGCTTGGACTCATCTTCAAAATAGAATCAGCAATGCTCTCCCAATAAATGGACTGATTTGAAAACCTCCTTTCAGGAAGTCTTTTCTGATTCTCCAGAGCATCTAGATCTCTCCCTGTTTTCCAGCAGCTTCCACTTTCTCCCTCCCTTATCTACATTACCTATTTTCCCTCCTCCTAGACTGTGAGGTCCTTTGGGGCAGGTTTTTAGCAGAGCACTCCTGACGGTGCCTGCCACATACTGAGAGCTCAAGCAACAGTGAAGAAATGAGGAAACAAATGGGATATAGACAGAAGCCCAAGCAAGAAGCACACTCCAGGGAGCTGCAGGCTGTTACCTGGGCAATGATATCCCCATTCTCAGCATGAACTTGAGCAATGGCTCCCAGCTCTCCCAGACAGGTGAAGATCTCGTAGAGCTGAAATAGAAATGAGTCTTTGTCACTTTCACAAGCCACTGATGCTTTCAGCAACCTCGCACAACGGCAATTACTAGAGCTAGAGCTAGAATGAATGGGATAAGCCAGAGGAAATAATTGACTAGGGTAGAAATACAGACTAAACCATGCACAACCAAAAGCAAGTGCTTAGTCCAAAGGAACTTCAGGAAACTGTCTACATATAGGGCTTGCTATGTTTCTACTCTGTCTCAAGCACACATTTTTATGGGTTTCCCACTGATCTTCTGAATCTTCTCAACTAGTACTCTGGAAACCACTACAGCCTGGCCGGAAGATAACACAAAAACTGAAACCCCTCTTAACCTCTCAAGGTAGATTTTCCTTTACCTCTTAACCAGGAGGTATAAGAATTAATTTCTTATATTTCCTCTGAAAATTTGAGAGTTGTCTGAAAACATATCTCACAGATTTTTTAGGCAGAGAGCCAGAGGCAAACTGGATGATCACCTCAAATGGCAGAAGGCCTTCCTCAATCCTGCAAGGCTGAGCACCTCACATGCTCCCTTAGCTCATAAGGGGTTTGGTAGGTAGAGATTTGGGCTTTCCCTTCATCTTGCCCTTTTGAGAAAGCTGCTGCCAGTGGAAATTCTAGCTCCCTGTGTGCCTTTCCACAGGCACCCTGCCCACTGCCTTATTTAAAATGTAGTATGGACAGCAAGGGCTTCAAGAAGCACTCTGGCCCAGCGGTCTCCCACAGTGACTCATGTTGAAAGAGCCAAGGTCATTAGTAGCAATAGGAAACCCATCCAGATACCCCAAACCGCACAGCAGTGGGTCGTTACCTCTGTGTTGGACACTTGATACAAATCCTTATAGGCCATGTAAACCATGAAGGAGTTAACCCCTGCAAGAGAGGGAAAGAGGGGAACAGAAAGAAGACAGCATTATCACACCACTCTCCATCCTTTGCTCCCTCTTCTATCGCCCACGGGGCCCAAGTGCATTACCACCTCCCGTCCAACACAAAGTGGATGCTTCCCATTCGCTACGAGCATTTTTCTATTCCCTCCTCACACTGTAAAAGCAACGATTCCTCCGTGATGTCATAGAGAATGGTCTTCAGCAACTCGTTCTTGCCTCCTGTCTCCATCACTCTCCAGCCCGGAGGGTCAATAAGCTTCACTATTGCTTGAGGCGGTGTATGTCACCGAGAATCACTGTAGAACTTTGGATGTGTTCACATGTTGCACCACACACTAGTTCAGTAAGCTTAGAATGTCTAACCTCTTGAACCTCTTTTTCTTCATCAGTAAAACCAAAAAATAACAATACCCTGCTTCATAGGGTGGTTGGGAATGTTAAATGAAGTAACACATGCAGAGCTCTTGGTGCCAGGCCACATATTTGACACATATTTGGTCTCTATGAATGGATCTCCTAGGACTGGTTTATTTTACTATGTAAAAATGCCCACTCTATACAAGGCCCGTGCAGGGTATTGAATCTCAGAAGAGACCTGTGGTAGAGACCCTTTCCTCGGAGATTAAAAGAATTGATGGGCAGAAGTCAGGTATCACCTGGTATTTAAATATCTAAGTTGTGTCTATAGCCAAGCCACCTTGAACAAGCCCAATCTTATCTGATCTTGAAAGCTAAGCAGAGTTGGGCCTGGCTAGTGCTTGGATGGGAGATCACCTAGGAAGACCAGGTGCTGTAGACGTTAAAAATATATATATATGTCGTAAGGGTTATAAGGAAAGAGACACATTTTTCAGCCAAAATAAACTATTAATACAGTAATTTACGGAAATAGGTGGGACTGGGAACAGAAAGTCATTTTGAGAAACAGGATAATTTTGGCCTCCAACCATCGGGGCCATCTCAGCCCACAGTGTTCCGGGACAAAAGTGGGCTGTAACTTGAGAACTTCCCTACCCGGATTGGTTCGACTGAGGGCAGATTTTCCCCAACACTCCCCTTCCCACAGCCTCTGCATCATCCACGGAATGACCCAGGCCCTTTGGAAGAGAAGCGGTTATTAAAGCCGGCCAGTTTTGTACCCCAGTGTGAGAGGCATCAGGAGAAAGAAGGGAGGGAGTTATTCTCAAATGCCGTATGGGGAAAGAGGGGACAGAGCTTAAGGGGTGAGGAGGGGGATGGAAAAAAAAGTGAGCCTCACCCTCCAACCAGCATGCTCTCTTTCTCGGCACTCATGGCATGTGCATTGAGACTACTCATTTGGTAGCAGTTCTGCATCCTGAGGCATTTGTTCTGTTGCTCTTTGCTGGCTTGCTTCTTTTTGCCTTGGACACTAAGCAGAGGCTATTCCCTAAGTCTCCAAGGCTGCCTTACAATGCCAAGCACATCACGTGACTGGGCATATATGGGGGCGCTGGTGTATGTGTGTGAAATATCTGTCAACCAAAATGCAGAAAGAAGTAGAGAATAGAAGAATCTAAGGAGATGATGGGAACCTAAGTCATGTACTCACTAAGTGGACATACACATGCGTGCGCACATGTGCGTGCGCACGCGCGTGCGCGCGCACACACACACACACACACACACACACACAAACATGTTTGCATCCCCTAAGCTTCTAGCTTGAGTACGAACATATCTTTGCTCTCAGAAATGGCTTAGCCTTTTCTGTGGATGCTACTGATATGCAATAGTAATGGTTTGATCTTTGGAGTTAAAATGATGGAGGTTTAAACTTCCTAATGTCATATCAACCAGCTGTGTGACCTTAGGTAAGACGTTAACCTCTCCTGACCTCAGTTTCTTCCTCTGTCAAATGGGTGGCATTACACAGAGGTGAAGGGTGTACACTGCAGGTAGAACTACTGCTTACTAGTTCTGTAATCTGGAGCTACTCACTCTGAGCCTCAGGTTCCCCACCTGACAAGTGAGAATAGCAATCCCTATCCCATGGGAACCCTGGGAGGGATAAAATGATGGCATAAATAAAGATAAAGTGCCTGGGCAGAGTGGTTCCCCTACACTGGCACTCAGGCTCAAGGTTCCAGCTCCAAGCAAGGAGAAAAGACTCAAGTGAGTGGACGGTGTGCACATGGTGGGAGAGGGAGAAGGTGAGGGAGGAGGAGGAGCCCACCTTTGTCCTTGATGAGGCCCTGCACCTCCTGCTTGACGCTGTCATTCCAGTGGGTGATGTCCACATGTAAGGCGTAGTCACAGCAGCTCTTCCCATCGGCCCACTCTCGCCACTTCTCATAGGCCTCTGTCAGGCTGGACTCCGGCTCGGGCACCACATGGTCAACTGAATGACAGAGGCCCCAGGTGGGTGACTCACTGGCCTGGCCTTTGCTCACCTCTGCACAGGCCTGTTCTTGCCTCCTTAGCTATGACTGTAAAATCTCTATTTCCTGAGCATGGAATTAACCTTGGAAAGTGCTGCTGATGACTTATCTGTCACATAGCTAGGTGACCTTGGGCAAATTATTAGCTACTCTGTACCTCAGTTTTCTCATCCTTAAAATGGGTGCCAAGTGGAGTGGGGGTTGGGATGTCATAGTGCCTTCCTGCTAAGTTAGAAGTGGAAAAATACAATATAAAATGGTCCACCTGGTGCTTGGCACATAGTAGGTGCTCAGTCAGTGTTCACTATCAATGTGTGCATACACTATGTCTTTCTTACCAATACTATAGCGAGCCACTATAAAAAATAAAAGTAGGACTCCCTTTTAAGGGTGGAAGAGGGGTTTAAAGGTTATATCAGGGCACGAGAGTGACATCCTCATGTATATCACCACAGAAAAGAGTCAGAGTTAGTTAAATGAACCTGACACTAGGCCCACAGATCTTATTTCTGTGTAGATCACTTGTTAAGAATCTGGTTTCTTTAAGGCTCAAACCTAATCTTGCAGTACCTGCAACAATAATATTTTTTTTAAATAATCACATATACAGTTAGTGAAGATAAGGCAAACGTGATTGAGCAAATAGATACAACATACCTAAGAACAATTATTTTTAAAAAATCAAAATCTTGACAGTTTCATACTTTAACTCAATAATTATTACTGTACCTAAGAATTATTCCTAAGGAAATAAACATATCTGTATGCAAAATTTGGGTTCTAAAAGATGTTTGTCACGGCAAATTATTTACATTTTCATATAAGTGAAAAAACTAGAAACAATCAAAATCTTTAACAATAGGAAAGCTAAATACATAAATCACGATACCTTCATAAAATGAATAGGCATCCATTTTACATGGTGTGGTAGGATAAAAATAAATAGAAAAACATCCATGACATATTCTTTGGTGAAAATGGCAGGCTAAAACATAGTATGTCTATTGCAATCCTATTTTCATTAAATAGAAAAAAATATATATAGTCAAACTGGAATGGTGATGTGGAATTTATGGGTTTTCTTTTCTTTTTGGCTAAGGCTTTTTAAATGATCTATGAAGGACATGCACACTTTCCTAGTTCTTTGCAAGCTTTTCTCCCTTGCCACCTGGAACTCTGACTTTCTTCCCGCTCCTGCCCTAATACATAGCTCCAGAATGCTGAACCGATCCAGCTCCTCGTCCAGATGGCAGAAAGCCAAGCCAAGAGCACTCATTTCCTCAGCCTTCTATCACAGGCGGCCTAAGTGCACTTATCGGAAAGCAAACGCATGCGGCTGCATTACTGATGTCTGAACCCACAGCAGGGCTTTCGTGGGCAGGCAGCTGCTGAGAAGTCAGCTGGCTTCTACCCTTCGGCTGGAAAAAAGCTTTGGTCTCCCTGAATTGCACCTTTTATGGCCTTGATACAATTTTCCTGGGCTTCCACACCCAACTAGCTGACACTGAACCCTGCTAGGGCTCCTGTCAAAAGGCAGCAAATGACAGTGAATAGGTCTACAGCTCAGGCTGTTCTGTGTTCTTGGGTGGATGTATATGGTGTTAACATAAACAGTGTGCTGACCAAGCTTGGGACCGAGGCTGGGAGGGGACCTGATTCATCTTTGGGACAGAATGGACTGCCCTGGAAGGCTTTCTGTTTCTAGTATTTTTGTTTGTTTGTTTGTTTGTTTTGGAATTGTAATAGTTACTAGAAAAGAAAAAAAAGAGGAAACCATCTTCCACAGCTTGCCTAATCTTAAATATACGAATTGGTCAAAATAGAGCACAGACAACACTAAATGCCACAAAAGCCCACTAATTTCTCCAGAATGGCAAGTCTTCATTATCATTCTCTCTGGGCTGCTTCTCAACCCCAAGCACACATTCTGCCATGTTCTCCTCCCACCTCCAACCCCACTTGGAAGTTCTGAAATAACTTTTTGCCCAGTATCTGCAACTTTTTCAGTCCACTTTCCCCAGTGATGGGCCAAGAGGAGCTACTTTCTGATGGCCCATCCATCCCACAGCCAGTCCCTGCTGCTAAGGAAGATAAGAGAAGGCGGCTGTTTTCAGTCATGAACCTCATGAATCTCTTCTATGCAGTTATGGTAAGATGACCATGCCCTCACTCCTACCTGCTTTTCTCAGGTCCCATTAAGCGAGAGTCTATGAACTATCTTAAGGGAAGTGTGTGCTATCATCAGAGAATACAGCAGGTAATGCATTAGTTAAAGATTTGCTTGTTGGGGCTAGGCATGTGTAATTTCGGGGGCCTTACTGATCATGGTGGTGCCACCCGCTAAGGCGGCCTTTGTCCCTTGGAAGAAGTCGTCCACTGTGGTCATCCCCTTGTAGGGCATCTGGAAGTGAGTGTGGACATCAATGCCACCAGGAATCACCATCTTCCCGTTGGCCTCGATGGTCTTCACTCCTCCAGGGACAATCAGGTTGTCTCCGATTTGCCTGGTGAGACAGTGAACCAGCTGGCAATTTAAAAGAGTGGCTTTGAAGACAAACATAGTATTATAAAAATTTTAAACACTGTTACATGGTTATCAAAGTACCCTTTGCAAGTGATTCACAAGTTTAGCAATCTAGGAACAAGTAAAGATAGGTAAACGTACAGAAAACATTTCTACAGACACAAAACAATCCAATATGCTATTTGGTAGAACCATGTGTCCTGGTTTAGTATTGTAGCCCCAGGGGTTTGATAGTTCCTAGAATATAAGGTGTGAAATAAATATTTTTGAAAATATCAATATTTTTATTATTAGTTTCATTTTGTTATTTTAGTTGAGGGTGAAGAATAACATTTAGAAAGGGATTGTAAGAGTATAAAATAATGAACTGTTAGAAGAGATTTCAGGAGGTAATGAATTATTTAAAGAAGTGATATGTGAACTTAGCCATCTTCTAAGTGGGTTCATCTATGCTCCTAACAAAAGAGGAATCTGTCTGGGGCCTTTTGCACCTCAGTCTTCACTTCCAACTGCACCTTTCCCTGATCATTTATCTGTCAATGACAGTTGAAGGCAGATGCAAAAAGAGGAAGCCAAGGACACAGACACCCAGCCCCAGCTACTTTGGTGGGGTCAGCATCTCAGTAGAAACTTTAAAAGAAGGAAAGATGATTATGACAACTTCTATCAGACACACTTTCACCCAGGAAACTTAAGAGCATTCCAGGGAGGAAAAGTGGGGGACTAGGGTGGAGAGGAAACCAATGTGTATGCCAAAGACACAGTAAACACAAGTGACAAACGCAAGCACTCCTGGCACAATGTCACCTCACAGACAATCCTATGTTGCTTGGGTTAGAAGCAGTTTCACACCTTTGATTTAAATGGCCCATTAAACCTGTCCAATATGGATTCCAGGTAGAACTGTGATTCATAAGCCCCTACATTGTCATTAGACATCTCCTACCTTGGAATTACATGTGTCACACCACCAGTGGCAGGAATGCTTCCCCTTTTGTTCATAGCCAGCCAAGAAAGACATTCCCTTGGGGCAGTAAGAAGTCCTTACTGGCCTGCCAAAACCTTAGTTCTGCAACTAAAGCAAAGTACTCCTGACATCTCTAAGAGTTTGACTTCACCACATCACCACTGGGCCATTCCAGAGCCACCACAATTCAAAACACACTGTGGAAAAAATGCAGCTTCTGAATGTAACCCCATTCTAGTCCATTTACTGGCCAGCTGTGTTCTGTTTTCCTCACTCGCTTTTTTTTTTTCTGAGAGAAATTGAGAACCAAGGGCACATTGCCTGGCCTGTGTGTGTATGTATGTATATTTCCACTATTTTGACAAATGGTATAACACCAAGCCTGAAACAGAAGTGCCTTCCCCACTTTTCCCCACCAAACTACTCATGGTCACATTAATCCCTGAAGGCTCAGCTTCCATCTATCCTTCTTATTCATGTTTCTGCTGACAACCAGATCTAACAGTTAAGAGTGTGGATCCGCTCTGGATGTGGGCTCTCTAGATGCACAGGCTTGGTTCTGCCAGTTACTAGCTTTATGACCTTGGCCAAGTTACTTAACCTCACCAGGTCTCAATTCTTTCATCTACAAAATATAATAAAAATACCTCCTATGGGGTGGTTGTGTAGGTTAACTGTTAAGATGTATTAGCCCCAAAGAACACTGTTAAGTATGTAAAAATTCAACAAATGTCTGCTATTATATTACCCCTATATAGGCCTCTTCTTCTTCTGAATCACATCTATTCTACTAATGTAATACTTGATATTACTATTACCAGATAATGTTATATCGGTCCTTTGCATGCATACAGATTTCTCAGTTTGCTTAAATGACTATAAGGTCCGGGGGGGAAGAAAGCATGATGGTTTGGGTCTCTAAAGGCATGAGAGAGAGCAAGTGTCCAGGGACTTAGACAACTGCTTTGCACTTAGCAGGCACTTTATAAATATTCACAGGAAAACAACAACCTAATAATTAGAGGAAATTACAGACACTCCTCAACTTACGATGGGCTAACATCCTATCATTAATTGAAAATACCATAAATTGAAAATGCATTTAGTACTCCTAACCTGCCAAACTTTGTAGCTTAGTCTAATCTACTTTCAGTGTGCTGAGAACATTTAGATTAGCCTACAGTCAGGTAAAATCATCTCCCAGCCACTGCCCAGTGTTGCGAGAGAATATCACACCAGTATCACACTGCTTATCACTACACTAGTACAGGAAAAGAGCAAAACTAAAAATTCGAAGCACAATTTCTACTGAAGGTGCATCACTTTCATACCATTGGAAAGTTGAAAAATACCAAGTCAAACCATCATTAGGTCAAGGACTGATTGTATTTCTGTTTTTATTCTCTGCAAGTTAAGAATGTTGTTAAAGATACACAAAATTTCAGGATTTCATGAAGATCATGTTTATCCAACCTTCTCTCCACCACAAACACACACATCTGATGTTTAAATTCCTTTTATAACATCCTTGGCAAGTAACCTCCTAGTCTATTCTAATAGAAACGGTGAAAAGAATTCATTTTACATATTCGACTCTGAGAATAGATACCTAAATCACTGTGTGAAGATGAATTCAGCCTAGATTTATGAATAGTTCTATGATCAATTAGTAATGACTGTCATAAGCTCTGCAATGAGGAAGAAGCATTAGGTACTACCTTTTTTCCCATCTCTAAATCTCCAAATGAGGGAATTCACTACCTCCAAAGAGAGCCAACCATATACAATAATTTTCTAGTAATGGAAAAATATAAAATCTATGGTTCATATTTTGACAAAATTATTGTTTTCTGTTGGTTAACTAGCCTAGTATTTCCATCTGCCCTACTTCTAATATGAAAAAAGTATTTCTATAAATTGGCAAGGCAACTAAACACCAATACCTTCATTCTTGCATTTGTTTGTTCATTCATGCATTCAATGTATCTGATTAATATGTTGAAATTTAGCAAGTTATTTACTTTCTCTGCTCTTCTTTCTTCTCTTCTGAGAAGAAGGAAATAATAGTACCCACTTCATAGGGTTGCTGGCAGATTAGATGAGAGAAGGCATGTAAAACATTTAACACAGTGCCTGGCACATACTACATACTCAATAAAAGCTAGCTTTTATAAAAGTGCTAAGTGCTTTAAATGCTAAGTATGGGGTTAAGTCCTGGGGATATAGAGATGAACAAGACATGCTACTTGCTCTCAAGGAGGCCAACAGTGTCAGAACTACTATAATTGATAAAAGCACAGGGTATTTTGAAAGCTCATAGAAGGGAAAGCTAGCCTAGATTTGAGGGCTGGTAGGGAATGTCCACCTACAAAAAGTTATTTCTAAGCCGAATTTTCAGAGATAAGTAAGAGGTCTCCTATAACCAGAATCCTAAACTAGCCAATGAAGTTGAGTAATATAAAAATAAAACTGAATGAGGCCAGGGATGGTGAATAGGATGAATTGGATACACCAGTTTTATACAATATCTTATCATTGTGTGGTGTACCTTGCTTTTTGTGATGAAAGGCTATGTGGAGACCAAAATATTTTTTAAAGGTCGCTGTGTAAGGAACCTTCATATAAAGCTTACCTGGCTATGCTACTTACAGGCATCTAATAGCAAATTACTTCCTAAAGTAATTATATATCCCTAAGATTTTGAAATCTTGCCATAAATGTATATCCTATCTGCGTCCTGCCCATCTAAGTTTTACTTAAGTCAAGGTTCAGTTTAAATACCCTTTCCATTCCAATAAAAAAGAACAAAACAAAACAAAACAAAAAAACAACAAAAAAAACCTTCCTCTGAAGAGAGATTTGTCCTTTCTGTGTACTTCAGAATCATGTATCCTCATCTGAAATCCTTCAGTACATATGACACGAGGCCTTATATTTTTAGGGTGCTATAATT
This sequence comes from Macroglossus sobrinus, assembly GCA_004027375.1. Classification (NCBI taxonomy): domain Eukaryota; kingdom Metazoa; phylum Chordata; class Mammalia; order Chiroptera; family Pteropodidae; genus Macroglossus; species Macroglossus sobrinus. The sequence continues at coordinate 57,564 of PVKZ01000066.1, forward strand.
TGTGCATAGTTTTGTATTTTTAAGGGCAGTGGTCACCTCTTCCACTTCTCCAAGACCCATAGAGTGTCCATCAATGCAGCTTGCACAAAGGGGTCCCTGGCATCATTTGGGTGATTGATTGAATTCAGATTTTCACTTCATTCACGTAATCCAAGTGAATTATGGCTAGCTCCCACTTTTAAAGGATTACATGCATCCAGACTGAAGGACTAAAATAAAGACTCGTTTTCAAGGAAAAGAAACAATTAAATACAGAAAACCATCAGCCCAATAAGCAAAAAGTAGCACTTCTTTCTGAGTCTTTAATGGAGAAAGCAAGTACAAAAAGATACAGAGAAGGGATTTATATACCTACTTTATTAAGCCATCTTCCATGTAAATATCAGCATAAAAAGACTGATCATCGTTGACAATTCTCCCTCCCTTGATAAGAAGACGGTCACTCTAGAAAAGAAGGAACACACAAGTCATTCTCACAGCTAAGATTATAGGGAAAAGCAGTCTAGTAGAAACTAGAGGTCTAGTAGAAACACATTTACTAAAGACATCTGTGTGCTTGATGCACTCAGTAATGAACTGGGTATATTTGTTGGGGATCCAGTCTTTCTTGTTTGCCTCTAATTCAAGTTATTCTGGAGTTTCACCTCTTGCTTCTGCAATCTATCATAGCCACTCAGAAACCCAGCCACTTGAGGGAATATACTCTTTTTATTATCTTTTCTGCATTAGTAAGCACTCAATATATAAAGTAGGATAACATATATGTCAGTGCCTAGTACCCAGTCTGGTATTCTGTTGGCACTCATTAGTGATTCTCAAAAATAGAACTTAAAATCAGGCATATATAAAACAGCCTTTAAAAATCTTTGTAATGACATGGGGATGGTGTTATTTTTAAATAACAGAATACTTATGCATGTATGCACATGCACACAAAGTTATGGAATGTATAAGAAAACCACTCAATGGGAAAAAGACAAAATATAGTGTTTAACTCGGGGTAGAAAAATTATGCAGGATTCATATTTGCTTCATTATACTATCTTTCTCACATTTTCTTCAGTGTATTTTTTTACTGCTTTGATGATTAAAAATTGCTTTTTCTTAGGAGAAAAGTCTTTAAAAATTATAACTTACATGAAGTATGGATAAGTGACCCAACTGGAAATAATGCACACATACTCCAAGGCTATTAACAAAATATACACACATTTTATAATAAGTCAGGAGAAAGCAAGTTGGCATCAGCTTTAGAGATCACAGATTTCATTAAGTGAATGGAGCTCAGACTGCAGTATGAGGGATGGATAAAGCTTTGTTAGGTTCATAGGGGAAGAAGAGAATTCTTAGGAGCCTAGTTGAGTGGAACTATAGCATGAAAAATTCAACTCAGGACTTCAACTTCATTCAACCAACATTCGTTCGTTCCTTCCTTCCTTCCTTCTTTCCTTCCTTCCTTCCTTCCATCCATCCATCCATCCATGCATGAATCCAAACATCCATCTAATCATCCATCCAATCATCCATCTATCCATCCATCCACCCACTTACTCGTTCTGCAAATAATTATTTAATATTTATTATTAAACAGGTGGGGAGGGTGCAATTATAAATAAGTCACACCAAGTCACAGCTTTTATGGAATGTAAAGGGGAAGTCTGGCAGTAAAGAAAAAAGAACATGAACAAAACAAAACGTAAAACTGTATTAAGTGTCACAAAATATATGGGGGGGGCACTTGTTGAAATAGAGGCTGGAAAAGGCCTTTTCAGGAAAGATCAATTTAGATAGTTGTGGGGATGGAGAACTACAGGCAGATGGAATAGTGTGTGCAAAAGCCCTGAGGTAGTAGTTTGTTTTTTTTTTTTTTTTTGAAAACCCAAAAAAGATAAATGTGAAAGGGACTTAGAAATCAGGAGGGAAGTGGTATGATAAAGTTGTTGAAGTAAGAGCTGGATTTCAAAAAGGATATAGGTTTTATAGGGAAAGAAAGCCCCATAAACAAGCTGACTTCTGGCTTCAGAAATAAAAGTGAACAGGGCTGAAAGAATGAGAATTGAAACTAGGGCTTCATGGGGAATATAGCCAATTTCCACTTAGTTTCTCCTGTTTCCAAGGTATTGCATGAGCATAAAAAATTTCATCATGCATATTGCCAGGAGAGAGGATTTTTAGAAGATACAGATCAATGAGGCACTTAGAAAAGAACTCTATATATGTGGCAAGGAAGACACGCCGATGAGGTCCGACTCCCACCATACGTGATCCACAGTCCCCTTGTGACCCGGCCTTGGTCAGTATGTCTGCCCTCACTTCCATCACGTATTGCCTTTTATTTTACATGATGGCAAAACTAAGAAATTAGTCATTCTTGTCAATATCAGGCTCTCTGGCCACTAAGCCTTTCACAAGACGTTCTCTCTGCCTTCTCATATGTTCTCTAACCATTCTCTCCTTTGTCCAGCCTCCAGTCAAAGGGTTTCTCCCCTAGGACACATGACCTGACGCTCCAGGAAATTCCACCTGCTCCCTTTACAACTAAGTTCAAAAAATTATATTGTTTTACAATAGCTGCTTTATTGTTCATTTTTTTCCTGACTAGAGCATGCACTCCTTTATTCTTAGGACCATGTATCTTTTGATCTTTTTACCTTAGTTCCTCGAGTCCATCCTTCACAGCGGTTAAATATTGGTCACATGAATGAAGAGCAGGACACAGGAAGGTGTTATATATAACAGTAAAGCCATCTGAGTCAGAAAATTATGTGAAGTGGCCAAAAAATTGGACTTTGAGGAAATTTTTTTTCAATTGTAGTCTATTATAATCTACTATTTTTAACAGTAATTAAAAAATTATAGAGGCAGTCCTAGGACTGTGCTTCCTAAAATAGGGTGCATGTCAAAAAAATAAAGATTCCCATGGCCTGCTCTGGCCACCAAATCTGTATTTTACAAACTCCATACCTGGCTCTTATGTAGCCATCAGCCAGACCAGGGCCAACTCACAGGCCAATAGCAGGAACCACTGCCCCAGGCACAGTTCTGTGCATCAATGAGGGCATAAAAAGCATCTCCATGAGGAGCTTCGTGGTAATAATAATCTTGGTAACTATAAGAGTTCCCTCTCATAGCTCAGTACTTTCCTGTTGTTCTTTATCTTTCCAGCAAAGAGCTGAAGTAAGCTGTTTTTGGAAAGGAGCCAGTTACTGCCTGAAGTGACACCAGCTATGAAACATGACCATCTTCCTACCTGGGGACCTACAGCTCTGAGCTACTGGCATGATGATCACTTCCTTCAACAGGTATTAAATGTCAGCACAGGGGCAAAATTGATCTCAGGTGCAAAATACATCAAGGGGATTAGTAAGAGCTGATATGAGTATCAATAACACCATTGAGATGGGGTCATTGGAAATTCTTTAGATGATAATTAAATAAACCTTCTCTGGCTCTATAATCAGTAATCTAAACAGGAACAACACAAAGATGATTTACAGGCCTAGTGCATTTTTCAGAGATGGGAGTTACCAAGACCCATGCTCCATAGGCTGTAGTATTCATGTTATTATTTGTTTTCATCACATAGGGCAGAGATATCAAAACCTCAACTCACAGAGCTTTAAACAGATGCTGCCCCCAGGGTCCTCAGCTTGCTCCTCTAAAGTGGTTAATAAAACTGCTTTAATAATCTTCACTCTTTCCATGCCTGTGGGATGGGATCCACCACAAAGGGCGGCCCAGGCAAACTGTCATCAGACACAGAAGAAGCTGAAAAGCAAGTCAGCCTGGGCACCAAAGAATTACATACTACTGACCACGCCCACACCACATAAAACCAAACCTCACTGGTTACAGAACATGCTTGTTTGTGAATTCATAAACCAGTTTGATAGAGTAACACACACTAGGGGCGAAAACCAACAAGAAGAACAAATCTGATGCCTAAGATTAAAAGGCATCCTAGATGATGTGGCTTTGTGGGTTCTTTACCTTCTGTTCCTGGCAGCTAAAGTTGCCAAACACCCACGTGCTGATGCCCGAGGAGATTCGATGGTCTAGTCTGGAGCCTACTATTTTTCATGTAATGATAGCGTAAAGAATGACGGTATTTCTAGAGCACACTGGAATGCTCCGGTGTGTATTTGGAACCTAAAACAAAGCTATTTGAGTCTAAAGCAGTCAGCAGAGAACTCTTCCCATGGGAGTGCCAGTCATACCAGCAGGCAAGCTGGGGTCCAGCTGCATTCTCCCACTACTGGGAGAATCGTGTAGACCACTAACTGGGTGTGTGATCTTGAGTTAGGACTTACCCTCTCAGAATCTTAGTTTTTTTATTAGCTCAGAGTAGATAACAACATCTAGCTCATTGCACAGGGTGGCTGCCAGGAAGAAATGAGGGGAAAAAAGTGTGTGTGTGTGTGTGTGTGTGTGTGTGTGTGTGTGTGTATCTAACACAGAGTAAACACCTCTAATATTAGCTATATTTATTTCTTTCATATTATTTATAGTACCTTAAAATTTTTAAAAGCTTTAAGAAGTATGTTGAAATGAGAGGACTGTTCTCATTTCTGAAATGGGAAGTTATATACAGAGAAGTAAGTGACAGAGGTGATGAGTTCCAGTTGGAAGCAAATCCAGGTCTCCCACCTTGTGGCAGCACAATGATTTCTACCTGAAGCCACCATCCCAATTGTCCTTAAACCTTATGATAAGTGGCACTTTCTGACAGACTCTCTTCTCTGTTTGATACTCAACCTGACTATTCCAGGGCTGACACCACTAACTTGGTTCCCCGCAGTAGCCAACTTTAGAAATCCCATCACTTTTCTGCCATGACTTATAAAATCAGTGCATTAAACCTGCCCTTCATGGCCCAAATGTGTTGATGTGGCTTATAAAGGGGCCTAATTTACAACCCAGGGTAGCACAGACCCTGGAAATCTGATAAAGTGATAAAGTCAAGGTCCAATAGTTTTTCCTTCACTAGGCGATACTAAGAATTAAGAAAACAACTAGAAAAAATTAGGAGTTTGTAAGAAAAAGGGAAAGAAAAGAGGATGGGGGGAGGCGGGGAGGAAAAGCAAGAGGAAATACACTCTACAGTAAGAGATGTCCTTAAGAACAGCTGTGATTCAAACTAGAAGGGAGAATGAAAGGACAGAATCTTGGACTCAAGCCTATTGGAGATGTCGGCTGCCATTTTGATTTTCCTCATCTAGTCTTTAACTTAAACTACTTAAATTGCCACCTCCGTCTATCAGAGGTAACGAGACCATGCCTCCCAGAGCACCCAGGCCCCTCCCTGGATTTCTCCCCAGTCAGTACAGCCAGCCTGAGAACACGACTTAAGGGACAGCAGGTCTGTACTCTGCAGACATCCCCACAGCTCAGAATAAAAACTATAATCCTGGGAGATAAAAAAAAAAAAAGGATATTCAGAGAAAGATTCTAAATAGGCTCTAAGGGGACCAGAGTTGTCATCCTAACTCTGTTGTTACACATGCACCTCGGTTGACACACTCAGACATAAGCTTAAAGTCTAGCGCTAATACTGCCTATGTTTGGACAAGAGACTACACCTCTCTGGGATTCAGTTACCTCATCTGTGAAATGGTGACAGTGATACCTTTCTCTTAAGGTGCTGGTTAGGATTACGGGGAAGGCGATATGCAAAGAGCTGAATTCTGCTTGGCACGATGTAAACACTTAATACACGTGAACTACCGTCATCATTATTATTCATTATAGTTATAACTGGGACACTGTAAACTCTCCTCAGAAATACTTAAGAAGAACTGAACTACACTTTGTTAATCAAAATAAAACAGACCTTGCCATAAAGGGAATTCCAGAGACGCCAGTCCCCAGCCAACCCTCAGCAACTGTTCTCAGCTCCTGCTACCAGCTGCCAAGGTCAGCCAAGACTTCTCCTTTTAAACCCACACCCCAGGGCAAGTTCCCATGGTCCCTCCAAGTCATTCTTCCTCTGAAAATTAGCCTCCGTGAGGCATTAACAATCCACCTGCTCTCTTCCAGCAGCAATGAAGAGTGGGTGGTAAGGTCTTACACCTGCCCCAAACCCATTCTTCCTGTTCAGGGCACAGATGTGATTCTAGGACCCTCAATGACAAACATGCCATTGAGAAAGGTCCGGGAGAAAATACACAGCTTGATGAGCTATGCACTTTCTTGGCTCTCAGTCTTTATTGAAACTGGGTATAGTGTGACAGGGTCGGCTATTCCAAACCTCTGAACTGAGACAGATGAATCCCAAAAACATTCTTCCTTTCTCTCATCATCCAAACATACTTGTGACCACCAAAGTGAGCTGGATGGAGGTTAACCTGGGGCACTCTCTTCAAAACACAACAGCACCAAGAAGAATTCATAACAAATGAGGCACACTGTTTTCACTTGATCATGTTTGGTTTGGCCCTGTGGGGACAGAACGCAAGGCAGGAAGAGCAGTAAGTCAAAGGCAGCGGTAGCCGAGGGCAGTTCGAACCAGAACAGGGTGGCTCCTCAGTCCTCTCAACTAGAACATCAAAGTCAGCTATGTACATTCTTCCCTCCCCAGCACTCACGTTAACTGTTTTAAAGACGTAATTATCACAAGGCCAGACAAGTTATATGGCCTGCCCTGTGTCAGAGTGCAGTTGGGGAATGGACTGTGAATGGCCCCTTAATCCCAGCCTCCTGATAACTGTCTCTGCATCTTCAACAGGGTTCCAGACACAGATAAGCACAAGAGGATAAGGAGACCAGGAAGGAGAAGATAGGGAGGGGAGGGCCACGCCAGCACTGCCATTTCACTCTCAAACCAGCTGGGCCTGCAAAGGCCAAACCTCAGTCACTTGTACACTGCCTTCACGGTATTTGACATATCCTGGTACAAACTGTACTGTTATTTACTTAGTATTATCCTTAACTAAATGCATTTTAAAAGGAAACACTAACTCCCATAAATTCTAAGCCAAAAATAGATAGTAAACTTAGAAATAAATATAATAAAAACACTGCTAAATTTTGGCTACCTTCAGCTGCCTTCAAAAGGATTCCTTACGAAGGATGAGCTCAGATCTGCTGCCTTTGTTAAAAAGGAAGATTGCCAAGTGGCAGGTGTTTAAGACAGACCAGCCTATACTGAGACTTTTTCCTTGACTTACTCAGAAGGTTGTAAAAGGATTAGAAAGGGGACAGAAGCTCCCGCTATGATTCAGTGTTATTTAATGCCCTCTTCCACCTAAAATGATCTAATGGAACAGCAGAAATACAGTCTCTGCTCTTGAGACATGGACAGAACGTGGGACAATCTGGGCCAACAAGGTTCAACATGGGCCTGTCAGAAGGAAGAACAGGGCCCAAATCAGAGTCACAGGGGCCTGCCAGACACTGGGCAGCACATCAAGAGGAGATACTGGGGATCTTGAAGGATCATGGGATCACAAGGCTAGGGGCGATGCAGGAAGGAGGCAGGGCGGGGCAGGAGAGGTCGAGTGTAAGAACAAATACGCCTTACAGAAGAGAAGATGTACCACATGTGGGTAAAAGAAGAAATGTGGCACATTTTAGGTGAGTTTTTGGAAGAGAGAATGGAAAGTTTTCTCTAAGAGCAGTTTGCAGAGCCATTCAGAACCTAGGTAGCCACCCGGGGAGTATGGGGGCCAGAGCTGATTTGCCTCTCTAATTTATCGTGTGATTTTAGGCTAGTGATTTGATGTGTCTGTCTCTGAGCCTCTGTTTCCTCTGCTGAGTGAAGGTGTAGCTCTCTTAAAAGACCCATTTATATATCTATAAAGTATAGACCATAATGCCTACCTCACGGGCTCACTGTGAAAATTAAATGCCATGATGCAGGGTCGGACACTTAGCAAAGACTAAAAGTGGCAAGCATTACCAATATTACTACTACTACCGATAATGCTGTGTATTTTATTGCTCTTGTTATAGACATGTACAATTAAGGGCAAATCCAAATTGCAGAATGAATATAAGGTAGCTATTACTATTATAAATAAAAACATGTGGCTCAGACCAGAGTGCAAAGTAGAACATAAACTAAAGTCACTGCTTTTGAGAACTAATTCATGGCCATCTTTTGTCTGGATTTATATGGTAGTTTGTGCTGCATTCGTTTTGTGGTGGTGGTTGTTGTTGTTTTGTTTTGTTTTGTTTTGCATTAATCCTTTTTAGGTCTCAGCTCCATGTGCAGTGGGTGAAAGCTCTCTGTGTATATGCAGACTAGAAAACTGGACTCCGGCTTTGTTCTAACAGGATTCTGCATCCCATTAGTCACAGAACCTGTGCAAAAGCCAAACTCCTGCTTCATCAGGAAGGAGGGCCTGAAATTTCAATGCAGGCCTTGACACGAGGGATAAACAGGTTTAATAATTCATTCCTGAAACATACACTTGTTTGAAACATACACTACTGGTTGTGAAGTTGTATGTTAAGCATACAAAGAAGCAAGGATGAAACAGTAGGAATAGAAAGGCATGAACACAAATAATGTGAAATTAGAAGAAGAGTAAAACCGTAGAGGCAGTGATCAGTGATCTGTGGTTGCCACTGGTTCAAGAAGAGGAGGGTGAATCCGTGAACAGATGGAGCACTGAGGATTTTCAGAGCAGTGAAACTAATTAAGTAATATACTTTAATGGTGAACATGTGACCATTAATGTATGCATTTGTCAAAACCTATAGAACTGTACAACAAAAAGAATGAACCTTAATATAAAACTTTAGATGGTTGTTAATAATGTAGCAATATTGGTTCATCAATCCTAACAACTGTACCATACCAATGCAATATGTTAATAGCAGGGGAAACTTGGGTGGGGGTAGGGAGAGGGAGTACATGGGAGATCTCTGTACTTTCTGCTCAGTTTTTCTGTAAACCTAAAATTGCTCTAAAAAGCAAAGTCTATTAATTAATTGATGAGAGAGAGGGAGTGTGTGTGTGTGTGTGTGTGTGTGTGTGTGTGTGTGTGTGTGTGAGAAAGGGTCACAGAAGCCTTGTGAAGGTGGGTCTTGGGAAAATGACAAATGACTGATCTGGACAGGGGAACAATACAATTCCTAATTAGCATTTACTGAAAAAATCTTATGGGCCAGAGGCTCTTAGAAGCTTTATGTATATTTTGTTCAAGTATCCCTCAATCAAATGCTACAAGTTATGTTTTATTATCCTCATTGAATAGATGACAACATGGAAGCTTAGGGAGGTTGGCTCATGGTCTGACATCATAAAACCAGTCACTGGGAGAACCAATTGTACCAATGCAGGAAATGCGTGTCAGGGGGAAATTGTGGGGTTATGCAGGGTCCCTGATGCTTAGGACCCTGGAATGGTGGGGGCGGGGGTGGTGTGGGTGATGCAAGAGATGGCTGGTTAAGGAGTTTGACCTCTATTCTGAATCCTGGTGTGGTCTTGAAGGATTTTGAGAGAAAATGAGTGAAATACAGTCTGAGAGTAAAAAAGAAAAAAAAATAAGCTGACAGAATAATTGTGCTGGAGATTAAGGAAGGAACTAGTTTAGAAAGAAATAGCAAATGGCAGAAAAAAAAGAAAAAACTTTAATCACTCAGGTTGCCAAGAAACAAATGGAATACTCAAAGTGGATTCTTAAAGAGAGTTTAACAAAGGAATTATTTAACAAAGTGTGGACAGGGTTTAGGGGAATTAAATGGATGTGACCAACCAGGTCTGAAGGAGGGTGGGTTACCATAGTGAAGAGGGGAGTAAAAGGGAGGGGAGTAGCAGGGAGAGGACAGGGCCACTTCACAGGAATCAGGGAGTAGCAGGGAGAGGACAGGGCCACTTCACAGGAATCAGGAAAGTACCCTGACTTCATTATTCCCCCTCCCTCCAGTCTGCTAGTGGTGCCACTTGAACTGAATCCAAGCATGTGCCCAAGGGCAAAGGACCTACTGATACCAACCAGACAGGTCCAGGGCATGGAGGAGTGCAGAGAAAGGTGCAGGGTTATCTGGAGAGCCAAGCAAAAAATAGCCAGCTCAGCCCCTAAATATCCAACCATGGGACCTGATTTCATAAACTACAATACAGCCACACTATGAATCATTACATAGCTATTTTTTTTAAAACAGGTTAAATCTGCATGTTGAACTGAAGGTCTAAAAGAAGTACAAAATATGATTCTATTTTTGCAAAAGCAAACACAAATCTGTGTAAATATTTATTATGTTTTTGTGTGAGTGAGAGAAAGGTTTGCAAGGATGTCCCCCAAATTTTTAGCACTGGGTACAGTAGGAGGAAGAGATCCAGAGTGGGGGAGGTATGAGGAACTTAATTTTTCCCCCTCTTTTTCCTCTAGTTATTTACATCATTTTAACTAGGTGCACAATGCATATGACATTTTGTAATTCTTAATGATATTTAATAAAGGAAATTATAACATAGAAAAAAAATAAGGTGATTGCTATGGTCTAGTGTGACAAGAAGAATATGGGTCAGAAAATGCATGGCATACTGCAGAGGAAATCTGGAATCAACTTAGCCAGCAGAAGGGGAATGGAAAATGTGTCAAAATCAACTGAAGTCCTAAGGCAGGATGGCAGGAAGGACCCAATAAGAAAAACGGAGAAAAGAAAGGAGAGTCAAGGCACAGACTGTGAAAGATAATTTTAGACGTGCTGGTCAACCAAACAGCCACGTAGCGGATAACTAGAAACGAGGGCCTGCAATTTAGAGGAATGGTCAGGCACCAATAGATGGACGTGAGTTAACGTCACACTGATGATGGCTATACCAACTGAGAGGCAATAAAGAATAGTAGAAAGGCCCCTGAAATGAGAATCTAGAGCCCTGGATTCTGGTCATAACTCCATGACCCTGAGCCAGGCAGTCTGCCTCTCTGGGCTGCTGGCCAGTGAATGACACCCATTCCCCTTCACTGGAAGCAGTTTTCTTTGATCATCTCTGACTGGCAGTTGGCTTTGACTGGGCCTTTGGAATGACAGGGAAGCCTAGTGAATTCCCACCCAACCTACTGCTTCTCAGAAACAAGAAACTCTTTCACTAAACCTGAAAGCCAGCCAAAATGCAATTCCCAGAGGAGGAATGCGGGCTCCAGGCGTGGAATGTGTGAGCGGCACCTTCAAATGACAGGCAATTGCTCCCCATCTATTTGTGGTGGCCACAGGGATTCTTCTCCAAGTCTGACCTTCTACTTTTAAAATTGGTGGGGGCTGACTGGGGATTGTGGTTATAAGCATACAAACCACTGGCTTTTGCAACTTCCTAAAACAGTCCCGTGTGGATGCATTTAGGAGAATGTACAGCTGCGATATTCCAGCTCACACCACGCAGCCGTGGACAGGGCCCACGGAGAGGTGGTGTGGGATGAAGAGATGGTTTCAAAGACCATAGATATCCCCAGTTTGCTTTGCCTCGGAGTTCAGATATCAGAGACTGAGGAATGTGAGGAGGCTGTCCAGGCCTCACCTGGACACTTTGCAGCTAAAAATCCCAAGTGGTGAATCAGTGCCAGTGCAGCCCGAGGAAATGGTAGAGAAAAAAACATGGCTTTAGAGACACAGTCCTGGATAGAAAACAAGTTAAATTATTTCTGTGCCAAAGGACTGAGGTTCTGGTACATAGTAGGTGTTCAATAAATGCATATTTCTTTAAAAGTTGGACCCAAATCATTCAGGTCAATGCCTCTCATGTGAATATCTACCTACTCTCTCTCCTCTATCCCCCTCAAATAGCTTGACTTTTCATTTCATTTTAGTCCATATACATGCTTTAACTACTTTCCTCCAAGAGCCCAAGATGGAGTATGGGGAGCAGAGTTGATGGAAGAGATAACTCTTTTTTTCCTGACTCTTTCTTGACACAAGAAACAGACAATGGTGATGACTGATTCTCTCAGTCAGAGCCTTCATCTATCTAGAATCCTGCATACCCAAAGCTCTGCTTTCATTTGCTAGATAGATGGTCATTAAAGCAATGGCCATTTTTGACTCTTGGGCCCCAAACTTCTCCAAGTTATATTGACAGAGAAAACTACAGATACTATGAGAAGAAGGACTTCAAGAGGTCAGGCTGACTTTGAAGGAAATGAACCCTTTAAATAAGTACAACAGAGGCTCCACTTAAAAATGATAAGAAATTGAAAAATGAGAACAATGGGCAGTTAATCCTATAACAAAATGTTTCTTCTCCTTTTACAAAAATCTAAGGCAACACAATAGACACCGCCTAGAATATATTTAAGACTGCTTTTATCTGCAAATATTGTGCTGACATTACAGGAACATATTCCCCAGGCTTGAAAGCCTACAGCTTTCATCCATACCTGAAAAAGCCATGAAGTTGTACTCTTCTCTTCCCAATGATAACTATTTAACATTCTATGATTCCAGTCCCAGAAGAATAATCTTCTCTTGCAATAGTTCTGAAACAATCTGTTCTTTCTTGTGTCTCTGCTCAGAAATGTTTCAAAGAGTGCTATCTATGCCTACTGAAGTTGACAGTTGCAGTTGTCTTTTGCACACCAAGGCAAGATGTGCATGCGACATGTATTAAATTATGTCTAAAAAAGCAGCAAACAAGTTAAAACCTTTGCAAGTCTCCTTAAGTCATCTCAGACACAGCAGGTTCTCATCTGTGTGTTATTGCTTTTGCCCCTGTTATCCCAAGTCTTTTCATCTTTCATTCATCAGTCCATTCATTCAAGGTTCGACTGAGTTAGGCCTTGGTGATACAGCTGAGAACAACATGGTCCCTATCACCATAGAGCAGACAGTCGCGTAGCCTTCTGATAATACTGTTTCCTTGACTCCATTCTCGCCAACCACGTAACCCAGGGAAAGCACATTAGTTTACAGCCATTTCATTCATTTATTTATCTATCCATTCATTATTTTATTTAATGTTTGTAAATGCCTCCTGTTCATAATACTAGAGGTACAACAGTGAACAAAATTAATCCCCTGCCATTGTACTATATGGTTAAAAAGGCAAAGACCTAGTAAGCTACTAAATGAGTATAACTGCAACAGGGATAAGTGACATTTAGAAAGAGGATGGTGAAGGACTGGAAGAGTCTGGGGCAGCTTCTGTGAGGTTTTTAAAGAAGGCCAATGTGAGAAGCTGTAAGCTGAACAGAGCTCAGCATGACCAGAGGGAGGAAGCTAAGTCTGCTAGAAGAGACTGCTCCCCACTCTGAGGGAGCCACCAGTACAGAAGCTCTGAGCTGGTCCAAGGGACAGTGGATGCCAAGTCACTGAGAGGTAGATAGTCAGGGCCAGGCTGAGTGGAAACTTGAGAGCTGTTCCAACTTCAACAGATGCTTGATTAGAACTGTGACTTGATCTGACTTACATTTTAAAGGATCACTCCGGTTATGCATGGAGAATGATTTTATAGGTAGGCAAAGTGGAAGTACAATGACCAATTAGAGGATTCTTGCATTAAGATATAGAGGCTTGAGCTAGGGTGATGGTGGCAGTGATGAAAACTGGGGTGGTTGGGTGAAAATTCTTCTCTAAGGGTAGAGGCAACAAAGTTGCATAGCTAGTACACGGCTGAGCTAGTACACGGCTGACTGAATGGAGACTCAGCCCCATTATCTGCTGAAAACAAATCCCACTTGACTCATAACTTGATTGTGTCTTCTGACTATAAAGGCCAAGTAAGTTTAAACCTACAGGTTTAAGCATTGATAACCACATAACCTCAAAACAGGGAGGACATGGCTGCAAGAGAGCCATCTACATTCAATATTTAAATAAAGCACCTCATCTTTCACAGACCATAACAACTGGGTTTACCAGCAGCTCACGTTAACTTGAATTATTTTTTTGGTTGATTGCAAGTTTACCAGATCTTATTGTTGAAAATAATTCTAAAATAAGTTACTGTAAAATGCTGGCACAGACAGGTTCCACGTCTACTCATGTTACAGATGTATGGGTTTGGTTTCCTGCCTTAGTGAATGTGACCCAGTGTGGGTAACAGATTCCCCTTTGATGGGTCAGATAACTTCAGGGCCTGGGGTCCATCACTACAAACGCTAATTCTTCATTACGTGTAGCTGTCCCTTTCACAGGCGAATGCTAAGGTGTAAGCCACTGGGAAGACTGTAGTGAAACTCAAATACCTTGACTATCTGTTTATGTTTCCTTGATCTCTGTTTTTATTCTAAAATCAGGGGCCAAATATTTCCTGTCCGATCAATGGATTCCAGGTCATTGAGACTTTGGAGTACATTATTTATTAATACCTTATAAAAAATTGATAACAATGGTTACTAAACAGCTTGGATTAACCTCCTCTTTGGGAAGGAGCATGGTATACTAAATGAGGGTTTTAGAGTCAGTCTAGGAGGTCAATCTGTTGCTAGCTCTACCACTCAGTTAATAACTATGGCACTTTAGACACATTAACTTTCTGAGTCTCGGTTTCTGCACCTGTTAAGTGGAGCTTATAACATCTATCATCTAGGCATGTTTTAAGAATGGGATGAGATACCATACATATAATCGTGACTAAAATCAGTTAGCACAGGCATTGACATGGCATAATTTCTTATAAATATTAATCATCTGGGTTTCCCTTTTCTGTTCCTTGAGAACTTCCCAAGCGTGAAGTTTTGAGTTTTTAAATGTCTTTGTTCTTAACGTCCCTTCTGTATCAGTTTGTAGGGCTGCCATAATGAAGTATCACAGACTGGGCATCTTAAACAGCAGTTTATTTTCTAACAATTCTGGAGGCTAGGAGTCCAATATCAAGTTGTCAGTTGGCATGGTTGGTTTCGTCTGAGGCCTCTTTCCTTGGCATGTAAATGTCCTCTTCTCCTCCCTGTGTCTTCACATGGTCTTACTCTGTGTGTCTGTGTCCTTATCTCTTCTTATGAGAGTCAGTCATATTGGATCAGTTCACCCTAATGACATCATTTAACCCAATCAGCACTTTAAAGACCCTATCTGCAAATACAGTCACCTTCTGAAATATTGGGGGTTAGGGCTTTAACACATACATTTTGAAGGGACAAGATTCAGCACACAATACCCCCTTATGCCCTGATATATGTGTATGTGTGTGTGTGTGTGTGTGTGTGTGTGTGTGTGTGAGTGTGAGTGTGTGTGTGTGTGTGTGTGTGTGTGTGTGAAAAATACTAAATCAGAGCAAGAGAAATGAGTCTTAAGCCTCATTTTTTTAAAAAAAACAAACAACTATTTGGCAAATTATTTTCCCTTTTTGGCCCACATTTTCTCAATCATTAAAATAAGGGGGTTTGAAATAATAGGTTAAGGCTTCTCTTCCTGCCCTAAACCAAGCAAAGCTAAGATTTTCTCTATGATTTCTCACAGCAAAAAGGGTCTGAGATAGAACATGCCATGAAGTAACTGAAATTAAACAAAATGAAAAACAAAAACATACCTTCTTTGTGGAATAAACCCAAGATGAAGTCTCTAGAAGCAGAGGATTAGATTCGATTGTATTCAAACCTAAACTGGTTGAAGTCCTTTCTCTATGTAAGGCCATAATTTAAACCAATTTCTTTGAATAAACACCAAAAACCCCACTCTGAATTTATCAATATCCCCAAACAAAGTAATCTCATCAAGATTTGGGGCAGAGATTGGCTTTGAGGAAAGAGTGTATGATTTCAAAGGTCTCCTTGAAAGAATTAAGGGGAAAAAAGTTTTAAAAACAAACACACATACACAGAGAAAATGTCAAATGAAAACCAGCTTCCAAGCTTATAGGTTAAGCCATTTAGGACGGGAGTGGGGCGGGGGACAGGGAGGACTGGCGTGTTTCCTCTCCAGCTGTGGGGCTTCAGGTCCTAAGACGTTGTGCACCTACTTCTGCGAAGACAACAGACTCAACAAGACAGGGAGGCAAGCACGAATGGCAGCCAGAAAACAAACGTGCTCATTCGAGAGGGAAAACGTATTCCCTGGAAAATGGCATAACTGCTGAAGCAACTGGAGTGACGACACGAATACAAAACGAAGATGAAAGATACAGGGATTCAAATCTATATAGTCTGATACTTATGCGCTGAGCAACTTTGGGCAAGTTACTCAAGTAGCTTTTAATTTAACTTCAACCAAAACACAGCAACTGAAAATGAATCCACCATTTCACTTTTGTTGTTAAAGCAAAAATCATCTCGAAAACAACCAAAAACTAACTAACTAAATAAATAAAATGGGATTAATTTAACCAGATCCTCATGCACAGGGATAATACATAGATATTTAAAATTATGTCATGGAAGACTATTTAAAACATGAAAAGATGTCATAACATATTGTGGAATGAAAAGCAGGATGTAAAACACAGACAATATGTGGTATCATTTTAATAAATGGCATATATAGTTGTAGGAAAAAGTTCTAGATGGGTATACTCATAGTTTACAATGGCTATCTCTGATAAATTTCATTATAGCTTATTTTTATTGCCCTCATTTTGCTTGTCTTTTGGTAAATTTTTCTACAACCATTATGCTTTTTCTTTTTTGTTATTGGAAACAGGAATCTCCTAATCATTTTTAAAATCTCAGTGCCCTACAGTAAATCAGGTAGTAGAAAAAGCCCTAATTCATTCAGTCCCACCTGGGTCTCAGTTTCCTCATCTGCAAGGGAAGCCTTGACTAAAACAATCTCTAAGGAGATGCTGACTCCATAAATTTCATAGAGCCACAGTAAGTCAAAATGTCAGGGGAATCTTGTTTAGGACTTATCCAGAAGCTGGGGAGTGCAGTGTGGGGTGTACCATGAGAGGGTGGCATTCAAGCCCACATCAAGAATCCTTCATTGGTGTTTTTGCTAATTCAGTATAAAAGAGCCTCCAGCGCTAGGAATGGTGGGCACATCCCTGGCAAGTTGGCTGCTCCAGAGGTGCCCAGAAGGCTGGAGAGCATCCTGAAGCAGGCAGGGCTCCAGCCTCATGAAGAAGAGGGAACCAACTGTTTTTCACACCTCCCATAACCTGAACTGCTCATGCCTCATGAAAGGTGCAGAGAAAGGCTTAACCCTGGACTTGAAGTACATGAATCCCAGTTTGAACCAACATCTCATGACCCTCGGTGGGAGAAGATAAGAGAAGGTAGAATGTGAGGTAGCAACATATAGTGGGTTTAAGAACATGGGCTCTGACTCAGTTTGGATTTTGGTTCCACCAGTTAAGCCTTATGTGATCTTAGGCAAATTTCCCGATCTAAGTATCCTCATCAATAAAATGGAAAGATCTAGTTGGAAATCCATCTACCTAATTGAGCTGTCATGAGGACTATATGAGATAATGGATAAAAAGCACTTAATACCAGATATAATAAATGTTAATTCTTATTATTAATTATTAAACTAATTTTCCCTATATGTTCTAGATTAGATGTTCCTGTGAGAAGCATTGCATTGACATTCCAGAGCAAATGGTCAATAAATACTTATTTATTCAATCAAAAAATAGGAAATGCTGTTGTTATATCCGATTATATTACATGACACATACGTAGTACTTCAAATGCTTTCTGACCTAAGGTTTGTGGTTCCACAAATATACTTTAATTCATTTGTCTTCTCTTACAGATGTTCATTTTAAAAGGATCTAGTGATTATTATTAGACATAGTTTACTGAGGCTATAAAGTATACAATTTATAGTGATGAGCTAGGTAAAATGAGCTTCAAGTTTAACTGTCCACACCCCTCAAACCAAAGAATAAATCTTAGATAAAAGCTAATAACAGGAACAGCTCCAAATATAAGCCCAGAGAAAACTGTGATAGGGTGAGGGACTGAAAATCTTTGAGAAAACACACACACGAGAATTAAATGGCCAACCCTGATAGGGAAAGAAAAAAGTACTACAGGCTGCTCCTTAACCACACTTTCTAAAAGGCAGAGTTTGCAGTACAGATGTAGACTGGCTTATCTAATTACTGCTGATAACTCTAGTGTCTTGTGGTTTCTGTGCAAAGGCAGAGAGAGGCCTCAATTAAGATCTGTTAGATCCTGGTTCAAAAAGTCATGGTGACGATTTTCTGTTTGAAAGAAAACAGGTCTCTACTAATTCCTTTAAATCATTTGCAGTAAGAGAAATGATGGTTCTGCTTACAAGCAACAAGTACCCAGGTAGGCCCCTGAAACAGGCTGAGAATGAGATCAGATACAGAATTTGGAAGAGGAATAAAGGTTTGTGAAGAAGGAAGTAAAAATGATGGGTAGCCACCCAGGCACCAGGTTACGGTTAACTCTGCTTGTTCTGCGAAAGGGCTCTCACGTTTCTCTTGGCCCAGTGATCCTCTGCCAGTTTCTCAGTCGGGCCTTATCTCTGAAAAATTCATATTCTAGAAAGCTGTCAGCAAAAAGGAGGATGGCATAGGAGCACAAATGCATGTAGGTTGTGATCATCTTCTCCTTTGAAATTATTCCTGCAAAGTAAGTGTTAAATGTATCCATTCAATCAACAAAAAGTTACAGAGGGCTTAATCCGTGCCAGCCAAAGACTAAGCATTCAGTGGAGATTCAGTGGTAACAAAATAAAAACCATCCTTACCTCATGGAGTGTCTGTGGCATTATTTGTCCTTTGGGCTGGGTTATTTCTATTGGATGTCCGCCATCACATTTAAAATATTGGCAAGAGCAATAGAAAAGAACTTGGCGAGCATATACAGACGCAGAGCTGTATTCTATTGGTTTGCTTGTTTGTTTAACCAGTCTAGATTTGGGGCAATTGTCGCCTTTGTGCCCTTCCTTATCAAGTGTAGCCTTACTCAAAAGAGACACTGTACGTGCTGGCAAATGAATCATAGTATCATTTTCATAATACTCATTTGAATTAGTATTAAAGCTTTGCTAAGGAAAGGACCTATCCACCATTGTTATTACATTTCTCACCTGCACAGTCTATTAACTAAGTCCATTGTCTGACTTAGAAAAAGGCTGGGATTTTATGGGTAAAAAGCAACCAAAGACCCTTATATGCAACATCGATGTTGGCTGGGCCCACTGAGCATAAGCCAACAACAGTTGGCTCTCATCCATTTTCTCACTTCTCTCATGGAAAGGGTTTAGAGCTCCTCTCTGTGGATTTGGAACCAAGTGAGGAGGGGCTGACCATGACCTCAGGAGAAAATAGAGGACAAAATAAAGGCTCCCAAGGTCATTTGCACTGGCACGGCCCTTGGGGATCATCCAGTTCAATGCCCTCGTTTGACTGATGCAGAATCTGAGAAGGATAATAAGAGTTTGCCCAGAGTCGCAGTAAATTAGAGGCAAGGGCAGGCCTGAACCACAACGTGCTGACTCTCCATTCAGGGTTCTCTTCCTCTCCCTGCATCATAAAACAGCAGGGCTCCTTTGCTGTACTAGTCAGAGAAACTCCTCTCTTAAAAAACAAAATCTCATTTTATCCTTCTTATCTCATTGTCTAGTGTTTCCACAGGGGAAATAAAAAGACTGATTAAGCGATGAGAAATGTGTCTTTGAATTCCAGATGTCCTAGTGAGGTTCCTAGACCATTCTAGAGGGGAGCTCCCCCATCTGGCCCCAAGTGCTGGGTGTGTCCTGGGTTTCTCTGCCTGGCTGAATGGGAACAGGGAGCCTGGCTCCTTCTACATCACGAAAGAGGACAGGGACAGACAGGAAAAAGGGGCCTTGGCCTTGGATCTGCACTTATGCAAGGCAGAAAAATGGTACCTGCTTTTCAACCCTGCTTTTCCATCCTTTTCTACTCATACATGCCCCTGGGCAAAAGCCAGAAGCTAACTCTGACAGCTGGCAGAGCGGTGCATGAACCACCGTTAGGAGGTTGTGCTCTCAGCTGCTATTCCAATGGTGACATGATAGGCCTGGCCAGACCATCCCAGCTCCTTCCAGCCTGTGAACAGTGACCCACATTTGTGAGATAACAGGTGTGGACAGATGGAGGTGATAGGAGGTGAAGATAGTCCCCTGTGGATATGGAATCATTACTTTCCTTCTTGAGAAACTAACTCACCTCTGGAGGGATGGATGCCAGGCTCTTGCTTTTTCAGCTGTGTGACTTCAGTCAAGTTACTTGAACTCTCTAAGCCCCTATCCAAAACACAAAATGATGGCTACTAATTGTAGCTACAGACGAAGTTGTCTGTTAAGTGAGATAATCCATGTAGTTTGTGCTAAGGTGCTCAATAAATGATAGCTATTAATTATAAGCCCACTATACTTAGTCCCATGTTTTTAACCACTGTGTTCTCTACAATCTAATTAACATGAGAAACGTTCCTCAAGAGAAGTAGTTTTTATACTGGACTCCACATAAAGACTAAGGCCAAAGGAAGAGGTCAAGCTGAGGGATACATACTAGTCCACCAAACTATTTGGTGGGGATGGGGGTACAGTTCTAGTGCTTATATTGAAATAGACACATACAGAGTTTGATGAGAGAAGGATTTCCCAGTGGAAGAGTCTGAAAGAGGAGCCTATTTCTCTGGGATGTTCAGGGTCTTTCTCACTTGTTTTCCACTGGTCTATGGAAAATGGAAGGAAAGGAAGTGGGGGCATCCATCACAGGTGATAGCAACCAGGGAGCAGTTCAGGCCTCCTGCTAGCATCCATCCCCGGAAGTGATGACATATTCAAATTCCCAGTCCCCTTATGATAAAAAGCATTAATTTAATCAAAGATTGGCACGTTTACATCCTAGTGACACAGTCCTACTGCTGTAAACACTTCGTAGTTCTTCAAATATAATAAGTGGACATAAATAGTGCTATGAAATGTATTGCTACGTAAAGAACAGAGGGCCCTCTGGGATATGAAGAGATTTTTTTTTGTTCTTTTTCTAATTCAGTTTTATATTTGTCCAACTGAGGAGAAAGGGCAGAGAAAAAGCCACTGGGCAGGGAATTGTGAAGAAACTGCTAGAAAGCGTGTTCATAACCTGTGTCACTCTAGGCCAGAGGCTGATTAGGAGTGAAAACACTGTAGTTCAACTATGAAAAGTGTCCTTCAGGTTAAGGGAGCATCTTCTATCTCAAAGTCCAGAGGCAGTCTCATGCCCTCTATTAAGCATTAATCTGAGGAACAGCATAACGTAACTAAAGCAGGGGAAAAATTAGTTTTTATGTAACATTGTTTTTATTTGTTTTTGAAAACTTGTATTTCAAAAATAGTATCCTAAGTAGTCTCTCTCTACTCCTGACCTGTCAAGTCTTCCTTTATTAATTTCCATTTTCCAGAGTAGTTGAGATTTTTAAAAATAAATCAGTGTTTACTCTCTTGAATCCATCCGGGGTTCACAGATCACTTTCATGGGTACCACCTCATCTGAGACTTTCCACAGCCCAGAGACACCAGTGGGATGGATTTTCATTTGTAAACTAACAGTTCTACCACAGAGACTTGAAGTCTCTCAGGAAATCTATTTCTCCAGAATTCCCCCAAGTGCCCAGCTGGCACCATCTCAGTTACTAATAGTCTGAGGTCTTTATTCACCTAAAGTGTTTTGCTAGTATTTGAGAAAGAGAAATAACCTGGCTGAGAATCACCACATATCTGCTCAAAATACAAAGTAACAGATAAACCCTCCCGGCAGGGCCAGGGCTGAGATCTCCACAATCAGATATCTAAGATGCTTTCCATTCCTACGTCTCATAGTTTTCCTGTCTTTTACACTGGAATTTCCCTTCCAAGACGCCTTACATGGATTGAGCTGGCTTTGGGTGACTTCTTTCGGTCTCCCAAACTTCAGTCCTCCATCTTACTCCTCATTCTTGCTCCTCCATCTCCTCATTCTTGCTCCCAAAGTGACTTCTATCAAAGTAAGAGGAAGTCTGAGCTCCACAGATGGGGTAGCACTTGTCCCTTACCCAGGTTCTAGTCTATTTCTAGGTCCCCAACTCAACTGCTGCAGAGATCTGGGTGTTCCCCCAGTTTGAAAGGCTCCCTCCACTTCCCCTCCAAAAAAAAAATTCCCAGGGCACCCACAATACTCACAATCACCCCTTCAGGTGAGCTCCCAGCATCCTGACCACCGCCCTAGACCACACTGCCCAGGCTGTGTTCCCGAGGACCAGCAATTCCCAAACATCTCACACAGACACCTCCAGTGCAGCGGAAATGCATCATCTGCCAGGAAGTATCTACAGAAATCCAATTATTGTTTGCAAAAAGCCAGTTCTCTGTGATGTGTCCCCTAAGGGAATTCTGGAGCTCTTGATTCACACCTTTTAGAATCACGGGGCAAGTGCCTCTGGGAAGGAGAAAGGCTGTCCCGGGGCAGCTGACACTGTGAAGTCAGACAAGACCTGGGACTAATTCCCAGCTCTGCTCCAAAATTCTCACTGTGTTGTCCTGGATAACTGACTTTGCCTAGCTATGTTTCAATTTCTTTGTGAAATGGGTTTCTGCAGAGACTCTGATAAGGGAGTGCACATAAAGCACCGGAAACGAAGTGTTAGATCCCTACCCACTCCTGGGGTCAGCTTCAAGGTCAACCTCAAGGTGCAGCTTCTGTTAGGGGAAATCAATGACTATAAGTATCCAAACTTTCTACCTGCAGCACTGATATGGTAGCTACCATCCCTAAAATTGGTATTTATATTTATTTACTATAAAAGTAAGAGGGAACATGTTATGAAATTTGTTGATAGTGGCAGGAAAAATATGCTTCACGGGTCCTACCAGGAGTACAGAAAACCTTGAATATTTCCTCTAAACCAGCAGCCCCCAACTTTTTGGTGCCAGGGACTGGTGCTCCTATGAGAATCTAATGATTGTCTGATGATCTGAAGTGAAGCTGAGGAGGTGATGCTCACGCTGAGGAGCAGCTGCAAATACAGATGAAGCTTTGCTTGCTGGCCTGCCACTCACCTCCTGCTGTGTGGGTGGTTCCTAATGAGCAGGGGACCAGGGTTGAGGACTCCTGCTCTAAACCATCTGCTCTACAAACTCCAAGTAGTAATGATGGTAAAGGAGAGACACAACAAGGAGTATGGAGGTGAGGAACATGCATTTTGATTTCAGCCAGATGTGCAGGTTTGGGTCCTGCCTCTAATATTATAGCTCTGACCTAGGGCAAATGCTCAGGTTTTTTTTTTTTTTTAATCTATAAAGTAGGGAGGGATACCCTCTCAGTGTTGATTCAAGGATGAAAAGAGATAACGCATGTGATAAACACTCAATAGGTGTGAGCTATTTTTATTAGAAACAATTTTTCATTCATTTTTTATTTACCTGATCATCATTAGACATCTATGCGCTAAGCGCTGTGCCAGTGAATGGAGACAGGTAAATGACAATACAAGGTTCCTGCTCTGATCTGCTGGACCACTCCAAATTGCCAGTCTGATACTTAGAAGCGAGGACTGGTGTTGAGGTAGAATATACAGGTCAAACATGTAGTTGATCTCAGAAAGTACGATGACATCTGAGGCCTGAGCTACTCACAGAGAAAGGCCCAGCCAATTCTACCAGTGAGAGAGAAACCATCTCACCCACACTTCCAGCAAATCAACAAACACAGTGTAGTAAGAAGGCATTAATCTCAGGAGGGCAGCCAAATTAGGTAGAACAGACAACAAACAAACAAACAAACAAACAAACAAAATCTTACAGTGGCCCCCAAAATTGTGGTCGGGGGTGGTGCCTGGGAAGTTAAGGGGTATCAAGCCAAGAAAGAATGCCCCCATCTGTCCTCAGATTATGGTGACATTTTAGCTACTGGGTGGGGCAGCCTTTACAGAAAGGAATATAGAGAGGCTAGTAAACTTAATTCAAATTCCATAATCTTACCATGAAAAGATGTATTATGACTGACATAGAGGATATATGTTATATTTAGAACTTCAATAATATTTTCTGTATATCTATAGTCATATCCATATTTTTATATTATCTAGAAAGATAAATATCTAACCCTTACAGTATGTAGATAACCAAAATCACCTTTAGACATGCAAATGTACAAAAGTATTTTATTCTGAAATAGAATCCTCCTTCATAGAAATACAAACACAAAGCATAAAAAAATCTACAAATGGATTCCTTGCACCCAAAGACCAGCATCCCCTAACCCTCTTCTGCCACATCCCTTACCCCACACCCCTTTCAACAATGAATACCAGGCAGTCTGGCTTGAAAAAATTCACAACCACTGTACATTCCTGTCACAGCTGCTAGAGACACAGCCCCAGCTTCAAGCAGAGGCTGCTATGCAGCACCACGCCCCACGCGCAGAGAGAAAGGATGGAAGCTGCACTGAAAATGAAGGATGCACCCCAGGGAAGAGCATCCAAACAGGAACAAAAGGGAACCCCTTGCAAACCTGGCTCTGGGATTAGGGCACAGCCACATATATTGGGGCTTCTAAGGCAAGTAAGTTATCAGGGCTAATTGTCTGTTTCTTTCCTTAAAGGTGGCTTGAGTGATGCCTAGAAGAATGGGCGTGGCCCTCAATGCCATTTCACAGGCTGAATCCATAAGAACCATTGCAATCTTCAGACTAGGAAGAAAAAAAAAAAACAATCTGTTCTCTGCTTTGTCAAAAAGGAGAATTGGCAAATGAATGTTGGATGTAAAGCAAGTGACATATATGTACAGCACACTTCCCACATGTAATAATAGCATGAGAGCTAGCTAGGGTTCATCTCTCTTGAGTTAGAGAAATAAGTATAAAAATTGAGCTTTTGTCCAAATTGGCCTTCTTTTTTCTTATGATGACTTTCACAGCTCTTTGCAAAGACAATTGGCACTGAGAAAATACTGAGCATTGTAAATGACACACAATGTTTCTTCAGTAATATGAAGTCAATGGTATCAGGTAATGGTAAAGGAAAATGGACTATGCCTGGCAAAAAACAAAATAAAAACAAAAAAGATCTCTACCTATCCCAACTCCCCCCTAAAGAGTATTTCTCCCCAGGGACCAGGTGGACAGCAGATAGGGGTGGGGCACACTTGTGCAGAATGAAAAAGGTAGGATGCTGCAACAGAAACAAACCACTTGGCAATCAGTGCACTAGAGGCAAGGAAAGCTTTCTCCTGCCTAGAGAGGGGAAGGTCCTGCATGGCAATCACACACGGGGTGTTTCAGGCATAACCCAACAAGTGCAAACAGACTCATGGCCACAGCAAAACCTAACGGATCCGGCAAATTAACTACAGTAGCAGGTACAGCTCTGCCCTTGGGCAGCTGCAGAGCCTCCCTAGGGGCCAGCTGATCACTTCCTTTGTTCGCCTTGCAAAGATGGAGTAGCCACCCATCCCCTTACTACACACTTACACAAAAACTACACACACATACCCCTCATTCACTATAGACAAAGCACAACTGCACTGCTTTGTGCTAAATTAAAAAACGTCAGTGATTTTTTGTTTCGCTTTTTTTTTTTTTTTTAATGCCTATCCCAGCCTGTCCCGTGTCCCTTGCATTCGGGGGCATCATTTCAGAGCATCCTGGAGGAATCCCCACCCGGGGCGCGGTATTTTGTGCGGCGAGAGCGCTTTCTGGACACTGGTGTGGATGTGGCTTCTATACCTGCTAATGGCACGTCCCCTCTCCACCCAGTCTAGGCGCTCGCTCAGCGCATCTGACACTCGCCGGCCGCGGGTGGCTCTGCGTTGCACACAATAGCAGTTGGACACGGTATACACACAGTGTTTATCCGCGACCGCAAACTAAATTCTGCTCTAAAAACTCAGCCTTTTCTTGGAATGAGGAGAAAGGACATGAAAAAATGTAAAATGCATCGTGGGCAAAAAAAAAGTTGGTTGTTTCACTACAGCCACGTTAGCTGTCCAGTCCCGAAAATGACGCACTGAAATATATATCGGGGTGAAGGCAGGCAAGAAGGGAACGGGGTGAGGACGGGCAGTCCGACACCCACTATCCTTGAGGCGCGGGGTAGAGCGGCGGGGCTGGATCTGGGAGAGAGATGCGGTCCGGCTGCCAAGTACCCCTAGAAAAAGGTGTCATCTCTCCATACCCCACCGCACCAGAAGCAACCTTAAACAAAAAAGCACGCCTGGCCCCGGGGGCGGCACACACCGACACTCCAGGGGGCGCGGGGATCCGGGGAGGACCCTGAGCCCTGCGTTCTTCGGAAACTACAGGGCGGTGGGAAAGGAGGCTGAATAATGCAAAATTGTCCGCGCCACTGTTTGGGTTTCCTCTTTGTTTTGTTTTCCCCAAACCCCACGGTCGCTCCATCTGGGTGGCGCCGGCCGCGCCGGCTGGACTGACCGCCGCTCTCCACCACCCGGACCTGGGTCCCGGTCCCTCCCGGGGGACCGGACCAGGGAAGCCAGCGGGGATCCGAGGAGCCCCGCCCGCGGTGCAGCGGGACGGACAGAGGGAGGGAGGCGGCGGCGCCGAGACTCACCGTGATCCGCGGGATGTTCTTCTTGCCTTGGTAGGACATGGTGGCGGCGGTGGCTGCAGCGGCGGCGTCCCTCCCTCCTTCTGCTCCCGCTCGCCCGCGCCTTCCTCAGCGCACAGCGCCCCGAGATCAGGTGGAGCGAATGGTGCGCTGGCCGCGGCCGCCGCCTCCCCTCGCCTCCGCCCCCCTCCTGGGCTCCCGCGGTGGCTGCCAGAGACAATAGTAAATCTCCCCCTGGTCCCCCTTTCGCCCCCGACCCCCCCGCCACACACACCCTCCTCCACTCGCGTTCACGCCGGGCTTTTTTTTTTTTTCTTTTGCGGTGCCAGCTGAGCCCCGTAAGACAAGAATGGCTGATCCGCGACTCCTCCCCCTTCTGTCTTATCCCTATTGATTTTCCTTTTTGCATCTGCCTCACCCACTTTTTCTTTTTCTTTCTTTCTTTTTTTTTTTTTTAGTGACTGTGAGTGCTGCGAGGCCAGCCCCCTCCACGACCACCAGGGGGCGCGAGGGACTTTTCGGGGTGGGGATGCTGCAGTCCCAGTGCAGGAAGAGAATAGCATTGCCCTCCCGGCCTCGTGGGCCAAGCCCGGGAAAACGCCAACGCCTCCCACCAGACCCTGATCCGATTTCCCTTGTCACCACCCTCATTTCAGAAAGGTGACGGCTCCGGACGTCCCTCCCGGAACCCACCCTCCTCCCTTCTCGGCCATCGCGCGGGCTGGATGGGGCAGCCGCTGCCTTTGTTAACAGCCAAGGGCTGGGCGCCACTGCTGCTGGTCGCTGGGTGTGCAAACAGCCAAGCAATCCCATAAAAAGCTGAGAACTGGTCAGACTGTGCAGCCTTGCCAGCC
Organism: Macroglossus sobrinus; assembly: GCA_004027375.1. NCBI lineage: Eukaryota > Metazoa > Chordata > Mammalia > Chiroptera > Pteropodidae > Macroglossus > Macroglossus sobrinus. The sequence continues at coordinate 84,766 of PVKZ01000066.1, forward strand.
CGCTTCTATCCGGAGACCATAAAAATACGTATCAGAAAATGTAAAGCGGCCACTCACTCTTGGAGAGCTGCGAGGGGCACCGTGTCAGTTAACATCAACCATTCTATGAATTTAAACAATAGGCTCAAAATAATATGTTTTAAAAATCTACACTGCCTGGCTCTCAGAATCGAAAAAAAAAAAAAAAAAAGCATTGATGCTGCTCTGTGCGTAGAGTGGGAAACACCTGTGCAGTGAGGCAGACGCCCGGGCACGTTCCTGGTGAGCGGCCATGGATTTTGAGTCAACCATGTGCGCTGCTCACAACCCCGAGTTTACTTTAGGCAGGGCTGATAGACCATTAGAAGCAAAAACATGCCCATTTCAGCCCTGGAATATATTGTTCTTTAGCTACTTGCCCAAATTAAAAAGCCAAGAGAGGCAAATTTGGAGGGGGTACTGTGAGTGGTGGCTAAGAGGTGCTCCCAGTGGGGAGCTTCCTCAGCTCTTCAGAAAAGGAATCCTAACCATAACATTTAAATAACAACAGTGGTTTGCTATGCCAAGATTATAAAATCCTCTCCTCCCATCCCCACTCAATTGTGGATCCCAACGCCTTACAAAATAGTTCTGTAGACATCACTAATCATGACTAGGTTTGTGCCAGGGATCTTGAACTCACGTTTCTGTAAAGCAAGTACACTGACCACACTTTTGGACATCTCTTCCTTAAATTAAAGCCTTACTTTGCAACACAGAAGCTATACAAAGCATCCACATAAAGAGGGTACAGAATGCTTCAGCTTGGGTTTTCCAGAAACTTGAAATGAACCAGCCTGGTCCCATAATCAAAGGAGAGGCTAAGCCCCCCCCCCCACCCTGAAACACTCCCTACTTGAGTTAATCCAAGCTTCTGGTTATTCATGGGTAAGGGGACTGAATGCAGTTCTCACAGGGAAAGCCCACAGCACTCTCTACTTCACTTCTGTGATACTCTGGCTAGGAGGATCAATACCAGGCAAAGGTTACCTCCCTGAACTCTTTTGCAAAGCACAGGGGAAAGAAAGAAAGAAAGAAATGTCTGAAGCCAAAGGCACACCCTAAACATTTTGCTTTGTTCTTAACGCTCAAGTGCTGAGACCACTAGCCAAGAGTTGTGAAATTACAAAGCATTCTGGGGATTGGCATGCAAATAAGCAGGATTATATTTAGAACAGAGTAAGAGAACTACTAGGAAGCCCTGCAGAGAGGTCTCTGAATCTTTTCCATAGGTTTTACTGCCCCCAACTTGTTTTAAGGAATCTTGCTAGTGCTTCTTAAGACAAACAAAAATATGTAGGAGACATTTACACTCCTAAAGAAATGCCAGTGCTTTTCCCCACTCCCCCTAATTTCCTGGGTTTCTTTGCCTGTCTTTCATCTTAATTATCATCTCTGTTACTGCCATTATAATCCAGAACATTTTCTACTAAAGAGATTTATATCATATTTTTGGCCACTTGGTTGTGTGTGTGTGTGTGTGTGTGTGTGTGTGTGTGTGTGTGTGTGTGTATGTGTGTGGTTTCAAATTACAAAACTTCATTAAACTCTTTGAGGTCAGGTTTGCCTGTGAGAGGCCACGCAGAATAGCACCTGTGACGTGTTTCTCTGGTTCAGACTGTGACAAGCCATGCACAGGAATGCACAATAACCAACTAATTGGTGCAAGCTGTTGCCATCATCAGAAATGTACAACAAACATTGTTTTTCCCTCTTTCATTCCCTTCAATCACCTTTCTCTTTCTTAAATCAACATCAAGTATATAAGATGAATTTGAAGGAAAAAGCCTTCCTTGGCTGTGCCTTTCTTATTCAAGGAGTAAGAAGAAAGGCAGCCATCAACACAAGATGCCTCTATGTCTGGCCAAGAGGGTGAGGCATGGAAGCGGCATGGATGTTTTCCACAGTAGAATGACTACCAATGATTTTCCTTGGATACACAGCAGCACTTGGCTTTAGGTATCTCAGGAAACTATGAGAGAGGGAGAGGGAGACACAAAGAGATATAATTTATGGTCTCAGAGAAACTTAACTTTGGCCACCAAATCTAGCACATCTAGACACTTCTACACCTAAATCAAGGCTATATTATTCTAGTTGCTCACTCCAAAGCTTTGGCATCATCCAAACTTCTTCCATCCAATCCAATTTGCACTGAATATTTAATGTGTCAGGAAATGTTATTGATTCTGTCTTCTGAATATATCCAGACTATGGTCTCTTCTTTACAGCAGTAACCTTCTAACTGGGCTCCTTTCTTCACCATCATTCCTTTGTTCACTCATTCATTCATTCATTCTCACAATTTCACACAATATTTACCTTGTACATATGCTTACTCTATGCTACTATTTTTGTAGGTATTAGTGTTCTAGTGGTAATAATCATAATATTCCAGATCTCACAGAGTTGACTTTATACCTTTATCAAGAGAGTAACACCTATCATTTTTTAGCCCCCCTCTGTGTTTTACTTCTCTTCATGGTAATTTTTACCATATAACATATTAATTTATTATTGAATATTGTCTTCCTTCCCATCACTAGAATATAAGCTCCTTGAGGGAAGAAATATGTCTGTTTTAATAACTCTTATGTCCTCATTGTGTGAGATAGGGCCTTGCCCATAGAAATTGATCAATAATTATTAGATGAGTTACTATAAGAATGTTTAAAATTGTGTCTGAAGAAAGAGTAAACAGATGGAGTAAAATCCTTTCTGTAATTAAAGAAAGTGTGGTTAGAATCTAGATTTGAGAATTTTTTTGCTTCTGTAAGCCTTCTTAGAGTTTCCCGATTCTTGATTTCAAAGTAGTTGAATTCAAGATAGTGAGGAATCACTTTGCTAATATGATACAGATGCAAAATTCCAAGGCAACACATGGGCCAAACAATGGTTCTATAGAATAGATTTGGTACTTAAGCACTGATTAGAAAGCTGAGGCTTTGAAAGGAACTGCCATCAAAGTGTATGAGAAGATTGAGAGCCTTGTGTTAAAAAAAATTCTCAAAGAAAAAAAAAAGAAAGAAAAAACTGATACTGAGTTCAGAGGGAAAAGTATAGACTAGAACCTAGAATGGTATACTGTTTTAAGGATCTGGACTCAGGGGTAGAGGGACCTCAGTCCATATTATAGTTCATGCACTTTCTATTTCTGTGACCTTTAGCAAATTACTTAAACTTTTTGCGCTTTGGTTTCCTCGTCTCTAAAATGAACATCTTATTAGCTACCTTATAATGTTCTTGTAATGTTTTATTAAGCCATTCAACTAATATTTATTGAGTACTTACTATGGATACCTGGGCATTAAGGATACAAATATCTGAATAAAACAGACAAAATCCCTGACCCCTTGAAGCTTCTGTTCTGGGGAAGGGAAAAATCAAGAGTCAAAAATTGAAGTATATAGTGTTTAAAATGATGGCAAGTGCATTGAAGATTAAAAAAAAAGAGATGGGAGATAAAAATCATTCTAGTGTCTTAAGGATGGTATGGGACTTTACATACAGAGGTCACAGAAGGCAAGGTGAGAAGATGTTTAGATATTGGATATATTTCAAGGTAAAGCCAACAGTATTTGCTGATGAATTTGACTGGGGTGTGAGAGAAAGGGAAATCAAGGTTTACACTAAACCTGAGCAGCTCAAAAGATGAAGGTACAATGGGGAAAACTGTAGGAGGAATGGGATTTGGGAGAAACATCAGGAGTACATTTGTGGACATTTCTGTTTAATAGCCAAGTAAAATGTTGAACAGGCAGGTAGATAATCAAGATTAGAAATCTAAGGAAAGAGCTGGGACAGAGGGACAAGTATGGGAGTTGTCAGCCTCTAGATTTTATTTAAAGTAACAATGCTGGATGAGATGAACAAAGGAGTATAAATAAAGAAATCTGAGGAAAGTAAGCATCCCGAGGGGAAAATGAGCAATCAAGAAAAGAAGCAGAATGGTCAATGAGGCAGAGGGAACACCATGCAGGTATCGTGTGCTGACGGCCAAGAAACAGAATTATTTCAAAACAGGGAATGTGTTCACTTCACTGCTGTTGAAAAGTCCAGGACGATGAGAGCTGAGCATTATAATAAGTACATGGAAACAGTGGTTACTGAGGACCTTGACCAGATCATCTATAAAATAAATATCTTGATACCAATCTCACGATGTATTCTTTTTTTTTGTGAGCATTTATTAAATTGTTCAAGTAATATTTACTGAGTACCTATTATGCGTGTACATGTCTTAATGAAGCTGTGGGGTGAAAATCAAAGTGGAAACTGAAGACATCTAAGATAGGCAACTCTCTCAAGGGAGGTTAGTGCAAATGGGACAGGGAAATGAAGCTGTAACTAGCAGAGGAAGTGGAATCTCATATAAAAGAAATAGTATCATGGTTGTATGCCAATGGGGCTGACTCAGTTAGGAGAGGAAATTTTACTGTGCAGGAGAGGAAATTTTACTGTGCAGGAGAGAAATGGGGCGATTGTTCTATCATTTTTGAATAGACAACACAGGTGACATCTAGTGTTCAAATGTAGGGCTTGCCCCTTAGTAAGGAGCAAGGATGGTTTCTTCATAGTAACTAAAGGAAAGAGTATATTGGCACAAAGACAAGTTAGCTAGGTAAATTTCAAGGAGGGAGTTTATAGAAGTTCTCTTATGACTGTGTCTTTTTCTCTGCCATCAGCTAAGATAGTCTGGGAGAAGGTATTGGAAGTTATTGGGGAGAAGAGTTGGTATGAAATCAGTTTCTAGGAGAATAAAGGAACTAGGGAAAGATGGTGTGATCACCTGGCAGCAACTAAGGATTCCCTTCATTTAGTGGTGGCCACGAGTTTAAAGAAAGACCTGTAAGCATGTTGTGGATTTTCCTCCATGTACATGTACAGCTGTATAATGCAAGCATGGAGTTGGTAGAGTGTGAAGTTTAACAAGGGCTTTGCTGAGAAGAGAGAGAAAAACTCAAGGGAATTGAGGATAAAGCATGGGACCTAAGCTGGTTTAGAGAAAAAGGAGGGCACAAATAGTCCATAGGGGAATAAAGCACAGGGAACATATTGAAGATTAAATAAGATTATTCACATAAAGCTCACAGTACAAAGTAAATTAATCAGACAGTGGACATTCCATTACTTTTAATGTTATTATTATTATTTGCTTAAGTCATTTATGTCAAGGACTATATCTTATTTATCTTTGCAGTTTCCAGCCCTTTTATGATGCTTGGAATAGAGTAAAATCAATGGGGGAGGGGATGGAATTGAGTAGAAGGAAAAGTCAAGAATATTCTGTCTTCCTTTTAATTACCAGAATATCTAAAATAGTGCTCAGCCGTTTATACAGTTTTGACTATTAAAAACATTTTCTACTTTTTAAAAACAAATTTATATCTTGCTTTATTAACATGGAGAAACATTTCCTCCTGATTCTGATATGAAAAGTAGAAAAAAAAATAGTCCCCAAACAAATACAGAAGAGTTTTGAATGCATAAAACCACATACCAGGCCTTTGTGAACTTGTCTAGGCAATTATAAAGTGAATAAATACATAGTTAATCTCATAACTGCCCATGAACTCATTTGGGTCTATTAATTTTACCTACAGTTCAAACAAAACAATCTTAGTTATGTACTTCCAGTGTCACAGATTGAAAATCAAAGTGGTGATTAGTCTATTAATAGAAGTAACCTGATAACCAATTCTACCCTTGAATTGAAAAAAATATTATAGCAGCTCTGCTGCCAAGGGGGACAGATTAAAAGGTCAAGGAAAAGGAGGCCTTGGGTAGAAGTATATGGTGGATGAATGGCATTGGGCCTGAAGGGTGAAGATATATGTTTTACATGTTAATGCCCTCCACAAAGCATCCATCACAAAGGAGGCAATAAACAATAAGGAAGACAAAATGACTCAGCCAGCTGACATCAGCCGAGCTCCATCATCAACTACCCTGATGTTGTCACGTGGATGGCGTAGAAACAGTGATAGGGATAGAGGCTATGCTGGGAACCAAGACCTACTCATCAATGCTGACCCAGCTACTGGTGCTGTCAAACAGCCACCCTGCAAGCAAGAGAAAGCAACACTGCCTCCCCAGTATGGCATCAGCCCTCAGAGATACACACAGCCACTTGGCAATTAATTGACTACATTGGACTCCTTTCACACTGGGAGGCACAGTGGTCCATTTTTATAGAAATGAACACATATGCTAGGTATGGATTTGCCATCTCTTCTGTTAGGGTCTCAGTCTACACTACTATTTGAGGGCTCAAGAAGTGTTTTATTCATTGACATGGGATCTCACATAACATCGCATCAGATCACAAGGCCTGTTTAAGAGCAAATGAGATGCATGAAAAGTCACGTGACTATGGGATCCACAAGTTATATTAAATACCACATAACCCCGAAGCTGCCGTCTTGAGCATTGAGGAACAGCCTAGGAAAGGCACAACTGAGAGGATTCCTTGCAAGGATAAGGCACCATCCTCCAGGATGCACTGGATATGCTAAAACAATGCCCTCTATATGGTACTGTGTCCCAAAAGGAAGATTACATGGATCCAAGACCAAAGAGAAACAGGAATGACTCTTTTTGTCTTCACTCCCAGGGACACAACTAGAAAATACATGCTTCCCACTCCTGTAACTCTGGGTTATTTAATGTATTTTCCCCAAAGGGGAAATGCTTCCACGAAGGGCCTAGCAAGAGTCCTACTTAACTATAAGTTACAGCTGCTACAGGGTACTTGGGGCTCTTTGTGCCCAGCAACTAAACAGGGAAGAAGTCAGCATCTTTGTAGAGCCCTGATTATCAGGAGGAGATAGGGCTGCTGGGACACAGTGCGGGGCAGGCAGGTGCACACATGACAACCTTGTGATGCACATGGTTCTTTTAGGTACTGCCTTTGCTGATGGTAAACGGACAAGCATGTCAGCTGTAACCTGAGAAGGGCATGGTGATCAGGGACTATGACCCCCCCAGAGATGAGGGTCCAAGTCCCAATACCAAGTAAACCATCTGGACCAGTGGAGAAGTTAGCTAAGGAGGAGGAGAATCTAGAGTAGTTAAGGACAATAATGAGTATGATTGTGGCCCTAAGACCAGCTATGGGAAAAGAGGCGTTGAGACCCCCTAAGAGAAGAGGTACCCCCAGAGTTGCTGCTTCTAGAACTTACACAAGAGGAGAATCGGAGCAGTGCAAGGAGGGGTCTGCAGTCAATGCTGTGAAACTCCACCCAGCTCCCGGTTAAGGACTGAAGGACACATTCCCCCAGGTGCCCTCAACCTCGGTGGTCAGCCCTTTCTGGAAACTGCCCTTGTCTAAGGTACCCACCCCTGAAAGGGCAGCCTGATCCCATCATTGCTTAATGTGACCATACACAGGCCTGGCACCCTACCCACAGAAGGTGGCTTATCCAATTGCAAGTGGGCAAGTTCAGCTAAAGCTTTTAAGACCATATCACAGCTCGACTTCCTGCTCTGCCCAATCCTAACCTAACCTTCTTTTCTTTCCCCTCCCCTTCTCTTCCACAGATGTTGATCCCACTGACAGTCCTAATAAACTTCCTATATCTATTCTCGTTCCCAGAATCTACTTTCCAGGAAACCCAGCCTGTAACAGCAAAGTTGATATCAAATTAATATTAACTTGAGCATAATATTTTTATTTAGTCAATATTTTTAAATGTATAAATTTTGCATTCAAACTTAGATTTTTTTTTTTTTATTAGAAAACCTGACAATTCTGAGCTATGGTGCCTGTCAGCTGGAATGGAATACTAGCTGCCTTTTGAACAGACTATGTATTCTCCAATTAGCCATAATGCCTGCTGCTTCCTCTTCCTTTACATAGGGCTGGCCTTCCATGCATCGTGTGTTCATGCCACTTTCCTGGCTTATCATCATTCGAATTTCTGAAATCAAATCACTTGGAGGCTCTGAGTTACTTTGGCCTTAGAGAATAGGGACTCTGTATCTCAAAGATGAGGGTTGTACTTTTCCTAAGCAATCTGGTGCCTGATCAGAACTGAGAGAGCAGTGAACTGTCTTCAGGGACCTACCCGCTCCCCAACCCACCCCCACTCCACCCCGACGGGGCCCCAAACTAGAAGACTGGATCCCGGAACCACAAGACCCTCTGCTAAAAGCATGTTTGAGAATACGCGCTGGAGCTGCTGGAACTACAGTTCAGTGCGGTCAGTTTCGCTCTCGGGCAGAGTGGAAACACACGATTGGATTCAGATCCCTCCGTGGACAGCACAACAGCTCACTCCCAGATGAGGGAAGTGAGACTCACTCTTGGATGGAGGCTCGGAATAGCCAGCCAACCCCCAAGTGCAAGGCTGTAACCCCGTTTATATTTTCCAGGTTTCCCATCTGTCTCCAGGAAGGGACTTTGGCTGTACGTCCTTTGTTTTATTTCCTCTGGTTTCCTGTACTCAGTTACAGCAAATGATCCAGGGCCGCAGGGCCTCGTCAGCCTCTGGCTCCCTGTCTTTTCAGAGAAGTAAAAATGGCAGAGACATATGCCTGAGGGCCCAGTCTCAGGTTTCTCTAAACAAATTCCCAGAGGAGACAGGAATGAAAAATGGTGCCTCTTGCACATAACTGTTGTGTCAACAAATGAGTACTTCTTTGTTGGACATGTCACCTCAACACACTGATTCCAAATGAAACTCTGGATTTCTGATCTCAAGAAGCCCAGTATTAGATGCTCACCTGGTCCCTAGCAGAGTTCTTGGTCAGTTTTGAAGGTCTAGAAACTAATTTTTCATTGGAGATCATGAACATAAGAGGCAAGAACCAGAGACTGAAGTACATTAAAACTTAGATTTTCCAAATTTATTTCAAATGATTTAACTTTGGATTTAATAGCCTGAAAAAATCTTCTAAGCTTTACTTGCCTCACCTGTAAAATGGGTCAGCAGGAGAGCTGAGTGGATATGTTTATAGAAACGTGAGGTAAGAGGTCTTAAGAGGCAGAAGGATGAATTGATTCCTTTAAAAGGAGTTGGCGGTATATATCATTACAGCATAGACCAATTAAAAGAACAGGTTTGGAGTCCCTGTATCAGTGAGTGAATGAAAAATGGAGCCCCCCAGTTAAATCCTAATCTTGCCTCCCTGCTGTAATCATATACCAAATAGGTAAGAACTTTCTAGACTTCTAGCACAGTATACTGAGCATCTTCCAGAAAGGTATGCATAAATCATTAATGCATATTTTAATAAGTAACCAAGTCCTGTTTTCATTGCTTCATGGCCGTGAATAATTTACGATGATCTCCAAAATCCCCACTGTATGGCTGGCAACAGAGATGACATTTTGTTATTGATACTTGCCTAGTTTATCCATTCCGTGAGAACTTTCTATAGCGTGAGAGAAAGAAATGTATAACAAGAGGCTAGTTAGTAGAACAATGGTTCTGTTAAGAAGATTTTAAACTAATGCCATTGTGGAAAACAAGTATTATAAACACCGCATATTTTTGGCTCAGCCTTAATTAAAATTAAAAGCTGGGGGCACTTTCTTATTCTAAGCAGGAGCCCTGGACGTCACCTGAAGGGGTAGGTATAAAGAAAAAGGTTGCTTAATATTTATATATTTATTATAGAATTTAAGGGGAATCTATATTTATTCCTTATTTTATCACCATAAAGTTGAGCTTCTCTCTAAGTTCTCTAGTTTTTGTTTTAATAGAATCCAAGATCTCATCGCTTAAAACCTTGGAACAGTGAAAGATTCTCACCGGAAACCACCTCATCATGAAGTTTGTTGCAAAAGAGCCAACAGAAAACAGATTTCATAGAAGGCTGATTTGACTCAACTTTGTGCTGACATATTTACTACGATCTTGCTAACTGATTATTTCTCATTAACTAACATAAGATGGGAAAGACGGAAGTATAGACAGAGCTAATGACCCTCACGTGACATTTTTTTCAAGTAAAATAGAAAATAGCCAATTAACTTGAGAACACAGGTAGGCTATTTTCCATGACTACATCAATAAAAGAGAAAAATATCTGAGGCAGCCAACTGCCCACCACTGAGGACAGAGTGGGGAACAGAGCGGGGGACAGAGTGGGGGACAAGCTGCTCTTCTTTCTTTGACCAATGACCAGTGGAGAACCCTCAAAGTAACACCACGTCCTGGGAAGCCAGGCAAGCCACTCACACACCACACCACACACACACACACACACACACACACACACACACACACACCTCGTCACTCCCCAACCACCCCTACCCAGCCCCCTCCCCCAGGCTCTGGAGAGGTCTGCCTGAGGCGAGCAGTATTCTCCTTCCCCAAGGCTGTAGGTCTCTCCATCAGAGATGGCTGCTAGAGGGTGATATCAATAAACCCTCTTGACTGGTCCCTGGGTCCCCTCGCTTTCCTTCCTACTAAGTGACTAAGCAGGAGCCTAGAGACCTCATCCTGGAGCTCAGAAATGGAATCCAACTCAGCTGGTCACACTGATTGGCATTTCAATTCTAGTCCTGCCATGTGCTAGCTGTGGCAGCCCTGGACAAGTTTTTTTAAACTTAGCTCCCTCTTCTGCACAATGGGGATAATAAAGCTAACTTACATGGCATGAAAATTAGTTGAAATAATAGAGAGTACCTGATATTTTGTGAATGCTCCAAGAAACTGTATTAATTAGATGAATTAAATATTGCATGATGTTGCCCAAGATCCAGCGTGTCATTGAGTGAACCTAGCCCAAGAGACCCAAACAAATTCTATGGGTATATATTCTTGCACATTTTTTTCCAGGGTGAGTCTCCAGTATTTTTCAGATACTCAGTAGGGTATTAACCCAAAAGGTCACATGTTCTCACTGAAATGATAGTGCCTCCCAATTCTTATCTCCAGCCAGACCTCTTCTGTCAGCTTCAAGATCATCAATCCACACGTGTATGGGATGTCTCCATCAGAGTGACCCACAGGTACCTCAGCGTCACAGTGGTGCACCCCGTGGTGGACCACCCAGATCCCCTTTTGGGAATTAAGGGCATAGGATCCCAGCTGCTACAAGTGCCACTGGCAGAGGCTCTCAATTGCCAGCCACTTTTGAACATGGCTTCAGCTAAGCAGATTCACCTTGACTGAGACAATGTTGCCTTGGGGTGTGGCCCATATCCAATGATAACACAGAGCAGAGGCCTGGCCCTCTTACCCAAACTCAGGACAGAGCTGAAGGTTTGTCCGCTTATCAGAATTCCCCACAGGGTCAACTGAGGTTTGGGTCTTTCTTCTCATTTACATCTCATTTGAAATGTCACCTCCTTACTTACCCGTCTGTGAATCTCCTATCATTCCCCTGTACTCTCATGTAAAAGTCTAAAATTCTTCATATGATGTACTGAACTCCCCATACTTGGCCCCTGGTCATCTCTGTGGCTTCACTTCCTTTCACTCCTGAATGCTTTTGATGAATACATACCAACATACATATACTATATGTACATGCATGCATGCACACATATATACATTCATAAACAAACTCAAACTAAATGAGAGCAGAATGCTGAAGAACTAATGGGTTGGTTAGGGTGGCAGAAAGTTTTGTATGGACTCATTTACAAGTCAGTTGGCTATCATTTAGGTTCACTCTTCATGAAAACATCTTATTAAAAAGTGAAGGATAACAATCTCAGTAAAACAATTTTAAAAAAGAGGGATTATATTTATTAAAAAGATTCAAGTATAAGTAACCAGTCAGGCTGGAATCAGGATCCATTAGCCATAGTTTCTTTTACCTTCTGAGGCCTCATGGTCATTCACTCAGCTTTATTTACATTACATTTTTTTTTCTCAAAACATTTGGCCACTCCGTATTTCGTTATTCTAATCACATTGAGAGAATAAAATGAGTATCTCTTGGTTCCAGTTGCCAATTGGAAAGAATCTGATTAGTTCTGCTTGAGTCAGTTGAAACCCTACAACCTAATGACCTAAGGAGGAGGGGTGGAGGAATCACAATATAAACACGACTGCCAGGAGCCCACCCACATGGACCTAGATGCATTTCTCAGGGAAAAAGGAGCCATTATGATTTTGGCAGAATTCAAAGACAACTAGTGTTCTGATTCTTATCTGCTATCCACACACAAAAAAAAGGCAGATAAGGGTACACAGAAATTCATATATCGTTACCAAGGAAAATTAAAAAAATGTCAAGTTTAAGACAGGAGCTGCCTAACAAGTACAGGAGAAAAAAGATTGAGATGAATTTTGCAAAGGTGATCCTTGAAAACTTAAATCTGCATGCTTGCCATATGCTAATAAGCATTCTCAGTCCAGGTGTTACCTGCATCCAGGTGCCTCTCTCCTTGGCCCTGCCTCCATCTCTCTCTCTCAGGCTTCTTGGTCTTGCCTCTGATTGTCTGTTTGTACTAGCACCATTTCTCTTTCAGATCTTCAAAGAGATCAAGTCCATGAGACCATAGCAGCCAACCCACTCAGTCCCACAAGTTAAAGCACGTGAGACTGGAGAAGTCACACGGTTTGCTCACCTCTAACTCCACAGTTAGTGACACAGTCAGAGTTGGGCTCTGACTCCAGTTACACACTGCCTCTCTTCATCCTAGATATACAGGGGTGTGGAGGACAGAGGCAGTGTTCATGCCCTGTTCAAACCTTCAGCAGGTCTAAGCTCAGTCTCAAATAAAATAAAATTGCACACAATATCAAAAGAGATGGATAAATGCTGAACCAGAAATAATTACTATTCCGAGATCCAAGGCATACAGACAAGGTGGTGTTGTGGAAAGAGGAAAAAACATTGGGAGATCCAAGTTTTAGCTACGTCTGTTTCATTAACAAATTGTTTGGCCCTAAGCAGTTCACTTAACCTGTCCTCATACTTCAATGGAGAATAAATTATTTGTTTCCAACCTCTTTGGGCTGATGATCAAATGAGATCATGGAAATGCCCCTTTTTATGGAAAAAAAAATGTACTCACAAAGGCTATATGAACACCAGGCCTTATAATTATTTTTCCATCATGTTACAAACATATCCAGGACCGATATCCGCTCAAAAACCTATTTACCATCATTACTTTCCAGCTATGACTCTCCTTTAAGTATCTCTCTGTTTTTCCAATTATGTATTTCTCCAGATGCATATGTTTCTACTTTTCCATGCTGATCTCATTTGTTAATTTCCTGTCCATATTTCTAATCTCTCTAAGGTTGCTCTGTACTATGTCTCTTCCTCACCAGTGTCTATAACACCATCCTATTTACCCTCATCTGCAGATATAATTACCATAATAGCTTTACAGCCTCTTTCCAAGCCATTAATAATAATGCAAAATGAAATGTGTCTGAAGTTGATGGCTGCTGCTTCTTCCTGGATCTTGAAGCATGACTTTTTTTTTTTTCATTCGTGTTGGGTTTTTTTTTTTTTTTTTTTTTTTTTTTTTTTTTTTTTTTTTTTTTTTTTTTTTTTTTTTTTTTTTTTTTTTTTTTTTTTTTTTTTTTTTTTTTTTTTTTTTTTTTTTTTTTGCCAGTCAGTTTTGAGGTCATTTCTCATAGTTTGGAGAACCTCCTAATCCAGCCTAAGGCTGTTTAGTTTGATTTTGATCATACGGGAAACAGACTTCTTTCTCCTGCTCATCATAAAATAAAGTAAAATAAAAAAAGGTATAAGATGCCAACACATAAGCATAAATCATTGGGTTACTGCTGTCTCACATCAGTGTGAGGATGCTCACTGTAATTCTTTGTGGATCCAAAAATCAAGGGGACTTAAGTTTTCCAAGTGGAATTCCAAATTCTTGTGTTTCTTTCCAGTGAAGAAAACCTGCAGCCAATTCTTCCATAAACCAGGGGAATAAGATGCATAATCTTTGAGGCTCACTACAAAGAAAACTTTTTCTTGTTGATTTTCTCAATAATTTGGCTGACACTAGAGTCCCTCCTTTGCTTCCATTATAGGACTTGGCAGTTTCTAAAGAGAAAAGAGTTTTAAAAAGAACACAAAGACTAATCCATGGGTGAATAAACTTCAGAAATGGTTTTGATGACATATTATTGCAAACAATTTTTTTTTTTAGCTTGGAATTAGTTTTTGTTTTGTTTTTTAATTGAGTTCAGCATGTGGTACTTTGTCTTCTAATCTCTGGAATATATCTGTTCACTTCTTACTGAGCATTTCTGGCAATGGACAGTCTCACCAGCAATTTTGCCTTTTTACAGTTCAAGCTCTAAACAGTTGAAAATCTCGGCTGAGTAAAACCTTGGAGCTCTTTCTGAACTACCATAATGATCTCCAAATCTCATCTAAAAATACATTCAAAATATTTTACATGCAACAAACTTAGAAAAGCTGAATTTTAGTTTCTGAGTATAGGAGAAAAGCTGTAAGTATCTTAATCCTGTAAATTCATTGCAGTGTTTGAAGAAAAGTTAAATTTACATCAATTTCTTTCATCCATGAAAGTAGAAAAGCATGAACTTGGGACACGACCTGGTTTTCCATCTTGGCTACATCAAATACTTGCTTTGTGAAACTGGGAAAATTTCCTAACCTTCTTGAGTTTGTTTCTTCTTCCATGTAATGAGGATAATACCATTTCCATCATGAAACACTATTTGGATTAAATGAGCAAAATGGTGGCTAATAAATACAGTGTCTGGTACATAGTATGTTATAAGTAACTGTCAGCTGCTTCCCTTGTCTTCCTACAGACACAATGGCAAAATCTGTCATCTTGTATTAATACACATGACTCACTTTCTCATAACAATATCACCAGGCAGTTATAAACTACTAAGAGGAAAATGTCTTTCCATAAATTTAATGTTAAGATAATAATACTATGAAGGAAGCATTCTAAACGCGTTATATACATTATTTCATTCAAACAAAGGAAGGTAATTTTACTATTTTCATTTACAAAAAGAATGCAGAAATTGAAAACAGTTAAATGACACGTTAGTTAGTAGATGGGTCAGGATTTATTGCATGTTAAACATTATACGTAATGCTTGCCACATGGTAAAATCTTAATAAATATTAGAAATTTGATTAAGAAATAAGTTTTTTTGTGATACAATTAGATCCTGTCTTGTAATATCTTTTACTTATTTTATCATATTTATTGAACTATAACTCACATACTATAAATTCACCAATTCAATGAGTTTTTTTACTATATTCACAGTTGTACAGCCATCACCAAAATATACTAAGTATATTTAGTATATACGTAAATATTACAAGTGTAGTATATATTCATTACTAGAAAATTCCTTTACTTTTTAAAATATGGATTTTCATGAATTTCTTAAGGGAGAAATTTATTTAAAATGTTACTTCTCTCATACAAAGTTGGTTAGAATATAAAGCTGCACACACACTCCAGGAAATAATTTGGCAATTTCTTGTAAGACTAAACATGCACTAACTGTTTGACCTAGCAATTGTACTCTTAGGCATTTATCTGAGAGAAAAAAAAGTTACATTCCCACAAAAACTTGTACAGGAATGTTCATAACAGTTGTAGTTGTAATAGCCAAAATGTGGAAACAACCAAAATGTCCTTAAACAGATGAATAAATAAATAGTCTGGTACATTCACACAATACAATACAACTCAGCAACAAAAGGTCAAACTACTGACAGATGAAAAAATAGGATGAATCTTATGGGCATTATGTTTAATAAACAAAAATAACTTTACAAAGTGATATCCTCTATGATCCTATTTATATGACATCATCAAAATAACAAAACTTTAATGATGGAAAACAGCCGGGGGACAGAGATGAGGTAGGTGTGACAATGAAGAGGTTGAATGAAAAAGTTCCTTTGGAGTGATGGAATACAATTCTATATTTTGGTTGTAATGGTGGTTATATGAATATGCATTGGATGAAACTGCAAAGAACTACGCACATGCACACTCGCATACACAGATACATGTAAAAATTGATGAAATCTGAATAAGGCCATGTTGTATAGTTAACATTATTGTACCAGTGTTAATTTTCTGGTTTTGGCATTGTACTGTTGTTATATAAGATGTGATCACTGATGAAAGCTGAGTGAAGTGTTCAAACAACTCTATGTACTATTTTTGCAACATCCTGTGAGCCTATAATCATTTCAAAATAAAAATTTAAAATAATGGCATTTAAAAAGGAAAATTAAACAAGTTTTGAAGAAGATACTCAGACATGAAAGCTGGCATGTATATGCTTTTTAAGAACAGTCTTAGGATTGACACACTTAATCGTCATTGCTAAATTCTTGACAGAAAGGCTGAAATCACAAAACAAATTGCTCAAAGTGGAAAATTATTTAAGGAAATGGAAAGAATACCTTGAAAGAACAGATAAAAGCAGAGCCTAAAAGCTGTTTATAAATACAAGCTAAAGAATAAGTAAAAAAAAAAACACTTTAGGAAAGGTAAAAAGATCATAGTATTTAGAAACTACAGGATTAATCCCACATAAAGAATTGACTTAACATGTTATCATAATGGGAAAGATGACTCAAACTCCTGAAAACACTCTTAAAGGTTTTGGAGTGAGAAATTATAGTGGAAAAAACCTGAAGTTAATTTATTTGGATTAAGAGCATGAACACAAAGTAGCACCAATGAACAAATCTTCAGAAATGAATGTATGATCATTATATCGCTTCTATGGATAATAGTAATAATAAGGACGAGAGAAAAATTATTAAGCATTATGTGTCCAGGAAGTTTTCTAAATGTTTTACATGTATTAACTTATTTAATTCTTATAACAACCTGCTGAGATTGATACTAATATATGGTCCTTTTTATAGCAAGAAAGTGAGCCACAATGATTTGTCACCTGACCAAACTAACATAGCAAGTGGTGGAGCTAGAACTGGAATTGATATAGCTACAAATGGTCATGAAACTCATTTTGAAATTCAAAATTAAATAAAGGATATAAATTGATCTGGAATTTTAGCATAAAAATTAAGCCCTAATACCAATTAAATCCTCAATCACTCAGTCAAAAGAAGAAACAAATTGATTTTATTTGAATTAACATGAACATTTAGTTATCCAGGGTCCATTCAGAGGATAATTTTTATGATTATAAAATAATTTATGTCCATTACAATGAGTAGAGCAATATATAAATTAGATAATTTAGCCCTTCCAACACAAGGGAACTGAAAATAGAAGTAAGCAGAAGAGCTGATACTTTGGTGACCTTATGAGAATTTGCCCATCTTAGTTATCAAAGGTTTGGTTTTAAGCCTCCAGAGAGGACAAGAAAGGGGAACCTTAGGTTCACATCAAAGCAGGAGAAGTCAGACCCCCTCTACCCACACATAAATTTTGATCCTTCTGTGAAGAAAATCAAGAAGAAAAATCTTATTAGTAAAAGGTGATGACATGGAGCTTGCTGACTTTGGACTATGCTCTTGATAGGGCAATATAGGGTGAGTCTCCCCAGAATGTGTAATGATGGAGGGACTCTCTCACAGGTTTGAGAATTTCTAAAATGGGATATTAACATCAAAAATGATCATGGCAAAGATACCATTGGGATATCTGGCAAAAGCAAATTACTCAAAAGAAACACTCTAAATTCAGGTAAGTAGATTCTTTCAAAAAAACGAAACAAAACAAAACACTACTGAACATGAGCTCATTATTAGAAATTACAAAACACATTAGAAAATAATTTATTATAAGCAAAATTTAGCAGATACAATAAGTATACTAAGACTCCTCTAAACTTCATATAATAAAAAAAAATCAGCTAGATAAAATAAAATCAGTACGTTTAAATTGACAAAATTCCCAATACAAACAAGATTTAAGTACAGGATCAGAATAAGACACTATGAAAACAAACAAATAAAAATGCAGATTTCAAAAAAAGGGAAAGGGTGTGTATCTTCTGGAAATTAAAAAGAAAAAAAGACAATAAAATAAAATATTTAATGAACAGTTAAACAGCAGATTAACTGAAAAAAAAAATTTGTAAGCTGAAATGTAAATATGATCAAATAACTAATTGTGATAAATGAAAAATACGATAGAGAAGTTAGGATGTCTGGACATTAGTGAGATGGTACACCACCAATTTATAGGAATTAAACATAGGAAATGAGAGAGAATGGAGACAGGCAATACAGTGATAATGGCTAAGATTTCCAGAATTGTTGAAAGATGTAAATTCTCAGATTTAAAAAGCATGTTGAGTTCGCAGCAGGAAAAATAAAAATACCTAAATCTTAATTAAAATTGTAGAACTCAAAGACAAAGAAAAGATGTTAAAGGTAAGTAGAAAGAAAGTAATGTTACCTACAAAGGAATTTTAATTCTGAAGTTATATCAGCTTTTGAAAGACTTCTGATATCTTTAAATATCAAACACCACCCAATACAAGGTTAGTGTTTAGCATATTTTATTTATTCTAGTTCTCAGTAACCTATGCAATATTCCCTTTGTACGCTCTAGACAATATTTCAAAATCTCTACCATGTGATGAGTCTAGTTTTAAGAATGTGATGAAAGAGATTCCAACCCTGACTCCTCCAACTAGAAGCTTTTTGACCTTGGGCAAGTTATTTAGTTTTTTTTTTTTTTTCTCATTTCACTTATCTATAAAAAGGTAGCACTCATAGATTATGATAATATTGTGTGTTTTAAGTGAAATGATACATATAAAATGCTTATAACTGTGTCTGGAATACAGGAAACACTCAATGAACATTAGCTAGTGTTATTATTGTTATATTTCATTTGATCTTCACAATAGCACTGCAGTTAAGGTTTTGTTTTAATTTTTCCAAAGAATTGTATTATTTGATATTTAATGGCCCATGCAGAAACACAATTAGACTTTTTAGAGCTTGGACCAGAATTCATGTCTCTTGTGTCCTACCATTTTGAGCTCTCTTTCTGCTCCTATATAAAAAAATATTTTTTTAATGAAGAATTTATTCTGGGTATCCACTGCATGAGATAACACATCTCTCAAAGCTTCAAACACTTCCTTTTTCCTATATTTTTTAGTCTGTTAGAGGTAGTTTACAGATCTTCTTAACACACTGTGACTTTTTACTTTTCATTGCATCTCCAGGCTGTACACATTGGCATCAGTTAGGACTGGCATTCAGTTATGTATAATTCTATCTGTAAGTGAGGCTGGAAAACGGAGACTGGCATTCAGTTATGTATAATTCTATCTGTAAGTGAGGCTGGAAAACGGAGTTTTGCTAGCTGGGCATACTGCCACCCTCAACAAAATCAGGGTTGTCTAAGACAGAAGACAATTGATTATTTGTTAGACAAATGCCATGACACATAAGAGGTGTGGTCTGAGGAGCAGATGGCACCTTTGGAAAGAAGGAAACAGCAAAGAGAATGCAAGGGGCTCCCCAGGGTTTGTGGCCCTGCACATGCTCTGTAAAGCTCTGAATACTTTGGTCATGCTGACCTTTCTGCTTTAACTTTTGCCCAACTAACACTTCACTATCTACAGGATTTCAGGTTCTTAAACATCCATGCTTTCTCTTTTATAGATCTTCTGCCTGGAAACACCCTCTTTTCCCACTCCAATCCCACCTCCATTGTGTGCGTGCACACGTGCACACACACACACTAGCATATAGTTCCATTACCATACCATACATACAGATTTTGCTATGCACTGAGGCCATGGGAAAACTTCTCTGTCTCCCAAACCCTAGTTCAACTCCCCATCTGTCTCTTAGCCCCTGTGGCCCTTTGTACAAACCCCTATTGGAACATCTATCACACTGTACTGTGTGTTCATGAAGGTGGTCACTCTCTCTCCCCACCATTTTCTAAACTTAGCATTTTAATGGAAGAAACTATTCTGTTTTCACCAGGTCAGGTTTGCATTTTACTAATTTTTGGTTCACCAATTATTTGCATGGGATCTAACAGCTAATGGGTGACCAGTAAATATTTGTGGAATAATTAAATTAATAAAATCAACTGAATATTTCAGGATTTCATAAAAGAAAAAAAAATGGTGCTTCAGGAAGTAATAATAGTTATCGTATACTGAGAGTTTATAAAATGTAAAGCATGCTGGGTTTCAAGCTTTACATGAATTACCTTTTTAAATTTTTCCAACAATTTTTCTGATAGATATATATCAGACCCCATATATATAATTACTATGCTCATTTATAAGTGAGAAAACTGAGGCTGATAGAGGCTATTTGACAAAGTTCATATAAAGCATCGATCAGGAATTTGAACTCTGGTTGTTTCTACTCCACAATCAAAATTCTTAATTACCAGGCTGTGTTGCTGAAACTCAAGTTGGCTGTACGTCCTGAGAGGCTACTGCAGTGTGAAGCTTTAGAGCACTGAACAGCTGTCAGGTTATACAAATCTTGCTGATTCAGCAAAGGACATTTTGTCTGACAAGAGAATGAAAAGAGAAAAGTGAAAGGTTGGGGTGGGGGGGGAGTGTTGTTCTTTCTTTGGGGAAAGAGAATAAGCAGGATGACAAATGAAATAAACTGAGAATCCACATCAGAGCAACCACAGACCCCATCTAAGACAGGCATTTCATCTATCAGCACCATTCTGACAACCAGCTAATTAAACATCTCTCGGGAGAGAGTTCCCATCTTGACTCACAAGGGCAAGTGCTGAGTTCTGAAGCCTATTCTCTACATGGGGTTGAGCAAAACTAGCTTCCCAGATGGCCTGATAATCCCCGAAGCGAGCATTAACACTCAAGTCCCACTGGAAAACAGGCCAATGCAGCAGATTATACAGAAAGCAAGATTAGCATAATAAGAATAATAAAAGCTTACATTTTATTGGGTACTTGCAATCAGTCTTAAGCAACTGAGTGGTTATTTCATTTAATCCTCCAAAAGAATATAATGAGATAGACATTATCCCTATTTTATAGACATGGGATGAAAGGACAACATTTGTGCCTGTCAGTTGCCTACTGTTCCAGCCTCAAGCCCATACTTCTATATTCTACACTCTCCAACCTCTACTCGCTGGGATTTGCATGACCCAGGACCCTTAACCAGCTAACTTCGTATTAAGTTCTGCAAATAGAATGCAGGAAATGAAAAAAGAGAACCAAATAAAGGGACACAGAGGTTTTCCGTGCATCCCTGTCCTGGCAGCATCACTCATTATGGCTGTTGTCTCTAGTCTCACTTTCACTCACAGGTTTGTGACACCTTCCCAAGAGCATCAGGATCAGTTAGGCAAGGTGTCTCCTCAGAAATCTGAACACTGACCCTCTGAGCACCTCTAGTCCATCAGTCCTATCTTTGTTTACTCAGCCCTGGGTGGTTGCTGTTTCAAGTAGTTACTGCCTCTGGATTTATCTTTATGATCCTTTTTGCTCTTTCAGCTCCCAACATGTCTATACTCAATTCTCTGTATTAAATCTGTCTGAGGACCTAGGATGGAGTCTGTTTTAATGACTGAATAATAAACTTATAGAAAGATATTAAATGTGTCCAATGTCACACAGCTAGTAAGCAGCAAGGGGACTGAGGATCAGGTTTTCCACAGACATTTAATTAGGTAGTTTTATCTGCTGTTGGGAGCTAGGGCCACAGCTGATAACAATTTCTCAGTGCTCACATAATTATATTTTTGTTAATAATAACATATGTATATAATGCTTTACCATTTGGAAGGAATTTCATAGCCATTACTTTGTATGATTCAGAAAGGAAACATAGTTAAGGGTATAACCTTTGGAGCAAAACAAACATTAGTTTAATCTTGGTTCTGCCATATAATAGCTGTGTGGTCTCTGGCACGTTACTGAAACTTGTTGAAATTTAATTTTGTTATCTATGAAATCTGGTTACTAGAACTACCTACTTCGAACAGCTGTTGTGATCTTTTAATTAGTGTAATATAATATATATGTCAAGAACTGTGTAGGATCTGAGATTTTATCCTACTTACAACCTAACAAGTTAGCTTATTACTATTTTATGGATACTGACAGAAGACAGGAGACTCCTGGGTCAGAGACAAACAGCTTCATTACTCGTGACAAAAGCATTAGTCAGAGTTTCGCGTTGGCTTTCACTGATTGCTCATGCTTCTCAGCTCTCACAGGGAGGATGCAAAAGGCCCAACATAGATGTGTGCACACATGGTGGATTGTATTACAAAACACTGTGTTTGGGGGATTCAATATTTTTACAGTAAACTGAAGTAAGATTACTCTTTGTCTCGGGGAAATCTTACCTATCTGCCATGCTTGCTCACTGAAAACACAACTATGAGAAATAATCAAGGTAAAGCGGAGTCAGGGCCTTGCATTTTGAGTATAAACAGTAAGACTTAAAGGGTTACTCAAAGCCCATGGTGGATTGTTGCTCCCAACCAAATTTGCTTAGTACTTAGTAACTACACAGCAAATAGTCATTATTATCACAAAACCCAATCATGAAAGAATACTTGCCCCAATTTATAGATGAGAAAACTGGCTCAGAGAAGTGAAAAAAACTTGCTCGACGGTAATACCCTTTAGGCATGTGGTGGTTCTGAGTCCTAAAATCAGAAATCATGACCCCAAATCTTAAGCCTATTCCTCTCCATCCAGATGCCTATTTGTAAAACTAAGTGGCACATACCATTAGCCTAGGACTGGCTACACAGTTCTTGGGATTTGGTGTCCACATTTCTAGAATTCTTGAACTTTACAACCAAAGCTGCTCTAACTAGCATCTATTCTAGTGGATTCTCAGCTATGTTTACCAGGGACCTGGCTGTCCACTGAGCTTCCGCAAAGGTTACTAAGGGTGGGAAGGGAAGGATGGAAAAGGCCTCTCACCAAGCAGCTCCTTTTACTGCAGATCAGGGGGGACTATTATATTCAGATCACTTTGGATTTTTTTTTTTTTTAAGGGAAGGTATGCTCTTAGAACATCTCAGATCTAACTCTTTTGTTTTAAAGATGAAGAAGCTAAAGCCCACAGAGACTAAAGGATTTGGCCAAATTTACACGAGTAACAGAACCATGTCTCGCCTTTGCCCTCCTGGCTTGCAGACAAATGTTCTTTCCACCAGGCTGGAGGTGGCCTCAGATAAGTGTAAGAGCTGTTATATAATGAGATGAACTTCTAAAACCAGACAGCACCAAGCCACTATCAGGAAGCTATGCACTTTGAATTGCCTGGCTAGACATGACAATGATCTCTTTTACCAGCTAATGCAACACAGTGCCTGGAGTCAAAAAGCTTGGCATGACCCCCTGGTACACTGGGTAATGAGCTAGCTGATGTCCATTCATTCACTATTTCATGCAAATATTCATTGAGGGTCTATTACATGTCAGGGACTGTGCTAATTCCCAGCGATACAACCGTGAAAAAGACAAATTTTGAATAAGTTACTGAAAATTTCTATTCATTCATCTAAAAATGAGTATTGAGCACCTATAAGTCAACCACTGTGTTAGGTACTAGGGACATTGCCTCCCAAAATAGTGGGTAAGAGATAAACAAGCATTTGTAATACAGAACAATAAGTGTCAAAGAGAGATATATTGAGAAGTACTCAGAGACACCTCACTCAGCTTTGAGGACCCAGGGAAAGATCCCTGGAAATACTCAAGATGAAGTACAGATCTGAGGGCGGGAGAGAGAGAGTAGTCCCATTACCTCAGCTATAAAATAAGAATAATCTTATCTTACTCTCAGGGATGCTATGATTTCCAAGACGATACACTGGTCCTCCCTTACCTGCAGGGAATACATTCCACACCCCCAATGGATGCCTTAAACTGCCGATAGTACCGAACCCTATAGGTCCTATGCTTTTTCCTACACATACCTACCCATGATAAAGTTTAATTTATGAAATAGGCACAGTAAGAGATTACAAACAATAACTAATAATAAAATGGAACAATTAAAACAATACACTGTAATAAAAGTCATGTGAATGTGGCCTCTCTCTCTCTGATAACTGGCCTGCTATCCCAGCCTGCTTTAAGCAGGTAGTGAATACAGTGTCCACATGGTGGACAAAGGGATGATTCGCTTCCTAGGCTGGATGGAGCGGGATAGTGGGAAGTGTTGTCACATTACTCAGAACAGGACGCAATTTAAAACTTATGAATTATTTATTTCTGGAATTTTCCATTTAATATTTTTCAGACCACAACTGACCTCAGCTGAAACTGTGAAAAGTAAAACTGCGGATAAGGGGGGACTACTATATTCATGTGTCCAGCCTGGCTCACAGAGATGGCATTACATGCTACTTTCTGTCCCTACTGTCACACACACAGGAGCTGACAAGGACCTATGTCAGTCTGTGGCTGAGGAACAATCAAGCCAGTGGCCCACATGGGAAGTATTTTCATCTGCAGCCTCATTAGCATCAGGGGCCAAGTAACCAGGCCCAGACACTGGCCTTGGAAAGGAGCCTACACTGCCAGCCACTTCATTTAGGAATTTCACCCTGTGGCAAAGATGGCACCAAATATAATTTTCCTCCTGAAGTGGTTTCCTTTTGCACCCTTCCTCTCTTGTCTCCCCCCACCTCACCCCTGCACCAAATGATTTATGTCTCAGTGAAGGCCTTCACCCCTTTGCAGCCCATCTGGCCTTCCTGCCTTAGCCTACGGGGAGGGTGTAAGCCTGTGTTTATAGCTTTACAGACAGTTTCCATGGAAATTATGACAACATTACAGCTACTGTAGAGCCACATCATTGCTGCTTAAATGAGGAGACAGGGCTTGAAAGGGGAAATTTGGAATTAAATATCAACAACCCGAATCCTTAGAGACAATAGCGAGTTTTCATAGCGTTGTTCCCATCAACAGTAAAAACAATAACAAACTACTATTGTTCTTATATTAATAGTATGAAGAAGGATTATTTCGCAAATCCTTTGTGGCAGCTATGACAACTACAGGCCCCAAGCAAGTGCTCACTGGCAATATTCAGAAAGGAAGATTTCACTCATGTGTGGAAATAAAAAAACAAAAACAAAAACAAAAAAACAAGCTCATGGATACAGAGAACAAACTGGAGGTTGCCAGAGGTGGGGGCAAGGGGGTTGGAATGGGAAAAGGGAATCAAAAAGTATAAACTTCCAGTTATAAAATAAATAAGTTCTGGGATGTAATATATAGCATGGTGACTATAATCAACAATACTGTATTATATATCTGAAAGTTGCTAAGAGTAAATATTAAAAGTTCTCATCACAAGAAAAAAAATTCTGTAACTCTGTATGGTGATGGATGCTCACTAGACCTCTTGTGATCATTTTGTAATACATATATAAGTATCAAATCACTGTTATATTCCTGAAACTAATATGTTATGTGTCAAATATACCTCAATAATAAGTTAAATAAAACCAAACAAAATAATAAAATTAAAAAGGGCAAGATAAAGCTTTAGATAGAGTTTAGAGAATCAAGGGGTATAACTTACATAACTGAATCCTGCAAATTTCTACTGTGTCACGCAAGACCAGGCAGGCTACAACTACATCTGATTTGGTGTGGTTTGTCAACTGCTCTTTCAAATCACTGCAAGAACTTTGTAAGAAATTGGGAAATAGAAATGTTTAATTAGGAGAAGGGAGTGGTCAGCATCAGTTAGAAGGTCCTAAACGCTGAGATAGTAAAGATAATAACCACGGAACTGTACCTCCATTGGGGGTTTCTCTCCAGCATTGTCCCTTACTCATGCTGTAGGCCCACATTTTCTTCCATGGGAATTAAGTCTCTTTTTTTTCAGTCACCTATGTTTTGAGGTTAACTTGAGCAGGATTCTCTTCTTTGTAAGAGAAAATATAATGCTTTTATTTCATTTCAAAAGCTATGCAAGGCCTTTGTAAAAAATGTGGAAAATGTTGCTGAAGGAATAGAAAAAAAACACGAATTATCCATTATCCCACTGTTCAGAACTATACCACCACTAAGATTTTGCTAAATTTCCATTTAATTTTTTACTGTGGCTGACAGCATGGGATTGGGGATTTAGACGGAATTCCCGCTTTGCAAGCTGTTTGAGCTCGTGCAGCTAGCTTATTTAACGTCTCTGAGCCTCAGTCTTTCAACCCATGGAGTTGATAACACTTTCTTTCAGAGAGCTGAGGGACTTAACAGACCGAGAATACTTCCTCATGCTGTTATTATTCTTCAGCATCATTTTTAATGCCCCTATAGTATTCTGTCATAGGAATGTGCCATAAATTATTTATAATATCCTGTTACTGGATCAGTTAGCTGTCTTATATATTTACTATTACAATACATAGAGTGACTTCTTATCACCTCTAGTCTTTCCTTTTGTTTCCTATATATTATTCAGCAGAAAGGTTTAAGCCAACTAATTTACACCAAATATACTGAGCACATGTGACCGCGGTGGACACTGAGGAAGAGCAGTAAGGAGTGAGTGGTGAGCACTCTTACAGAGCTGAGCGAGTGGGGAGAGTGGACTGGACAGTGTGCTGGGCTGGGAAATAGGCAGTTTGGTTCTTAGCTCCACCCACCCCTTAAGCCCCTTCTACTAACTGCATAACTTAGATGAGTGACCTAATCTCTCTTCTCTCATTTGTAAAATCAGTGTAGTTATAGTTCCTTCCTCCAAGGGTTTTTGTGAACAGATTAAATAAATGTTAAGTGCTCTAAAAAGTGCCTTGGCGCACAGCAGACAAAAAACGGAAAGCCAAATGTCCACCGGCTGGTAAGTGGATAAGCGGTAGTATAGCCATGCATAGGAATAATATCCAGCCACAAAAAAAAAAGGAATAGAGTATTGATACACACTACAATATGATGAGCCTTGAAATGTTGTGCTAAATGAAATAAGCCAGACCAAAAAAAGGGGTGGGGGCGCATACTGTATGATTCCATTTATATGGTACGTCCAGAACAGGCCAATCTATAGACAGAAAGCAGATCAGCAGTGAAGCAAGTAATGAAGAATTACTGCTTCCTTCTGAGGTGATAGAAAAGTTCTAGAATAAGATAGTGATGACTGTACAACACTGTAAATGTATTTAATACCACTGACTTGTACTTTAAAATGGTTAAAAATGTAAATCTTATGTTATATATTTTTTACCACAGTAAAACAACAACAAAATAAAATAGTGCCTGACATATAAGAAGCACTCCACGATTTTTATTTTTCATCCTTATTCCACTCTTAAGTTTTCAGTTTTCATATTTTTAAAGTGAAGGAGACAAAATAATCTTTGAAATTGCTTCTAACTCTGAGATTCCACAGTCTAGCTGGACGCATCTGCCTGGTGATGAAAAATTCTTTTCATGAATATCCACTTCCTGCCCTCTCCCTCCTCTGGCCTGACAGAGACCCAGTGTCCTTCTCCTGAGCACTCATTCTGAAGCTGTCATCACCTCTTCAAGTACCTTATAGACCTCTGATTGCTGGTGGCCCTGAAGAGGCTGATGGGGGACTCTTGGTAAATATCTGTTGGACCCATGAGTGGACAGAATAAAAAACGAATGGAAGAGTGAATGCACAGCCATTGGGTCTCCCTGCATAGCCTCAAGTGGAGGCAGCCCTTTCTGAATTCCTGAGCTCCACGTCAGATCCCTCGTGGTGAGCACACCTCTTCCCAAAGGTAATAAACACCTTCCCAAGTACACTCATCCTCCTTTCCCTCAAAATTCCTAATCACACTTTCATTGGACAAGCTATTATTTCAGCTCCCGAAACTCCATATTTTTAATCTGTTGACATGTCTTAAGGGTGAGTGAGGCTAGCATTCTCCCCGTTCACTATGTCACCATCTGCCAACATTCCGAGAGGACTTCTTCCCCACATATTCCTCTCCTCTTTGCGATTCCAAGCTGTTTGTTGCCTTCACACTTCTCCACTTCCTAGCACTCCAGCAAAGCCGTATTCTAACTTTGACCTTATTCTTCCTAATCACTTGGACTTTCTTTATTTCTGTTATTTCCAGGTGAGCCTCTTAAACCTTCCCCTTTCTTCTGTCTCTGTTCTTTACAAAGCCTTGTCACCTTTTTACAGATTTGCATTCTCTAAAATGTCTTGCACTGTTCTCTTCATTGTTAGATATGTATTTTTAATTTCCTCCTCCAATCTCAGACATCCCAAAAGAGGGAAATGAGTGTTTCTTGTTGAGCCTTTTAGATTGTCTTGTTTAGTTACCAAATCTCCTTCAAATGTCTGAAGTTTTTCACACTGAAAGTTGCTAGGGTTCACTCTGCCACTCTAACACATATGCACGTGTGCCCCTTTTTTTGTATTCAAGACCAGGGGTTGACAAACTATTGTCCTTAGGCCAAAGCCAGCCCAACACCTGACTCCATAAATAAAATTTAATTGGCACATAGCCACCCCATTCATTTACATATTGTCTTTATAGAGGCTTTTGCTATACAGAGTTTAGTAGTAAGACAGACACTTGATAACCCACAAAGTCTAAAATATTTACTATCCAGACCTTTACAGAAAAAGTTTACAGACTCCTGTTGTGGATAATGAAGGGACCTTTATTTTCAAATTCTTAGCTGACAGCATGCATTGCCAGGTGCTGCCTTCATTTCAAATCCTCCACACCCATTTGAAACTCCTTGTTCTCCACCCTGTAATCTCACTAAAAAATTACCTAAGAGTGCCACTGGCTGGCTTCCCGACTCTCCCTTGGTGGTATGTAGAAGAAAACTCTATCTTTGGAAAGGTTTTCCCTCACTACCAACTGTGTGAGATATCATCATTCATCAACTGTATTTTTTTTCCCTTCTCACTATGTATCCATTTATCACAAAACTTTCCATTTCATTGTCTTTATATATTTCTAAGTGATAGGATGTGGGAATATTAGAGGAAAACAGCCCCTCCCTACCAAATCAACCTAAGCATTGCATCTGTTCTTATTGAACATAGTCTAGCTGCTTAAAAACAAACTAAGTAGTTCTGTGCTTGACAGAAACTGTCCAGAATGGGCAGTGTGTGGACTTGCAAGGCCCTGTAGACCTGGATGTGAGCCCCATCTCTGCCACCTTCAAATACTGTCTGCCCTTTGGCAGGTGCCTTTAAATCAGGCCGACCTCCCAGTGAGCCATAGCATTCAATAAAAATTATCATTAGGCACCTGTAGCTTCTCATGAAACTGTCCCACTCCCTCTCGGCTTCTTTTTTCCCTTTCTCTACCTCCTGGATGCTTTCTAGGGCCTCATAGCTTCCAGTGTTTTCTGATTTAGCTACTGTGTTCACCTTTTGGACTTGACCAAATTCTGCTTTGCTATTTCAATTCTATGAGCCACATTCTCTCACTCTCCAGAATGTCCCACCAGTTAGTAGGCATTTTATTTTGGGTAATCATCTTCGCCAAGGCAGCTCTAGGTGCTGGACCCCATTCAGTACCGATGCTTAGCTGCTACCACATAAAAGGAGAACAGCAAAGTGGTGTGTCAAAAGCAATCAGACTGTCCTAGAGCTTAAATCCTGACTTTGTCTGTTTCTAATTATATGATTATACGACTTCGGGTAACTTCTCTGAGGTTAAGTTTCTCCTCCAGGCTATGTTGATATTAATACCTATTTTGTAGAGTTATCATGGGAATTAGAGACAGTGTCTTGCATAAATTAGTTATCCATAAATGGAACTTTTCATTTGGACATAACTTGAACATCATATTTGTGCCTCCGAACCCAAAGAAAGAAAAATTCCAAGAGATGAAGGTTAGAATGACTTTGGTATAAAAATTCTGTTCCTTAGGTTGATCTCCTTTTACAACTTTAACTTTCTATGTTTTAACTCCAGTTAAGATTTAAAATCTTCTTCATCCCATACCTTTTACTTTGTCCCCACTTACCTGGCTCTTGTGACCCTTTATCTCATCTGCTATTAAGCAGTGTTGCCCAGGCTGTGCCCTTCTTTCTTACAGAATTTACACCAAAGGCTTCCCAGGCTTTATACACCTAGAGTCCTGCCCGTGAAGTTTCATGTAGAAAGTGACCATCCCATGCTCAGTGTTCCTGTAGCATATAAATGACCACACCACCTGTGGTCATCTCTAGGAATTTTTCATTGTCAAAGGGTAGTGAAATGAATATGTACAAAGATTTATCTAGAAGGAGGTCAATTGCCTCCTTATTTACAACAGCAAAATAAAATAAAAGTGAAATCGAAAATGAAAAAAAAACCCTTAAATATCCAATTTAAAAGTAATTAATAATTAAATATGTAATACCTCACAATGGATTACTGTAAAGCTATTGTAAATAATGCTTTAGAAAATCTCTGATGCTCTGAAAAGATGCCCTAACAACTTAAGTTTAAAAATATCGTTTTAGGGTTTCCAGTCCAGCATGTAAGGAGCTCCATCTTAACAAGAGGTTGCCACTCCATCTTAACAATAAGTGAAAAGCTGAGCAAACTGACAAATGGATAAATTGATAACTCTTCTTAGATCCAGCAGAAAGGTGAAGTCACAGGGAAACTACTGCCCCCAAAATTGAGGAGACAGACAGGTAGAAACAGAGAATCACTTACCTGAGCAGAAACCCACAAGCAAACACTTTCATGGGAACTAACCAGGGCAGGAAAACCTGACCTGTAGTTGGAGGCTCCAGGGGAACCCAGCCATTGGAGGGGCCTCCCAGTTTTATGACCATCACCTCCAAGAGCCCTACTAGGTCCTCACAGTGAATCGCAGAGAAAAATCTCCTCCTGCTTCTGGCAGGGGGAAGGGAAAAAGAACCATTTCAAAATACACCAGACCATTCTTTTCTCCTTAACAAAGCTCACCTTCAGGAGAAACTATTTTCCCAGAGCCTAACCTACCTGAGGAGCATGGGGAAAATTCAAATCAGCTACCTCTGACCTTCCATATGGGAGGAAAAAAATGCACAATTACAGCCCCCTCCCACCATCCTGTCCCACCCAAGGGGGGCAGGCACAGAAAAGCATGGTGAAGTCCACAGTCCACAGGCACGACAAGTTCACCGGAGACTACGTCCTAATCATAGGACTGTAGAATGCTCCCATCCTTCCATGCCTTACTACTATATTACTAACGGTGTATGTATTGGAGTTCATCTTACTCACTGTGGTATGTCCACCTTTAAATAAAAAAAGCACAAGGCATACCAAAAGGCAAAAAAAACATGGTTTGAAGATACTGAACAAACGTCAGAACCAGAGTCAGATATGGCAGGAATGTTGGAACTACCAGACCAGGTATTTAGAAAAATTATAAGTAATATGCTTCAATGAAAAAATAGTCAACATGCAAGAACAGATAGATAATGTAAGCAGAGAGATAGAAATTCTAAAGAATCAAAAAATGCTAGAAATAAAAAACATTCTATGAAGAATTGCTTTGATAGGCTCTTTATGAAGCTAGTTATGACGGAGGACAGAATCTCTGAATTTGAGGATAAAATAATAGAAACTTCCAAAACTGAGCTAAAAGAAAAAAAGACTAAATAAAACATAACAAAATACCCAAGAACTATGGAATAACCACAAAAAGTGTAACATGCATAATGGGAATACCAAAAGGTGAAGAAAAAAGAAACAGAAGCATTATTTAAATCAACAATGGCTACTTTATTAATTAACATCAAACACTAAATTAATGTCATACATCAAACCACAGATCAAAGAAGCTCAGAGGACATCAAAACAAAACAAAACAAAACAAAACAAAAACTATATCTAGGCATATCATATTCAAATTTCAGAAAATCAGAGATAAAGAAAAAATCTTCTAAGAAGCCAGAGGAAAAAAACACCTTCCCTAAAAAAAAGCAAGTGTAAGAATTACATCTAACTTCTCAGAAACCACCCAAGCAAGAAGAAAATAGAGTGAAAAATATAATATATTGAAAAGAAAAACCAGCCTAAAATTCTGACCTTGGGAAATATCCTTTGAAAGTGAAGAAGAAATAAATACTTTCTTAGACAAACAAAAATGAGGAAATTTGTTGGCTATAAATTTGTAGACCTGTCTCACCAGAAATGTTAAAATTTCTTCAGAGAGAAGGAAAATGACATAGGTTAGAAACTTGGATCTACATAAAAAAAGAAGAGTACTGAAGAAAGAATAATTAAAGACAAAATAAAATAAAAACTTTTCTTTTTCTTAATCGAACTTAATTAATAAATTAATTCAAAATAATAGCAGCAATGTATTCAGTTATGCATGTGTATACATACATATATATGCTTATAAGTGAGATGTATAACAGCAAAATTAATTTAAAATATTTTGAGCTAAATAAAGTAAAAATACAGTGCTTAGAGGGAAATTTATAAGATAAAATGCATATATTAGGGGGAGGGGAAAGGCCTAAAATCAATAGTGTGAGCTTCCATCTTAGAAAACTAAAAATAAAAGACAAATTGAGTACAAAGTAAGCAGAAGAATAGACAGAATAGAAATTAGAACATAAATCAATGAAACTGTAAACAGGAAATCACTAAAGAAAATTAAAACAAGGAGTTGGTTCTTTGAAAAGTTCAAAAATCAATAATCTTACAGTCAGGATAAGTAAGAAAAAAGAGAGAAGACACAAATGACACATCAGAAATAAAAGAGGAGACATTGCTACAGATCCCATGGATATTATAAGAATAATAAAGGAATATTATGAAAAACTCTATGCCCACAAATTAGATAACCTAGTATACTGACTGCTAACCGCACCAGGTCTATAGCCTCATTGCAGCCTTCAATAGTTTTGATTTTTCTCTTAGATACTAGTCCATAAAAGAACATATATCTTTGGAGAACTGGGAATAACAATGAACTCATTAGTGACTATAATATTAGAACCACTGACTGTTATGGCTTTGGTCATACAAGCATTCAACCAAATAGGTAGTCAAGATGAGCTACCAGATACAAAAAAAAAATCAGAATTTCTATTTGAATTTATGATAATATCTCTGCCTTCCTAGTTTTACCTTTATTCATATTGTATCATGGTCATGAGATATTAGTACATTATTTGTACATAATTTATATCAATGCACATGTGGGTACATATACATGCATAGAGAACATGCTAAAAAATTTTTGCATAGAGATACACAATCAAAAAAGTTTATAGACTATTACCAAAGTGACCACCTGGTCTAGTCCCCTAACTTTAGAAAATGGGAAACTAAAACTTAGAAAAAAAGGAAGTAACATTCCCAAGTGGAATAGCTGGTTAAAGGTTGGGTCTCCATTAGCTGAGACTGCTAATGCTTTATGCAGTTATTTTGGGTTTAGTTTATTTTTCTGTCTCATATGAGTTCACGTTAAGACTACAGGTAAATTTTAATATTACATTTTCCTAGAAGTTTAATATTTAAAAAATGTTCATACACCTAAATGGAACTTTTGCCTCCTCTCAAAAATAGAAGGCTAAGCTTCCAGTCACAGGTTGCTTTCTTCTTAGCCAGATTTCCTATTCCTAGTAAGCGTTATCCACTATCTCACAGAAACATTAGTTGAAGGGATAATGCCCAGTGGAAATAAATCATAAGGAGAATCAGCTATAGAAATCACTGACAGAAAACCACCACAGGCATTCTCTAGCTGTCTTAAACATTACTTACAAGAGCCGTCAGCAAAATCCTAACTCCAGGGACCATTACTTTGAGGGAACTCTGCCAATCAAAGCATTACTTGGAAGACACTTTTTTTTTTAATGTTCCTCAAATACCCAGTGTCAAACTAAACAAAAGTTCTGAAAGGTTCCAAACATTTCCAAGTTTGGAGAAGTTAGTATACTCCCATATTCAAGCATGGCCCAAGGGCCAGGTAAGCAAGAACCTTTTTTTTTTTTCCTAGCATAAGTGCAAACTTTCACTTGTCAGAGGAGCCTGGTAAAATTAATTTACACTGCAGAGTTTGGATTCTGATAACTCCAGAGGGCTTTATAAACCTAGGATTCTATTTTCAGCCATCTTCCCTTATGTGGGGTAAGGAGGAGAAATGCAGTGTCTCTGATTCATTTTGAAAACTTTTCACCCAGGACCAAAAAGGCAAATGACAAAGAGAAAAAGTGAAGAGATACATCTCATTGGTTTTGAATTCTCTCCTCCAATACCTAGAATCCCCGCTGACTTCATAAAGGAAACATCTTGCACAAGAGTGGCCTATGTGGGAAGCAGGGAACTGGAAATGACCCACAGCTCCTGAGAGGGAGTTATCGATAGGCCCTTGTAATCATAATGTCATTACTCTGTTTTTGCTGGATGAGAGTCTCTGCAGATCATTTGCTCTTGGCTGACCATATAATACACTTCTTCTCCCTTTAGTAATTTCACTGGTAGAAAAATTCTGGGAACCATCTTGAGAAATGATGGAGAATATTTACTTTTCACTTAGAATTGTTTTTAATGCACCTATCGTCAAAAATTATTTTTAAAAAGTGTGTGAGCCAACCATGGAGGATTTTGGCAATATGAGCACCTATCATGAGAAAAATCAAACTATTAAATTTAACAAGGTGTTTACAGATAGGTCCAGAACTTCAATATAAATACCCCATCATATCTCAAACCTGTAATTTGGCATTCGTAGTATAACTCAGAAATATTTTTATTCTTTTATTCTACCACTTTTGTTATTTAATTCTTTCATAATTTATTGATTAATTAACTAAACTCATTTTCTAATGGTGGGACTAATGAGTAGATATGCTAGAGACAAAGCATATTTTGAGTTTACCAAGACACATTTTTTAAAAACCTCTTTTGATAATTTTGTAATCATCTTGGAAGGATAAGGATTTTGCAGTTACTATATTGAGCAAATGCTTTCCAAGCATCTTGAATATTTGGGCTGGTGGCAAGATGGAGGAAGGTTTCTATAGGCATGTGGAAAGATGTCCTTGATCTGCATTATAGTAAGATGACAGGTGCAGACACAATGGTCAGGCTCATTAAATTTAAATAAAGCATCCTCTCAGTCTGGAAAGAGGATGGATTCTGGAATTAGAAAAATCAGTTTGAATTCTGGCTCACCACTTATGATCTATGTGATTTGGGGCTAACCTCTTAGAGTCCCTAATCTTTGATTCCTTTACCTATAAAATCATTTTCTTTAAGAGAAAAAAAGGGAGGGTATATGTATTTATGCTAGGTACATAGAAAGTGCTTATAGAGAAGGACTCACTATCAAATCTGCAGATGGTCCAAAGCTTGGGGTAGGGATGCTATATCACAGAATTAAGGTTCAAAATTACCATGGTATAATAGAAAGATGAACTCAGATGGTGATGAATATTATAGTGGGAAGAAAAATAAAATTCTATAGTTAGTGAGTTTTTTTCCTCTTTTTGTTCTAAGTTCAGTTGTACCAGCATAGAATGAAGAGCTTATGTGGAAAAGTTTCTGAAGGCTTGAATGATAGGAATCTACTACGGAGACAATAGTAGGACTTGGACACTGAATTATCAGGTATAATCTTGTACTACAGAAGCATATGTTGTATATGAACCAAGGAAGTTAACTAGCCTAATGCACTTTGCCATGGCCATATCCCATCTGGAGCACTGTGTTCGTTTCTAGGCATTGTATTTTCGAAAGAATATTTACAAAATAAAGTAAATCCTCAAAAGGAAATCAAAATGATGAAAGGATTATACAAGGAAAAGATGAAGAAGCTAAGAACACATATAGGGCGGTAAAAATCAAAGAATAAAGCAATTAATACGTATTGAGTACTTATTATGTGCAAAGTAGTTATAGTCTCATAATTTTTAAGGGTTGAGCCAGGTTTCACCCCAGTAGTCCATCCCCAGATCTGGGAGAGATATTGAAGCAATTTTCTAAATATATATTTCTAATCTCTCTCTAACAGGATCATGGTAAAATTGTACTCTCTCAAATCTTTTGAAGTTGGACATGGACTGATGATTTGCTCTGGACAATGAAATGTGAGCATAAGTCATATTGGCGACTTCAGTGTGGGAGCTGAAGAGCAATTTGCCACATGCTTTTCACACCATGACTTTGTGGTCATAGAAATTCCATTGGTCTAGGTCTCTGAGGGGCCGTGATGAACAGAGCTGCCCTGCTCATCCACACTGGCCAAGCAGCAGGAGCAAGAAATGAACTGTTGTTGTTTGATTAAGGCATTGACATTTGGGGATTGCTTGTTACTATGGCATTACCCAGCCTTTTCTAACAGATACACAAGTCCACATGCTTAAAATCATTAAAATATTTCAGAATAAGGAAACATAGTTATTCATATATTTCAAGAAGTCAGAACTAACAATAGTTTGTAGAAATTACAAGTGGGCAGATTCAGGCTTAATATAATTTTTTTTAAAGTAAAGTTGTCCAAAAGTTGCTTCATGAGGTAGAGAGGTCCCTGAAAATGGCAGTGAAGCCAGATGATCATTTTCATGTATATAGCAAAATAAATGATTTAATTAAGGGGTGGCTTAATGTATTAAGTATTTATGGAGCACCTCTAACGTACCAGGCATTTTAGCCACAAAGATAAATCCAAATACACAACCTCTATCCTCAAGGAACTAATCATGAAGTACAGAAAGAGATAACCTATGCTGTCTCTTCTAACTGTGATTCAACCAAATTAGAGATAATAACATGGCCTGAATGAGCTGACAGCAAGCCTGAACGTACAAATAACCATGTAGCTCTAGAAATCCTGCTGATGCTTAGGTTGAATTATTATTTTTCAATTAGGAGCTGAAAGTATAGGGTTTACAAAAGGAAAGAAAATGAGAGAATTGCTGGGTTTAAAGGAGGAACATTTTTCCTCTCTCTAGTTACCATTTTTAATCTTGCAAACCCGGCATATTATCTGGCTTACATCAGGGGTGTTCCAGCAAAGGGAATAGCACTGACTCACAGCAATTGTTACTGACCTTTTCCATCCCTTCTTCCACCCCTTAGAGTCAGGAAAGGAACATTTCCACACTGATCAACTCAGGCTCCTCTGACAAGTGGAAGTTTGCACTTAAGCCTGAAGGGAGGTAATAACCATCCTACAAGGCCATTCTTCAGTTTAGAAATCAGTCAAACCCTTTCCAAAAGGTCTAAAGGTTTTAATAAAAGGGTATTTGAGCAGGGCCTAGAGGAATCCCATATTCTAAAGATGTGAAAATCACAAAGTGAGTAATTCTAAGGGACACTGACACTGTTTCTCGATGGCACTTTTAAACAGGACTTGCTTTTCCCTGGTAGTATCAATAGTTAAAGGTTTGTTTATTTTTTTATATTTCCAAAAATCAAACGGTTGAGAGAGATGTGCTTTCCTTTCCCTGGCTCTCAGCATTTTAATGGAAAAACATCTAAAACTTGGGTAAGCATTAACTCTAATTGCTCTGAGGCAGACATTTCCATTTCAGGTTATTATTCATAACAGTATTAGTGCAGAATAATATATGCAGCTGGATTCTGCAGCCATTATTTAGACAAGGGTGACGTATCTGATTACTATTGTCCCCAACTCAAAGCGTCAGTTCGAACTTTGAATACTCCAGCCCTGCCCAGGCCCTGAATTTTCTGAACTAGGATTTTAATTTTCTATAAAATAAATCATTTGGGGCAAGCTGGATTTCAATGCTATACTTCCAGCTATTCAGTGTGACATGAGTTTCTCAAAAATACAAAGACAAGAAATTGGCTTTGACACATGTAAGAGCAGCAGGGAACTTGCAGCTTCTGCTGCTTCAGTGCATCCCTAATACTGTCACCTATTTTCAAAACTACAAGGATATTCTTCCAGAGGCAGCTGGATCTCTGTGGTACCCAATCTTGTGCCAAGCTAGGTACACAAATACACACACACCTTACAAACACAGATGTGAAATGTTGATCTAGGGCAGAGGCTGGGCATTGAGATTCCTGCATTTTAATCTAGTGGCTCCACACCAGAAAGTTTCAGGGACAGAGCTGATGCTTGAAGAGTGAGAGGGGAGACCGCCCATCCTGTACTTTTATCTGGGCACTATGGAGATGACCCCATTTTCTCAGCACCAGTTTGCCCTTTGCCCTTGTTGACTGAGTGGAGATTTCATCTAGGGCCAGAGGGGTGACCAAGACTATTGTGTCCGGTTACTCAAACGAGAGAAGGGCTGGAAATCACTAAGCCTTCCTGGGCTGGTCCGGCTGACACACCCACCCAGAACCAATGGCCCGGGGGTGCGAAAGAGAGGCAGGGGGACTTGTGCACACAAAGATGCTGCAATCGGGGACACGCGTGAATCCTGGTCAGGGCTGGGGGTCACTGTGCGCCCAGCAGAGGATGCCTTTTACCTCCTCCTAGTTCCCCCATCCCCGTGTAAAGTGAGCAAAAGAAAGTTGTGCCTGGGACATGGCGCCCCCGGCTGAGCGGGGAACAACAGCAGGCAGATAAGAGACCCGGGCCCCCCTACCTTGTCCTTGGGGCCGAGGTTCTGCAAAACCTCCTTGCCAGTGGCGCTCCGGATCTCCACCCCAGCGGGTGCAGGCGACACGGGCGCGGGCTCCCTGCTTTCCTCCCGGCCTTGGCCCCTGCGCGGGGAGTCCTCGAGCCCGGGTCGGCTCCCCGAGGCGCGGCCGCTGCCCTGGCTGCTCCGGGGAGTCTTTGCGCCCCGCTGCCCCACGCTCAGGGCATCGAAATCCAGCGTCTTGCTTTCGAAGGCTCCCTCCACGTTGCAGAACATGCCTCCGTACTTCTGCCGCGGGACCTGGTCTGTGGTGCCCGGCCTGGCCAGGTACACGGGCAGATCGTCTTCGTGGGAGCTGTCCCAGCCCCTCCTGCCCGAGGCCATGGTTAGAGAACACAGAGGCCCGCAGGTTTTCTTTCCCCCAGGCAGAAAGGGCAGCCGCCGGCAGCGTGCGCCGAGCCACAGTGACTGGGGCGGGAGGAGGCGCCTGAGCCTTCGCGCCAGAGGCGGCAGTGCTGCTCCGGTTCCTGCCAGTCCCCAGCCAGCCAGCCAGCGCGGCGCAGGGGCCGGAGCAGGGCGCGCTCCACTCGCCGGACCCCTTGCCTGGCCGCCCCTCCTTGTGCACCCTGACCCTAACGTGGCCTCACGGGCTCACATGTCCTTGTTGTCCATCAAAAGCAGAAATCTCAACTTGACGCGCGCACGCACTCACACACTTCGCCCAGCAAGTCCCAGATTCACACTCAAGAACTTGCCTCACTCACACATGCAGGCAAACCCTGCTTTACCCACACCACACCAAGTCTCGAGTTTGGCTCACCGACTTGTCTTTCTGCCTGTCTTATGCATGTGGCTCAGGGGTGTTAATTTCAAGACAAATCCTGATTTATAAACACACACACACACACACACACACACACACACACACACACACGGATTTATCAGATTTACAGTCCTAGACTTTGCTTACCCATAATCCCAGGCTGGTCTTATCCTAATCTTAGAATTGTCTCACAATTGCTCCCAGTTCTAAAATCTACCTCACAAATCTGCACCCTCAAATAAAGAACTCCTGAACTGGTTGAAGGAAGAGAAGAGAGACCCTCTTACTTCAATGACAATCACAAAAGCCTCTAATTGACTCAGACAAAGCTACACTTAAACCATTCTTACCTCATATGTAGCACCCTAGATTTTGTTTTTGAGCCACCCTTAATTTGCCTCACAGATTACAGATATGCATACATCTCTAGATTTTGCCCTGCAAAATACTCTTAATACCGTCTCAGACCACAAAACCCAGCCTAATACCTCTTACGCTGACTCAAGCTCAGATTTACCTCAGTCAGACAGAACTCTACACCTGGGCTCACACGTAAGCTGGGATTTACCTCAAAATGCACAGCCAAAGACTTCGCCTTCTATGTTTCAAAATTTAAAAAAAAAATGTATTTATGTATATGCATGCTCTCACAACCTCCTCCTCCCCCCTACATCCACCCACATATAGTCTAACCCAGATGTTGCTACATAAGCAGGGTCCACAAACTGCAGGGTTTGCATGGCATCTGCACACACAGCCTAATCCTGGAACTTGCAGTGCCCACGTTAAATTGGGCCACCCTCAGAAATTCAGTCTATTTATTTATCCAACATGAATTGGTGCCTTCTACTCTGTTCATGAGATACTAGAGCAATGGTGTTAAACAGGGCAGATGGGGGCCTGTCCTCACTGAGGACACCAAGGTAGTCAGTCATTTGCCATTATGCTCAATGTACTAAACTTTATTTTTTGAATAGCCACTACATCATAAGCTCCATAAAGGCGGAGATCTGATCTGTTTAGTTTACCTTTGACTATCCTGAGCCTAGAACATCTACAGGCACATAATAGGCAGTCCATAAATCCTTTTTGAATAAATGGATAATGATGGTGATAGCAACAACAACGGGGAACATTTATGGAGCTGTTGCTATGTGCCAATCACTATTGTAATTGTTTCACGTATACTGACTCATTTAACACTCATAAGCATGTGGTAGTCTTCTTTGTGCACACAGACACAATCGTGGAAAGCATCTGCACTGAGTTTGATGACCTGAAACTCTGAACTCTGGTTTTGTAAGGTAAATTGGATATTGGAAAATGGAATCTAGGTGGCAAGTCTGTGACTACCTTGAAGTTTTAGGAGATGGAAGTGGACCTGAACTTGGATCAAAGACAAGTGTGTTGACACAAGTTATACTTAACTCCAGTGAGGAGAAAGGAGCTTGCTAAACTGCCTGTCACTATCAAAATTCTTCATGATTTCTTAAGCTGACTTCCTGTGAGCAGTTGCTCCTTGTAGATAAATGATGACTAGTGAGGGATCTAGAATTTCATGTGAAAAATCAGTAATGTAGGCCATTTCCCCCACTCTTGCTCATGTAGGTTATTTCCACCTTCTTTCCCATTGTTGTTAACCTCTTCTCCACTCATTTATTTACAGGCTTTTAGGGAAACACTTTCTATGTGTCCAACACTGTCCTGGCTTTTTTCCTTTGTGGATCACAATCCTAGTGGGGCAAAACAGACAGTAAATAAGAAAGATCAGGTCAGATAGTCACATGAGCTATACAGAAAATAAGACAGCTAACATTTATGTTGGCTGGTCAGGAAAGACTTAAGTCTTCGACTTCTAACTCTCTATAATTACCACTGGCACCAGCGCTGTCAGCAAGGACAATAAGGATATTAACTAACATTTATTAGGAATGTATTCTGTGCCAGGCTCAGTGCTGAGGACTTTTCATACAATCTCTTGATTAATCTTAATAACACTACAGTCAAGTACAATTATTATTATTATACCAGTGAGGAAGCTGAGGCTCTGAGTAAATGCCCAAGTAAATGACAGACTCATAACTGGAAGTAAAGTATATGTGCAAAAGGTCTAAGTTTTCCTTGGAGAGAGGCACATTCTGAATGTAAATGCAAGCGTGTATGTGCTCATGCGTGTGTGGGCGCATGGGCATAGATCAGCCTCATTGTTATAGCTACATTGCCTCACCACGATGTCTGTTGCAATGTATATGCTCAATAATTTCATTTGTTGATGAAACATATTCACAGTCAACAGCCATGTATGCACATATGCATTTAATTAAGAAAGCAAAGCAGCTTTTTAAAGAAGACCTAAATGGGAATAGCTGATCTGACTTCAGTTCTGTAACTATGTGGCCTTAGGCCAAATGTCTCACTTAACTTTTTGATGGCTGTCTGCTTCATTTTTGCCTCATCCACCTAAAAAGATTATTAAGTATTTCATTCCCTGAGTAAGACGTGTGCTAAGAATTTCATATGCATTGCCTTAATTTTCATATCAGCTTTATATATTTGGTGTGATTGTTATTCTCATTTTACCAGTGGAAAAAATATGGCCTAGACAAGTTAAGCTCCTTGCCCAAAGCATCACAGCTAGCACTTCCAGCTGGAATTCAAACCCTCTCCTAGCTAGTTCCAGAGGCTATGCTCTAAAAAACCATCCCACGATAGAATTCTATTGTAAGGATCCGAAGATATAATATACAGGAAGACTAGAAGTAAGGTGTTAACAAATGAAATAATTCTAAGTGGCCCAGTTGTTCTTAGGCAAAGGTTAACTTTAATCAAGGCAGAAAGGACTATCCTATCAACGTCCTCCTAATAAAGGCATCAGCCTCATAAACACATGGCAATTCTGTCTCATCTCTCCCCAGTAAGGCAGAGGATACATTACTTATGACAGTCACTGATGTAAGAGCAGCATATGTTTATGGTCACCTTAAGTCAGACTTCCTAGAAAAGGGGCCGTCCAAAACAATGTATGAACAGCAAGCTATTTCTATAACATGGGCAACAACTAGAGCTTTCAACTTTTCACACACCAGATGAAATTTACATTTCCTGTAACTCTGCAGTAAAAGATTTGCCACTTTGCATTGAGATGACTTGTGATGTGAGCCCAAAGCATATCCGATCATAACTTCAGGGAAATGTGTTCCGGAGGCGTCTTCTATTACCTATAGATCAGCGGAAGGCAGAGACTGCTAGACAGTAAGCAGTGGCATGCACGAAGCAGTCCTGATATGGCAGCCCAAA
Source organism: Macroglossus sobrinus (assembly GCA_004027375.1). NCBI lineage: Eukaryota > Metazoa > Chordata > Mammalia > Chiroptera > Pteropodidae > Macroglossus > Macroglossus sobrinus. Next base: position 127,271 of record PVKZ01000066.1, read on the forward strand.
GAATATCTTTTACGTAAAATAAATTGCACTGCATTCTTATACAGCAAAAATCTCCCCAACAGAAGATTAACTTTGAATACTCGCTAAGGCTGTGCCTCCAAGGAGAAAATAGAGGAGTTATGCAGTTTACCTTGACTCAACAGTGAATTTAAATATTTTTAATCAAAACTCACCCTCTTTTTCTTTCTTGAATTGCAGAATTTGAACTTATTTTACCTCTTTCCTACTTTATGGGTACAGAGATTAGAAAACTCATTTTTACCCTACAGATGTCATCTATGAGGTAATCTTTGCAAAATAGCTCTCTGCCTAATAAAATGTAAGCGGTCAATAAATATTAGTCTTCCATATTAGTCCTCAGAGTATATTTAGATGTATCATAAATATCACACAGTTTGTAATAATGAGCTTGACCATGGCCTGTAACCTTAGTTTTTCAGGGTTTTACAGAGAAATTGACACTATAATAATATTTAGTATATATGTTAAAAAATAACTGCGATTTTCCTGACAGGCCACTACTAAATTCCAGCTCATAACTTGGTGACTAAAATATTCATTAGAAACCTAAAAGAAGGTCGTTTTTCAAATATATGCACATCACTAAAATCAAATTATGAAATATTTTTAATAATTCCAATTGTGCATGTAGAGATAAATCCCTGCTATTTTATCATATACACATGTAAGGAAAACTTATAAAAATATATAAAAATATTAATAGGAAATTAGTTATAAGATTTTGAGTAACTTTTAGTTTCTTCTTTGATGCATTTTTATATTTTCCAAAATTTTTATAATTCCTGTGACTTACTTTTATAAACATAAAAAATGTCACTTTTAAATGTGTGTCCAGGATGTTATTTTAGGTAAAAATACATTTATTGAGCATGTTGAAAATTGCTGATGGAGAATTACTAAACCAAGCTGTTAGCTCCTGTCCCTATTATGAAGATCTATTATCTAAAAGAAAAAATAAAAATAAAAGGAAGTTAAACCCCTAGTCAGAGTCAAGTTGTCACCTCATGCAAAGCACCTCAGCAGTTAGACAGCTGAGTGAGAAAATGGCCATTATGATAAAGGCATGAAACGAGGGCTTATAAATGTCCTCCAGGCAAATCCTTTCCACCAAAGGATTAGTTAATATGATATGACATAATCACCTTCCTAGTAGGGAGTTGGGGTTTTCTTCCCAGTTTCATATACTGGGTGTCTCTCTGATATTATTCTCAAATGTTCGGAAGCCAATGTCAATCACAGAATTTCCTTTTGCCTTAAGTGGGAAGGAGACAAATGTTAAATGCTGACCAATATGATAAAATAAATATTTGCTTCCAACACTCTAATGCTCTAGTTTCCTTGCTGCAGGTTCACAGGTGCAATTTAATCTCCTAAATGAAAATCTCTAAGTAAGGACCAATCAACCGAGTTATAGGATTAACAGAAACAACAACAAAAAGCAAATAACAACAAAAAAACCTGTACCAGTTGCAATCCCTTTAGCAGCTGCAATGGTTCACAACATGTTTCCAAGGTTTTAAAAAATGTACTTGTTATTTTCCCACTTTTCCTGTTTTTTTTTTTTGTCTATTTATAAAAAAAAACTCATTGGTTTTACATTATTGTTATAACACTCACATTTTGGTTATTTAAAATATAAACAATTCTCTTGCTTTTTGCCATCCAAAAAGAAAAATAACAGTAATTAATCCTTGTTTATTTCTCCCTCCCTTCCTTCCTTGCTTTTAAATGAAAATGTCAAAACTATAGAAAAGTAGAGGGTCATTTAACAAACTCCCATGTACTCACACTCTAGAATTTATAAATGTTAACTTTTTAGCATACTTGATATCATACATTTTTAAGTGATAAAGCACACTATAGTTCAAGTGCCTGTTTCCTATTCTGCTCTCTCTTGCTCCCTCTTAAAAAGAACCACTAACCTCTCTTAATGTTTCTTTCTCCTAGGGACCACTATCTGTTGAAATCTGATCCTTTAATTTTTAAACTCTTTTTTCCATTATCAAATAAATTACTGTCCTAGTTTAATTATTTGCTTTTAAGGATAACCATGATATGTTTGATATAGAGATGCCCCTCACTCCTAGAAAGCTAAGGCTTGCAGTAATAACATTAAGGTTTCTCCCGTTAAAATGAAGGTGATCATAACTCTTGTATCAGGGCAGAAAATGCTCCACTCAAACTCTCAGAGAAAGTGTGTGTCTTCAGAACTCTGGGTTCCTGAATCAGCTGATACAAACTCTGTTAGAAACAAGCTGGAAATCTAACCATTTTGCTGTTATTGGGAATATTTTTGTTGTTGTTATAGCTTAAGTGGCCGAGAAATCTAGATGTGAAACTTACATTTAACTTTTAAAAGATAACTTTTGTTTTGGTATTCCCATGAGCATAAGCTATGTAATGCTCAAAGAAAGGTAGTCAAATAAAGTGACTATCTGAAAAGAGAAGCCAGAAAGCCATTCCAGACAGAAATTTGCTGGCTCCACAAGACTAGGACACATCCTGGCTCCAACATGAACAGCTAACAGGAAAGAGTATGAATGACAGATACTAAGAGATATGAAAGTGAAAAAAAGAAAAAATAATGAATAATTTTTTCATTGAGAATTTGTAGTGATGTATAGATTTAGAATACATCAGGGCATTGGGAATGACTTCTTATCCCAGTGTTTTTGTCTGATTTTATTTTTCTGTTAAAAAATAACTCTTTGTTTAGGCAGTTCCCTCGCTTGCCTTTTTCCTCCAGATCTTTCATAATTAAGACAAATGGATAAGAAATGGGATCTGTTCAATGTTTCAAGCTTTTATAGTAATTTATGTTGGAAACATAGAGAGAAAATTATGTATGTAGACAATTAATTTAATCATATAGCCCCAATTTCCATTTCTTACTAAGAAATATCAGGGTATTTATATAGAGTATGATATGTTTGGGAAAGTCATGGATTTGAAGTGAGACAATCTGGACTACAACTGTGGGTGTACCACCGGTTGAATGAATTCAGAGAAATAAACTCCCTTTCTGCTCCTTCATCAATGAAATGGGAATAAAAAGCTGTGTTGTTGGGAAAGAAAATCAGGATGCTGCATACTGTCATAATTTTTCTCCACAAATGTTATTTTCTTCAGAGGCTCACTGCAATTTCTATGACTCAAAAGGTAAACAACAAACACATGTTGAATTGATGCTATCTGGAATTTTTGTTTTTCAGTAGTAGCTAAAACTGTATCTAGTATGTAGCTATTAATTACTAGTCAGCCTTAGGCATGAGTAAAGTAAAAATCTATTCTGGAAAACCAAGGCAGATTAACATCTATTCCAATCCCCAAATCAGACATTTGTCTCCTAAAGGTATCCTAGAGCAAAGGTATAGTCAGATGTATATGTGAAACTTAATATTTAAAAATACACTAAAAATAACAAGATACAGGTAAATGTTTGTTTAAAGATTGATATTTTAAAGTAGAGCTCATATTAAAATTTACTCAGTTTTGACTATATGATATCTAATGAATTTTAATAATTCTCAACATTGGCTGATCAGTAGAAATTATAACATTTAAAGTATAATGTTAACTTGCTAAAATGTTATTTCTTAACAAAAAATAATATGACTATATACTCAAATAAAATACTATAAAATTATTAGTTGTAGCAGAAAGAATTTTTTGGCTATAAAATTTATATTTGCAAAAATATGTATATTGTAATCTTTTGCTGTAAGACTGACTAATCAGTTCTAGGAATAACTAAAGTCTATTGAGATGGACTATTCTAAAGTTCTCAAAAACTTACATTTATTGAATACTTAAGTTAGGAGTGTTATCAAAAAAAACTGAAGTTAAATACTATGCAAAATTATATTAATATTAATTATCTGGTGAAGTATTTTACTTTTAATATAATAATTTATTTTTATGGCTTAATTTTAACTAAAATTTAATAATCAAACTAAAAATCTGACTTAAGACCTGGATGGGATTTACGACACATCTATAACATTGTGGTAAGACTGATGGATGAAACCTTGAGAATTACCCTTATAACAAAATATAATAAGGATGTAATATTGTTAGCTGGATTATTTATTGTTGTGAATATAATTCTTGACATTGGCTGGCAAGCCATAACTTATTTAAAAATTCAATAATCACTAATTAAAATATAATCATAAATCATATAATGATGATTAATTTTACTATTTAGATTATTACCAGTGCTTTTTATACTGGATATTGAGAAATCTTTAATTCATTCAAGATAAGACATAAATAAAACCTTCCCATAGGAAAGGCTGACCCAATTTTATTAGAAATATAACTATTTCTATAAATCTTTAAGTATCCTTCCCAAAATTCTGCATACCTTCAGCATGGAAATCAAATTTGCTTATTTTTCTTTTTCTTTTTCTTTTTTGTTACTTTGAAGACATTGAGCAATGTTTAGGAAAACACTTGGAAATTTGTTCTTGTTAAAAAAAAACTGAGTTTTTAAATTAGCCTTACTCATTCTTTTTCTTTTTGTATCCAAAGACCAGTTCTGTTTATTATCCTAAAATAAATCAAATGCAGGAGAGACAATATGTGAGCCAAGTACACTCTTGCTGAGCTAAGGGAAGAGAACTGTGGAATAACATAATAAACAGTCTATTTAATCAATTCAATTCATTACATATTTATGAGTACTTATTTTATGCCAGGGAATATTCAAGGTGTTGTAGGAGTTCATGATATAGGAGGTAAGACAAATATTCATATGCAAGGTACCTCAGACTGTAATAAGTGTCACAAAGGACAAGAGAAATAGAGATTAGTAAAGGACTTTTGAAAAGCAAACCACAGGTCTCAAGGCGGGAGCTGGGTGAAGTCATTCCCAGCAGAGTGAGAAACAGTAGAGAATAGTGAACAATCCTGCTTGGCTGGAGAGCATACTGTTTGTAGGGCAGTAATGGATAAGGTCAGAAAGACTGGACAGGGCTTGAATGTGGGGGATCCTGAGCAAGAGAGAGGGGGAAAAACTTTTTGATTAGGAAAATAAGTGTATCCTGGGTCATACCCGCTTTGCAGTATCAACCTTAACTATAGTCATGAGTGCTTGGGGTTTGATTTCAGATGTAAAAATCACTTCTGCATCTACCCCCAGCTCAAATTTCTCCTGAATTGATATTGCTATTGAAATCATTTTTAGGACCTCCATTCTATTCCTGAAGACTTCAGTGCTTTCATAGGCATCAATTCTCCTGATGCTATAATCTTCAGCTATCAGGGTATAGATTTCTCATCTCTTGCTAAGTGGGTTTGCTAAATCTCAATGTATAGTGCAAGGAGTGTTTGGTGAAAGATTTAGAACTGGGAGGCAAATTTTCATAATGGGAAGTTTCTGAGTCTGTGTTATGTTTAGGATGAGAGTTGATCACTTTTTTTTTTTTAACGCCCACAGCACCTGGTTTTTCTAGGTGGTCTCCCTTCCAAGTACTAACCAGGCCCAACTCTGCTTAGCTTCCAAGATCAGACCAGATCTGGCATGTTCAAGGTAGCATGGCCATAGACAAGAGAGTTGATCACTTTTTGTCCAGGGTTGCAGGTGGAGAACAATGGTTGGAAAACCTGTCATTTGACAGTAAAGCTTTCAGAAAGCTCAGAGCTATGACTGATAAGATGAACAGATTTCTTTCTTGTTATGGCTTGGGGCAGAATGTGAAATAGAAGATTAAATAATAATAGGCACCTGAAGAAAAGGTTTAATTCTCTATATGAGAGTATATTAGTTTTCTATTGATATATAACAAATTGCCACAAATTTTTCAGCTTAAAACAACACATATATTATCTCACAGTTTCTATAGGTCAGGAATTTGGGTATAGGTTAGTTGGGTCCTCTGTTCAGGTCTCACTAAGCTGATCTTATTGTGTCAGACCAGGCTGAAATCTCACTTCAGTCATGGGGTCCTCTTCCAAGCTCATTGGTTGGTGGCAGAATTCAGTTCTTTGCAGTGGCCAAACTTTGAGACATTTTTTGTTGTTGATTGTTAGCCAGGGACCACTCCTAGCTCCTAGAGGTCACCTTCATGTTCTTGCCATGTGACACCCTTCATAGGCAGTTCACAATAAGTCTATTGGCTACTTCAAGCTTGGCATAAGATACTCTGTTGCTTTAGTCTTTGACTTCAAGTCTCACCTGATTTGGTAAGGCCCACCATGATACTCTTCCGAATTTTAAATCAATTAAGAGCCTAAATTACATCTGCAAAATCTTCACTTCAGCATCTAGATTAATATTTGCTTAAAAAGTAGTGGGACTGTTGGGGGCTATAATAGAATTCTGCTTGTCACAAGAGACATATACCAGGATCTTTAATAGGTGAGATTCCATATTGATGCTCTTATTCCATTGGGAAAGATATTGAAAAGTAGGCCAACCTGGCCAATTCTTATCTGTCTAAACAACTTCTTCCACTGCTTAGCACTTAGTTCTTAAAGATTTACCAAGTATCAATATATCTACATTTATAGTATTTGAGTAAGGTGATACAGATTTGATTATGATTAAAAGTCATATTTTAATAGGAGAATTTTACTATGTAATATTGAGAGTATCATACAAATGCACACAACAATGAGACAGTGCCTGGTAATCTGCAATAAAATATATATTGAGTTAATAAAATATTTTGTCTTTTGTTGAGTGGAATGCTTTTGAAGTCTTAGTGGCATAGTGGAAAGAGCACCTTAGGGCATCAGGATTCTGGTTTAGGCAGTACCAGTTACTAGTAGAAGCCTTTCAGAGAGGCCACTGTAGGCCTCTGAATCTTAACAATTTGCACAGTGGGACAGTAAACCAAACAGACAAATGATCTATTTTGCAAAGTTGCTCTAAGGATTTAGCAAGATAACTGTAAAGATCAAAGAATAGTTGCAAAAAAATGTATATAATATGAAAAATCACATAAAATTTAGGGATAAATTCTTAGGCAGAATCTTGATGAATTATTAGTTGGACAAAACATGCCCCTTCCCCTCCCCAATATTTAAGCCAGAGAAGCCAAGTGTTGTGAGCCAGAACAGTGGCAGACTCTTGCTTCATATAGTCACAATAAGATGATTCTCCCAGCTAAGCAGCCTTCATCGACTTCTTCTACTATGGCCTCGGCAACCCCATTCAACTCTGGGTGGCTTCAGAAGTTCTCACGTCAAGGCTCAGAAGAAGTCTAAAGTTGGCAACTTGAGAACTTAATTTATGCACATATGTCCAAGTCTCCCAACTCCTCTGCAGGAGATTCACTTACAGGGCATTTACTGCTGAATTGAAATAGAAGTTTCTTCTTCCTATATTATTTTTAAAGGAGATAATGAAAGTACATAGGAGAACATTTAGGGGTTAAACTTTTTATACATGTTGTGAATGTTAAAGAAATTTCTGTAATTACACTAAAGCAGACTTAGTGGCATCTCAGTGATTAGCAAATTATAGCCTATGGGCCAAATCTAGCCAAATGCCTTTTTTCCTGTGACATACCAGCTGGATTTTTAAAAAAATATTTTTATATAGTTGAAAAAAAATTAGAAAATATTTCATGACATGTGAAAATTTTATGACTCAATTTTCAATGTCCATAAATAAAGTTTTATTGGAAGAGAGTCATATTCATTTGTTTACATATTGCCCATGTGAATAGCAGAGCTGAATAATTGCAACAGAGACTTTGTAGTCCACAAACCTGAAAATATTTGCTGTCTGGCCCTTTACAGCAAAAGTTTGCCAACCCTTGATCCAAAGCACATTCAGATTGGTGTATGTAAAGAAAGATAGGTTCTTGTCACTTTTGGAAATGTTTATAAAGTACAGTATTTTTAGAGGGCAGTTTGACAATAGATATTAAGAAATCTGCATAAGAGGCATCTGCCAGGTATTTTTACTATAAGTGGAAATACCCAGGGCACGATCTCGGAAGCAGTGTTCTCTGGTGTCTCTGAGACCATCTCTATTGAAACTGCTGTGTTGCCTATACTTCCCAATTTATAGAGGATTCCCAGCTCTCTTCCCTGTCTACAGGGTGTAGGTGAAAGAGCCTCTGTCGGAACTGTTCTTTCAGCACCACATCCCACAGGTCTTCTCAAATGCAGGTCACACACCTGAATGCAGACTGTAACTGATGAATCCTTCAAAGAGCAAATCCTTTCACCTCCCAGGATTCTCTGTTTTAAATGGCAATAGTCTCTTATCGATTGCAACTCACATGACTCCATTTTTTCCCCTAACACTAGAATACACTCTTTGAAGAGTGTGCTTTGACTGTCTTTGGGGAAGCAAATACTTATAGTTTTACAATCAAAAGAAAGATTGTGCACCTAGTCTTTATGGTGTAGCATCTTGTTTTGGCCTCACTGTGTTTTAAGCCAAAACACTCTCCTTCAAATTTTAACATTATTTTCAAAGAGTTGAAATTTTGTGCCATGTATCTGGACTGCTGTCAGCGATTTAATAAATCCAACTGCTGGGGTCAGCGATTTAATAAATCCAACTGCTTCCTAGTCCTGTTTCTAAATATGAAGCAAATTGGTGTTTTGGCTAATGTTTCAATATGTCAGTCATTCTGGTACAGGGGCTCCCAGCATCATGGAGGAGACAAAAAACTTGTAACTGAAAATATAGCCTAAATGCTATCAAAAGGATCAGCTCAGACATGGGACACAAAAAAAGCCATCTTTGGAGACTGAGAGAAACCCAACTCTAAAGAATGAGTAGAGAGAATCAAAGTAGTGTTGAAGGAGCATGCTGCTGAAGAAGATTCTGTGCAAGAGATCAGAAATAAAATACACCATGGCTAGTTCTTGGAACTGCAAACAGTTTCCTATGAGCAGAGAGGGAGGATCAAAGAGTATGAGAAATAAAGAGAATAAACATAATATATGTGTGTAAGTATATATATAATTTTTAACATGTAAAAGATTTCATCAGTTTAAAATTAATATAGAAAGTCTAGAAGATGTACTTAAAAGGAAAGAAGAAGGCATATAGAATATCTGATGCCTGGTAGCTATTATAGTACTAGAAATCCTAAGTTTAGATTTTCTGAGATGGATACTTCATTGTTCTCTGATTTGAGCAAGAACAAATGGCAGAATCTGGGTGGGTGAAGAAGAAATTTAGTGTAATGGTTAAGAGTCAGCAAACTTGAATTCAAATCCAGACGTAAAATATTAGCTCTGTGCCCACGGGCCATTTGGTAATCTCTCTCTGTCTATTTCCTCCTCTGTAAAATGGAGACAGGATACTTCACTCACAAAGCTGTTGTGAGGATTAAAAAAGGTAATATATGTAAAATAATGAGCAGAAATCGACTGGCACAGAAAATGGTTGCTCATATCATTAGGAAAGAAGACACAGAACATGTGGCAGGGGTTGGGGAACATTCCCAGAAGATGCATAGTGATAAGGACAATTGTCTCAGCTGGGCATGAATTGGTCTTGCTGTGTCTGGGTCTGTTTGTAAAGAATAATGCTGCAGATGAATAGGCAGCCAACCAAGATGTCTTGATCTTCTGCTTTGGTTCTCGCCAGGAAATCTCTGAGTGTGAGTAGAATGTGAATCACCTGCTTACTGTAAATTAATCGTTATCATTCACTCAGCAAAGAGGGAAAAACGCTTGGTCAGAATTAATCATCCCTTAAAAAAAAAAACAGTTATTTTAACTTCATTACATTTGAATATGATAATGAGGCATTTGTCACCTTTATAACTCTTTGTGTGCGAGAGTGTCTATTGTAGAATGGAAAAGGATTAACATATAATTAAGAGTGTGTTTATTTTCTTTTTCCATATTTATTGAAGTTAAATAATTGTTGCTTGTCCTCACATTACAAATAAGGAAACAGGTTTTGAGTCTTAAGTGATTTATAGTAAGATGTGGTTAAAAATCCAGATTTTTTTTTTTTTATTCTAACCAATGACTCTTAGTTCTGGCTGCATATTAGAATAAGTTGGAGTATGTTTTTAAACTACTGATGGCCATGGCCTACCCCTAGAGAGTCTATGGGGTTGTTCAGGACATTTCAAAAGCAGGTTTGATAGCTGGGAGAATGAATTCAACCATTTATGCTGTACTGGGGAAAGGTTAGGGAATAATATTTCCCCCTGACCTTTGCAATGAGTCACTGACAGCCTTAAAGTGGTGACTTTTCTGCTTCATCAGAGAACAAATCCCTCAGAACATTCTAAATAATCAAAACATTATCTAACACTTGAATGAACTTGGTCCACGTCACTTAATCAGTTGACCTTAAAGGCTTCTTCAAATGAAAGATGAAGCCATTTCTCTTTATTTATTTATTTTTAATGAACTGAGAGACAAGAATTTTGAAAAGTGGTCTCTTGTTTTTCTCTGAAACTGCAATGATCCCATACTCTGTGGCTCCTTGCAATCCCTCTCCCCTTCCCTGAATTACACTCACTCACGTCAAGTGCTGACCTTGGAGGAGAAATGGAACAAAGGCTGAGTCAAAATCCCTTCTTCCCTTCCATGTCCTTATTGCCTATTGACTGGAAGAAATGATAAAATTATTTCATTCTTTTGAAATCCTCTAAGCAGGAAGTCTTAAATTTGGGTTAATCTTGAGCCCTTTTACATAACTAATGAAAGTAAGGCCCCAGAAGAATTTATTATACATGCTTCAAATGTTTACCTACCTTGACCTCTTAAGGGACCATAAATTCATAATTAAGAAACTTAACACTATGAGAAAAAAAATACAGTTTTTATTTTTTATTCATGGAGATGAGCACACAGTAGAAAACTGAATTTACAGAAATTGATAGAAAACCAATTCAAAGCTAAACTAATTACCAACATCTTAAAAAACAAAATGAAAACATTTTTAAAAACCCTTTGCTCCTAAAGGAAAACAACCCAAGCACAGTGATTGTTTCCCTGAAATATAATTTCTCTCTCATGGGTGTAGTTCAGAAATGAACATGTGTTTGTAGACAAAGGCTGCTTCTTTAAATCTGGCTTCCTCAGGCAATTTGACACTTCCTTTTACTACTTCTACTACTTCTGGGTTCTTTATCTTATTTTTTAATCTTTATGTTCTGGACATCTGATTACTGATACCTATAAACAAGTTTTGGTATTGTGGGGGTTCAGAAAGAGGCACCCCAAGATGTGCTTTGGTGGTGTGTAGATTACTTTGAGCTAAAGGCAACTGTATCCACAGGCTCAAGATAAACTTCTGCCCCTCCCTCTAACTTCCTAGAATAACTTGAATTAGGGGCCTCTACCATAATAAGCTATTATCAGAGATCATTTCTTTTGACCTGTCTGTAGGGCAGAGCAAACTTCTATTTACTAAACATTTGTATTAGAAGCCTGCAATGACCCTTTGATGCCTGCAAGGTAACTTATCTCATCCTTGGCTCAGAATGTCTTATATGCTTATGTTTCTTTCCTGTCTCTGAACCTCTTGTGCATGCAGGGTCTCTGACTCTCACGTCTGTGGGGTTCCCATACATATGTATGTATTAAACTTGCTTATTTTCTCTTGCTAATCTGTCTCGTGTCTATTGATTATGAGACCAGCTGAGATAACCTTGCTCATAGAGGCAAGTTTGTCCCTCCCCCACACTATTATCTAGCCAAGAAGGGAGATAGTATAATGTAAGGTCAGGAAGGACTGCAAAATGTCTCAGGAAATACTTTAGCGGGAATTGGCTAGAAAGGGATTCTGGATTGAGTCTCGAAAATGGGTCCCCTGAGATAGAAATAATTTTGATAATTGTGCCTCAGCTCCATTTTCTATTTGGAGTCAGAGGGGAGATTTTCTAAAACATCCTAAGAGAGTGGGCATTGAGGCAGTGTCTAAAAGTGAGAGAAAGAGAAACAGGAAGGACCTGCTATCTGTTAATCAGATAATTTGAAAATCTGAGGGCTAACATTTTGATGCTTTATTTGCAAAGTAGGACAAGATTGCAGAATAATAAGTCAGCTTGATTCTATCCCTTTCTATCACCTCAACTTGCTCTTCTATAAATGAAACTGTGTCTGTGAATATTTGAGATTGTAAAATTTTGCTGTTTTTAACCTGCTAAGATTTAATGGGATCCAGAATTCACTTTCATGTTTCCTTATTAAATAATAATAGTAATAACTGGTATTTATTGAGCTCTTGCTATATGACACACATCATTTGATGAGCTCACGTAATCCTTACAACAACCCTATAAAATAAGTACTATTATCTCCCGTGAGGCACAGAGAATATAAGTAGCAACCCCAACATTACAGAGTTTAGGGGGAAAAAGTGGTAGATCCGGGTAGAACTTGAACTCATATAATCTAATTGCAAATCCTGTATTCCTATTACACCCTATTTCCCCTGACTGTACACCTATTGGGAATTTCCTCGATATAGCTTGATCATCTGAGCAATTTAACACAATTCAACCTTGTTAATAAATAATTTTTAAAAATAGGTAAAATAATGACTCTCATATAGATATAAATATGAATATATGACAAAGATTTTATTAACTCATAATGAGGAAACTAGAGATGTGTTAAATCACACACATAAAAGGACATATTTATATATTAGGAACATTGAAATAAATGGAGATTAAAGGCAAATCTGGACTCCTGAACAACTAGGGTTGAAGTCAGTTGAGCCTCCACTGGGTAGAATTTGCATGTCTATAGACAAGTCTTATTTTACACTGTTATCAGTTATTTGCAGCTTCCAGAATCATAGCTCCTTAGAATTAGAATAAGATAACACTTGAAGGATATGCTATGGACAAAGCATAGTTTCCACTGAAGCACAAAATTTTTCCTAAAATACTCACAAGTCACCCTTGCTTCTCAAATTCAGAAAAAAATTTTACATCTGATAGGTGTAAAAGGCATTTTGGGAGATAGACAGACAATAAATATCTTACAAATTACCATAATAATTTCAATAAAGCAGATTGTTAAAGAATATAAATAAGGAAGGAGAGATTCAATCAGCTCTGGGAACCTATCAGAATTTCTATAAGAGATATTTAGGGGAGGCAATCTGGTTTGATTGAAGAAACTGAAGGTTACCTAAAGCTGCTTTTAGATACCACTTTACAAAATAATTCAGAAAAAGTAGATGACTTCTATTAAATGCTACAGGGCTTGGTAGGGACCATGAAAGCCTCCTACAGCCATCTCATGTACTTCATTTGAAATATAAAGAAATTCCTTGTAGGAAAAGGCATTTAGATTGACCAGAAAGATTGAAGTACTATTTAGACAGAAGGACATCTTGATCCAAGGCACAGAGACCAAGTGAGGGAAGGTGACATGGGAATGGGAATATGAGAAAGAGGCAGTAAGAGGAAAGAAAGCCTGCCTTAGCGACAAGCGCTTCCTTGGCCTGTGAAGGTATAGAAACCTACCAAGCTCTGTTTCCTGCCATAAGGGCCCTTGACAGAAGGATCCTCTCTTAAACCGAGAGCCCTTGATCCAGCATAAATATAGAAACTCAATATATATTTCTTGAATACCAAAAGTATGAAAAGAAGAAGGATGGAAGGAAGGGAGGAAGAAAAGGAGAGAGAGAGAAGGGAGAACAGTGAACTTTATATAAGCACTCTGCTCCCAAAAAGAAATTTCCCAAGTTTCACTGCTCCAGGGAAGAGCTAACCACAAAACACCACACTTCCCGCATAACTCAGTTAAGCCCTGTTGCTACTCTGCCTTTGTCTGCTTCCCTCCATGAAACCATAGGCCCTCATCCTTTTCTTTGATATGTTTTTCATTAATGAAATTTCCTTATTGCAATAGCTCAAATAAAATCATCTCTTTAATTGTCCTGTGTATTTTTTCTTTCTCAGTTGGAAAGAAGAGAGTTCAGGATGTAATTTCTGTGTTTGAAGAAACTTTCTGTGGGTCTGTGGGTTAATTCAGGATGAAGACATGCAAGCCTTTAATTTGTTTTAACTGCATCCTTTTTATATTCATGAAACAGCAGGGACTATGCTTCTGTCAAAGCCTTACATTATAATTTGACCAGGGAAGAGGAACCATTGCTAGTGGCTCTGGCATTTGCATCTCTGTTTGGGGGACACAGAGTAAATCTAGGGACTTGCTTGAATTCCCCATTTTTGGAGGGTGTTGTTCCTTTTCCTCTTGGACTGAGGTGAGGGGAAGATTTAAGTTGACTAAATTATAGCACCAACAAAGACCAGTTTGGGGTAATAGGCATGCATTTTTATTTATCCAAAGAAAGTGTTCAAGACATGACTAAGGGAGGTTGCCAGCAACAAAGCTACCTTTGACCTGCTTAAGAAAAAAAAAAAAATCAGAGAATGTCCTGGAAGGATATGGTATAAGTCAATGTTTCAAGGAAAGTTTGAAGTGCAACTCTGAGATATAGACGGTAGAAAATGGATTGACAGTGATGAATGAGTCCCTAGTCCTTTCAGCCTCACTGTCTCTCAGCCAAAGGATCAAATTCCAGGGAGAGGGTGCTGATTGGTAGGACTTGGAACACGTGCTTACCCCATGGCCAGGGGAGGTCTTAATGAGTTGATTGACAGTTCTATCAAGACTGTAGCCAAAGTAAAAGAAATTATACAGCAAAATAGAAGAAAGACAGGAAGGACTATTACCAGAAGGAAGAAACAAAATTTTTAGGAAGGAAAAACAGTAGCTTTATATAGAATTACTATATGACCAGTAATACTATTCCTAGGTATATATACCAAAGAGAAATAAAAACATACATCCACACAAAAGCTTATAAATGACTATTCATAGCAGCATTATTCATAATAGCCATAAAGTGGAAACAATCCAAGTGTCCATCAACTAATATATGTATTCTCATACAATAGAATATTATTTAGCTAGAAAAAAGAATGGAGAACTGATACATGCTACAACATGATTAACCTTAAAAATGTCAGGCAAAGTGAAAGAAGCCACCCACATATTATATGATTCCGCTTATATAAAATGTCCAAGATGAGCAAATCCATAGAGACAGAAAATAGGTTAAACAGATTAGTGATTACTTAGTGCTGAGTAACTGGGGAATACAAAGGATGGAGAGTAGAGATTGTCTGGTAATGGATACTGGTTCCTTTTTTTGGGGAGGGAAGTTATTTAAAAATTATATTGTCATAAAGATTGCACAACCCTGTGAATATACTAAAAACATTCAATTGTACACTTTAATTGTATGATAAGAGAATTGATCTCAATGAAGTTTTTTTAATAAAAAGAAGCAACTTTTCCATTACAATACTGTTATTGCAATGATGAAATTGGTTCTAATTAACTTTATTGTTTGTACTTATACAGTAGGAAGAAGCTACTGGAGTGGATCTTAAGAGAGAAAAGATAGTCATTGGTCTGTCATGGTTTCTGAAGCACAAATTACTCTTTTGAATTAGAATATTATTTTCTGATAGAGACAGCTATCACCAGTGTGGTTCCTTAGTCAGCTTTGTAAGTTAGCAAAAATCAGTATAGATTATCCTGTCAATCGCTTCCATATGCGTCAACCAAACTAAAACTGCCTGGAATGAAATGTGCATGGGGCAGTGTGAAATACTGCAAAGAATGCAGGCTAAGAAGCGAGTGGTCTGAATTACAGCCACTGATGTGCATTACTGTATACTTAGAAAAGACTGTATAAAGTTCCTTCTTTCTCTGGGCCTCGGTTTCCTGATATGAAAAAGAAGAGAGGTGAAATAGATTACTGGTTCCCAGGACTTGTTTCTCATCAAGAGTTGTGACTTACTATTTCCTCAGAACAAATTAATCTAAATTAAAAATGCACCAATATTAAAAAAAAGTCTCTGGGTAAATAGAATGAATATTACATGGATATGGCAGAAACCATGATGCTAGTATAAGAATTACTGAAATTTGGCAAATGTTATATGACATGGTCTGCTGTAATCTGGTTACTTGCAACCAGAGGTGGGAGAATTTACTGACTATAAATACTATTATTTTGTAAAGCTATCTTTTTCCTTATTTATTTAATTTTTGACATTTTCTCAATAAGAATGATATTAATAAATAATTATCATTTGTTTTGTGTTTTTTACATGTCCGTTCTGACAAATAAAGGGAAAGTTCAGGAAGATGTTATGATTGGCCTATGGCTTAAGTGACTGGGGAAGGTCTTCCTGAAGAACTGAGACTGTAAGGGTGATGAGCTTTATAAGGTGAAGGGCTAGGGAAGCTTCCTGCAGGTGAAATGGCATCTGTGAAGACCTGCAGTTAAAACTGAACATGTAGCTCATTTTAGAAACTAATATATCCCATGTGTTTGGCACATAGAGAATGAGAGAGAGAGAATTACATCAGCTTCTAGTGCTTACTGAGCATACACCTCACTTCTCACACTGTGCTAGGGGTTTTGCTCATTTCATTCAAGCCACAAAGAGGTTCTCTGAGATCAGCATTATTGATGGGGATAGAAATTTAAAGTCAAAATATCTTACCTGTTGGGTATTAGTTGGAGAGCTAATAAGAGAGAAAGAAAGCCTGGATGTGAACACAACCAGCTTGCCTTCAGAGCCAGTATGCTAAGCCATCATGCAAATACTACCTACTGATCGCACACTCGTCACCTCAGCTTCTCCAAAGCATTCTCATCCCTTGATTTTTCTTGGCCTCCGCTAGGATGACAGGCTCTATGATCCTGGTCAGGAAGCCTCTTTTTCAAGAAAATAAGACACTTGAAAATGTGGCCAAAGCTATCAAAATTTTATGAGCCAGCTTTACCCAAGATTCTGCACTGGGGATGAATGTTGAAAGAACTTGTTATGAAATCATATCTTTTAGAACTTACATATAATTTATTTTCCCTTAACACAGAGTTGAGAAAGGTAAAAAAAAAAAAACAGTGTTTTGTTTTTTCTGGGAAAATAATATAGTTTTATTTGGGACAATGATTGAAAAATAATGGTTTGGTCAGTTTTTGCCCCCACACTATGATTTGATACAGAAAGGGCAAAAAGTCACTCTTTACTACACATTCGTAAGAGGCTTGCTTCAAGTTGTGTAACATCTCATGGTTCAATGTGTGCTCTTCATAATAGAATAAATCTCTAATAACAAACATCATTCCTCTTATTGTTAATGCTCTAGAATTCTTATTTCATACCTCCAGCTGTATTGTTATTGAATTAAGGATGAAGAAGGTAATACAATGCCAGAATTATATACTCTATGCCATTCCAACTTCAATAGGTAGACCAAATGACCCAAATATGTTAATTCCAATCTAAACTGTGAAAGAAAGACCTCTTCTTAATGTTTGAGTTTAGTGTATTACCATAGGAAAGTGAAAGGAAGGAAGGAAGGAAGGAAGGTAGGAAGGAAGGAAGGAAGGAAGGAAGGAAGGAAGGAAGGAAGGAAGGCAGGCAGGAAGGAAAGAAGGATTGTCTGAGGATTGGACCTATATTTTGGATAAAAGTTCTATCTTTTTGGCCTTTTCTTAAGAGACATTTTAGAATAAAGTACTAACAGCTAAAGACCTCTATCATATTTTCTTAAATAAAATGCTCAATGGGAAAGAGATAAATTCAGGAAGTTAGAAGACGAAAAAATCTAAGTTTTTTATTATTATTATTCCAAATATGACTATTTTGATGATTTCAATATTCCTCAAAGAGATGACTTGTGCATTTGAAAAATCTTGCTTCATTCCTTCTGGTTTTCATTTCTCTGTTTGCTCCATGATTAAATGTAATTCAAGTTGTTTAAACAAACAAAAAAATTGGCCAAGTAAATTTGAAGATCTAAATGTTTTTATTAAGTCATTTATAAATCTGGCAGCATCCCATCTAGCAACTAGAAAGACACTAGATGAGTTGTGCAGAATGAGAGTGTTTTATAGGCAGAAAGAGGGTGAGGCTAAGTTAAAAGTGGATTTCAGGCAAGGGTCTTACAGGCAGACACCTCACTAGCACTGACCAGGACATTCCAGAACTGTTTGCCCAGAACTGAGGAATTTCCTGGGATGCAGGAAAATCAGAACAGGCTCAGGAAAACAGAACAGTTGATCACCCAAAGATTTTTTTTTGGCCTACTTACAGACTTTTGCTTACACAAACCAGAGAGGACCCCATCCCATATCTCCTGAGTCATAATCTCCTGCCAACCCAGACAGCTGTTATTTTTAAAAGCTTCCCCAGGTTGTTCTAACAACTAGCCAGGTTAGGGGAGTTTCTGAGATGATATAGGTAGTTCATAAATAGAATTGTTGCTGCTGGTATCAAGTGGAAAATGCAACTCATATAATGTTTTATTTTTCTAATTTTTTGAACATCTTCAAAATTGAACTGTATTTCAAAATAAAAACAAATGACTTCCTTGGGAAGAGAGGCTGCTACAGTTTTAAAATTTCACAAGATGAATATGCCTTTGAAACCTGACTCTTGTCCAAGATCCCAAGACCAAAACATTGGCTACTTTTGTGGCTTTGACAAATCTGAGGACTACATTTAGATGGAATAATCTGTTTCCTCCAGTCTCCTATCTCTCACAGAGGGAGGGTTGTGAATTGAAACTCCGAACAATTTCTGCTATGGGGGTTCAGAATGAGTCACACCAGCATGTGCCTCTGTGGTATGTGGATTATTTTGACCTCAGGCAACTGCTCTGTAGGCTCAAGAGAAACTTCTGCACCCCCTTAACTATCTAGAAGGATTTAAATTAGGGGCCTTGCCCATAATAAGAGATTATCATAGATAACCTCTTTTGACCTAGCTATAGGGCAGGGCATACGTGACTCTCTCCTGTGTGTGGGACTCCCATATGTATAGATGTAATTAAATTTGGTTGTTTTCTCTTGTAGATTTAATTATTAGGCCAGACGAAAGAACCCTGAGGGCAAAGTTTCTTCTCTCATACTGCTACCCTTAGAATCCTCAAATAAATCACTTACTTTTCTTCCTTTTACTTGAAGTTCCTAATTCTTCTTAAAAACTGAAATTTACAGCTGTCCATTATAACATAATTAAATGTTGTTTATTATACAACATTTGAAAAATATAGAAAAATAAAAGAAGAAAAAAATGATATAACTTTCTTCTCCCCAACATAACCAAACAATATTCTGGTGAATTTCTTTTCTGCATTATTTCTATGTATTGCCTTTTAGAAATATATAAATATAACAGTGATCATACTACATATGCAACATTATATTTTTCTTTTTTTGTCATAACATATTCAGCATAAATAGTACTTTTAATGGTTAAATTGCATTTAAAGAGGATGTACATCAGTTACCTCATCAAGCTCTTAACTTTCAAGAGTAATACTCTTAAATAATCAACTAAATGCTAGTAGATCATTATGAGATGAATAATGACCTCAAAAACGTAATCTGGGGAAGAATCAGTATCCTGATGATTCACCTACAATTAAGTATTTCTTTTAGGTTAATAAATATATTTCTTTTCTCAGGATTTTTTTTATTTTAGTATTTTGTTAGAATTGTTTTTAATTTAGATGCTAGAATAGCTTCATATGAAATTTGAAAAATAAAAAAATCACCCATAATTCCACTGTTGTAACATAGTCACTCAAAGATGTACTGGCATATAGATTTTTACATAGTTATAATCACAGTGCATGCAATTTGTGTTCCTTTTTTCCACTATTACATTATAGCCACTTTGTCATGTTATTACATATTCTTTCTCATTATCCCTTTTAATGTTTGAGCAATCATTCACAAGTTATTGCTTGTGGCAACACAATTCCTTTGACTTAAGGACAAGTAAAAATTATATGAAATAACTGAGGAAGAAAAAATTATTTAAGCATATTCTAAAGCAGTGATTTTCAGACTTTGGCATACCCCAAGGTTACCATGGTATGGAAGATGTTAAAAAGAGAAAGAACAGGCCAAAAATGGAGTCACCTTAGCTAAGCCACATCGCCAAGCCAAAACTTAATAACTAACTAATTACAATTTCAGCCTCTTCCATAAGTAGAATTTGAAACCAATCAGTCTGAAATGTCCTAATCAACACTCCTGAGGTAAACTGCCTGGTAAGACCCCCTGGCTTCTCCTGAAATAATTCACTCTTTTAAATTCTGAAATAATTCACTCTTTTAAATTCTGAGCCCCATCCTCTTTCTGCCCATAAAAACCTATTTTGTACAACTCACCTAGAGACCATCTAATTGCTACATGAGATGCTACCTGATTCATGAATCACTTAATAAATTTAAATTTATTTACTTTAAATTTACTTGCTGAATTTTCTTCTGTAATAAATAAGAGGAAAATCTGGGACAACCCAATCCTCCTATCAAAATGCTTCTTTAAGTTTTCCTTTGAAAATATGCTCTTTAAAAAAAAAAGGAGAGAAGTAAAAAAAGGTTATAACATTAAATGATGCAACTTTTGTGGTAGAGTCTGTCATTTATTAGCTGTGTGAACTTGGATGAGTTACACCAATGCCTGAGTTTCCTTATCTATAAAATGAGCATATTATTTTTATCTAACTTGTTGAGTTGTGGTAAAGATTAAATAAATGCATATGTAATATATACAGATTGCTTAGAACAATGCCTGATACCTAAATATTGTATGAGTCTGTTACATACATAAAATACTGGGGGGGTGTGTGGAAACAACAACATCAGGTCAATAAAATTTGGGCGTATTCATGTGAACTTTAAAGCAAAAAAATAAAACAATTAGACAATGATAGATCTGTTGACGGCAGTGAGAGCCCCAAATTAGAAAAAGGCTTACACACGGGTTTGGAGATAAGATCACCAAAGTGTATAATCAGACTCTGATACTGAACTTTACTAAGTCTCAATTTTCTCTTCTGTCAAAGAGTAGAATAATATTAACTAATCATAAGGTTCTTGTGAGCAGTAAATGATGTATTCCCTGTAAAGCATGAGGACCTGGCCCATCCTGAGTCTTCGATCACAGATAGTTAGAATCGTCCCAGGTACAATGTATTGTTGATCACTTACTGAAATTTTTTTGGCGCACTCACAACTTGTTTATTTTTTAAAGTGCCAAATATGCTACATATGTTATCCAGATGGATAGTATGGAAAAGAATTTTGTTTTCCGTTTGGAAATGGACAATAGAATGAGGAAATCTACGCTGATATCTCCTCAAAGTTAATTACAGGCAGTGAAGTTTGGGGAAGCATGAGAATAGCGTGAAAAGAGTTAGTCTTAGGAGCTATCCAATTCTAGTCCCAGTTTTGTCCTAAACTTGGCACATGACCTTAAATAAGTTGGTTTTCTGCTTCACTCTTAGATTATCTCCTGTCTAAAAGGTGGTGACTGAATAAGAAACAACCTCAAAGGTATCTTCATCTATATTATTGTTCTGGAGCAAAGAGGGTTGTCTTAATTTTAGGATCCCTGGGACATCATCAAGTCTTTGTGGACCAGAAGATGTTACATTTTACAGAGCAGCATGCAGCTTTGGTGAAGACTGCCATTTGTACATCAGTTATGTAGGCTCCATCTTTTCTCTCTTTGGGAGAGAAACTGCTACACAAAATAACCAAGATTTGGTGGATAAATTCCTGGAGAATATGAATATTGCTGTATCTGCTCTTAAAAAAATACTTGACCCAGATATTTGCAGTTGACATTTATGTATTTAGCTTAAACACTCCTTTGTCTGTAAAATAAAATGAATTACCATCCTGCCTTAACATTGTCTCTGGCTCTAAGGAGAGAGGAAAAATAAATCAGGTCAGCAATACAGAATTCTAGAATTAGCAAATGTTTGCCTTATTTAGTCATGGTCTGGCTGAGTCATTCTAACTGATATTGTTTGGAATGAAAACTTGACCAGATGTTCACTTAAATGAACTAGAGAGATTAATTATCAGTTCTACCATATTATCTTGAAGGGTGGGTATAATCATCTCCAAAGAATTTCCTGGAGCTGACGCAAAAGTTGCCGAGAGTAAGTACAGCTAACACTCTATTAACACGCAAGGTACCAGGCGCCACTCTAAGTGCTTCACATATCTTAATTCATTTAGTCACACAATACTCCTTGGAGGGAAGTATATTGTTATCTTTATGAGTCTCAAAGAGGTCAGGTGGCTTGTTTAAGGTTATCCAGCTAGTAACTGGTAAATCCAGAAACTCTGACCCCTAGGTCTATGCTTTTCAAACTATGCTATTATTCCTTACCCTATCCAATTGGCTGTGTTTGACTCAAGGTACTGTTAATAGTTGAATATATTAGCTTCATCATTAATCTGTAAATGGGTAAAGAGGAATTTGAACTATTGTGAATAGGAAAAAAATACAGTGCCTGACCTGAGGGAAGGAAGATTGCTATATTTTGGAGAAAACACCTATACACCTGATTAGTAATTTCTTGGGTTACCAGAACAACATACCCACTGTTTATTCATCTTTTACAATAATTTGAGGAATGTAAGAAGAACTGAAGTTTAGACACCACTCCTTGTCTGCATAAGATATCTGGAATGTTTTGTTGTTATGATCAAAGCCAAGAGGGTAATGTTGGTTGATATTTCTTGGTTAACGTTAAGAAGAAGTGAAAAAAACTTTGGATTCTCCTCATTTACATGGAATCCTGAATATTTCTTTGTTTTTGGGCCTTGTTATAATTACTGTGCCGGTTGACACTGACGTTCTTCTCAGCTTAACTTAATGTCTAAAAGCTCTCTTATCTTTTGTCAGCACATCCTGTCCAACAATATAAAGAAAGCATAACACTATGCTATCCATTTAGGTTTTGAAATAACTGAGTGGTTTGAAAGGGGTGTTGGTTCTGGATGGGGAAATTTATGGATAGATTCTTTTAAATCTGAGACTGAAAACTTGTAATATATCTGAACGGTATAATTTCATCTCAAACTCAATCCCCCATTTCTTTTCTCCTAAGGACTGTTAAAGATATTTTTAATACAGCATATTTTTCCATTTCCCTCTCCATGAATGTTTTCAACCCATTTGCATGCAACACAAGCTTTCATCTATATAATTAGGATCCCAGAAACTTGTACCAGTTGGCTGTGACATCTACATATATGCAGTTTTGTCAGTTGAAGCATTGTGATATGACATGTGAATTAAAAGCTTTAGTAATAAGATAAGAAAGATTGTGAAAGAGGCAGCTTTGACACAAGTATAAATATTATGCTAATCATAAGCAACCAAAAAAATTGGAACTATAGTTAAGAATTTGACTAGTTATATTTTAGCTAACCACCTCTTACATCTCTTATAGAATTTCTCCAAAAGGGCATAATATGTGTCCTATCACCTGAAATTGCTTTCCTTTTAAAGAGTTTATTTTTTGTGTGTGCTATTAAAACATTTTACACAATCAACAAATAAAGCATAGAAAAATAGAAAGATTATCTAGGGTCTCACCACTCTCATACTGCTACTTAAATGCTGGCACATTTCCACTTAGCTATAATTATGCTTTGCATATAAATGCTGCATCTTTCATTTTAAAAGTTGAATATTAAATTATCTTATTCACTTTGTATATTAAAACCATAACTTTTAATGCTTTTTATTAACATTATTTTGAATGCATGATCTATAATGTAACTACATATTTCTAGATTCCTAAACAATTAATATATTTTCAACTTTTCTATTCTAATAAATAATTCATTATTCATCTGTATGCTTAAACATTTTCCTTTTTAGGATTATTTTTTGAGTTAGTATGCCACAAGTGGAGTCATTACTCAAAAATGTATTCTGAAGTTTACTGCAGATAAACATATTTTATTAGCTCATACTAATTTCCTGCAATAAACACACTTACAATGCACTGTTAATTGGTTTGTTCAATTCCAAAAATAAAGTTTGGAAGGCAGAAGGTCACTGTTCTCCACATGGATCCTGAGTTTTTCTGGTGCTTTAACTAGAGTTTCTGAATTTTCCTTATGTGACTTTACCTTCCCGCTTAACATGTGCTTCTGCCATGAACTTAAGTCTTTGAGCTTATTCACTGGAAGTCTCTGGCTTTAATCACTGGCACTTTCCACCTAGATAAATTCCCTCTTATGACCACAGTCTTCTGCCTCTTTTCTGGTGAGAATATTACGGTTATTACCCCACATTCATTCTATGACTTCCCTATGTCAATCCTTTGAGGGAATTGGCCCAGCCACAGCTGCAGAGGTGGTCTCTCATTTAACCTAATTGATTTTTCACTTGCCTGCCTCTCCACTGAAACTGTTCTGGTCATGTCATCAATGACCTTCATTTTGTTAAATCTCAGAATCAATTCCCAGTCCTCATCTTACTTCACTTGTCAACAGCTTTTGTCACAGTTAATTATTTCTTCCCCGTTGATACACTGTCTTTACTTGGCTTCTAGGACCTAATCAAGTCAGCATCTAATCAAGAAAACAGAAACTATTCTTAATATTTGACCAGAAATAATGTAATCCAGGGCCTTGATGACACAGGTGACAAAAGAACTGAAAGGCCAAACAGGAGATAGTAAGACAACTAGAGACTGGCAATAGCAAGAATATAGCATTAGCCCAGAATGGAGGAATAAGGAGGCAAGGAGGTCCCCATGGGTTTGGGGGTCCCATCACATGCTAGAACTATGAAGGATTTGTCTGGCAGATACTGGGGCAAGAGAAGATACCACCACAACCAGAGACACCACCTCAAAGAAGAAGAGAAAGTCTCTGGTTTCTCCTTTTCTCTCTCCCTCCAAATTTCCATCAGTATCTTTCATAAACCAATCCCAGCTGGAGAGCAAAAAACATCAGAATCTTGGAAAAGCAGCCTGCAGGGGTCAATCCCAAGTTGGGGAAGGATGAGGGATTGGTATAGGACCAAATCTGGCACAGTGAACTTGGTTTATCCCCTGCTTCACTGGTTATTCCTTCCTTGTCTTTCTATGGGCTCCTACTCTTCTCTATGTCCTCTTAATATAGAAGTGTCCAAGGCTCAGTCCTTAACCTATCTTCTCTTCTCGTTATCCATGAATGCTTAGTAAGCTCCTCCAACCTTACATTGTTTAGAACTACAATTTATTGTCACCTCTCATGATTCCATGGTTTGACAAAGGCTCAGCTGGGCAGTTCTCTTTTTGGATCTATCATGAAGTTTTTGGTGAGCATTGTGATATTTCAATCAGCTTCCACTTCAGGAATGAAGAATATCTTACATCAGCTGTTGGGAGTGTGCCATCAGCGCTCAGTCATCTTCAGGAAATGTCTCTGAGGGTCAAGGCCTCACACCCTTCTCAAGGTGGCCTGTATCCAATGACTGACTATTATGGGGATATAAAACCCAACCCTTTCATCCCAATTTGATACAGATATAAGGGATCATCTCACCTCAGAACTCCCCAAAAGGGTCTGATTAAATTGTTTAGCAGCTTCATTTCTCTTTTTTACAATCCTGCTTTCAACCCTTCCCTTCCCTCACACAGGTATTTAAACCCAAAGCACTTCCTCATGAATGGTCTCTGTCTCAGAATTTGCTTCCTGGGGAACCTAATCTACTACATGGTTTCACTCAGCTGGCAGCCGAGGCTGGAGTATTCTAACAGATCGACTGGGCTGAACGTCTACAATGGCTCACTCACACAGCTAGCAGCTGGTACTGACTATTGATTGGAATTATCAGTTGGAATGTCTGTCTACACAATCTCTCAGTGTGGTTTGGCTTTCTCTCTGCATGGTGGCTAAGTTCCGACTGGGGGCATTCCAAATACAAGTGTTGAAAATGCCTGGGCTTATTGTCACTTCCCAGAATGTCACTTCTGGTCAATGAAGAAATAAATAAAGATTCAAATGAAGGTTATCAAGAAGGAAAGGAAGGGAAAGATGTTATCTCTGTAGATGTTATGCTCTTGTCATAATCACCAATAATCTCCATATTACCTCTATTTCAACTCTTGTCCCCTCATAGTCCATTCACAATTCATCAGCTAGATTGTCAAATCATGCAATTTCTCAGCTGAAAAGACAGCAGTGACTCCCCCTTTTACTCCAAATAATAATCAAGGCTTTACAAGTGCTCACAAGACTTACATAATCTGGTTTCATTATCTCTCTTCTTGCTTTTGATTCTTCCCTCACACCACTCTGACCTCACTGCTATGCTTTGAATGTGCCATGCAAGCTCCTGTCTTAGAGTCTTTGCATTGACTATTCACTCTGCTTAGAGTGCTTTCCTTGAAGATAATCTGATGGATAACTCCCTCCTTCTTTGAAGGCTTTGTTCAAATGTTACCTTTCTAATGAATCCTATCCTATGTTAATTACTGTTTAAAACTGAAGCCATCTCTTTCAACTTTTAACATTCCAATTCTCCTTTCCCCTGCTTTCTTTTTCTTTTTATTCCATAGCATTTATCACCTCCTAAACTATTGTATACTTATTATGTTAATCTGTCTGTCTCTACCCACATGATAATGTGGATCTTTATTTTATTTACCACTGTATTCCAAATGCTTAGAACAATGCCTGACACATATTAGGCACTCAATAAATATTTTAAAACAGCAAATGAATGAATGAATGAATCTTTGTAACTCAGTCTTTTGCCATCAGTGCATGGAATTTACCAAGCTGACAGTTTAGATCAAGAATGTATCTATTACTCAGTTTAGGTCAATGAAGTAGAAGAAAATCTCTGCTGAGTAATTTTAGAAATCCATCATTCTTCTGAGAGAGGTTCTAAAAAAGTCTTTTTTTACTTCTATATAGCATAAGGATATGAAATCCAGAGCTGTTGCAAGCCATTTTGTCATGAGTGTAGCCTTCCTTATGATAAAGCTGTCAGCATGAGAGCAGAGTAGTGGAGTAATGACATGGTTGAATTGCTGAAGTCTTCAGCAACTCTGAATTGTCTAATTATGCAAAGGAATACATCTCCTTTGTTAGTTACACCAATGTAAATTGCATTTTGATTACCTACTATATAGAACACTCTCTGAGATATCCTTTCATCAAGATTTGGGTTCTACAGTATAAAAATACCTCTAGGGTTATCTATGGTAGTCTAATAAAAAACTTTGCATTTATTTTCTGAGTTCTCAATAATTTTCTATGTTGTTATAGACTAATGCAAACATACCTCTTCCATCAAGTTTTCTTAGGTCATGAATGCTTTTGCAAAGAGTAGATCTCTTATTTTTTAATTACTATTTATGTATTAATAAAATAATATCTATTTTTATGTTCTGATAACTTACCCAAGCAAATCGCCTTATATATGTTCTGATTATCTGAATCTATTTCTGCTCCAGCTGGGCCAAGTATCAGTAAATAGGGTGACTCTTTATTACCTTTCTGACCTTATTCCCTATAACCCCTTTCTTTCTGTTCTATTCATGCTGGCCTTTTTCTGTTCTCTCAAAGCACTAAGCTCTTTTGTCTCAGGGCCTTGAACTTGACATTCCCTCAGCCCAAAGCACTCTTCTAGTTGTATTCATGGTGTCCTCACTCAGCTTTTTCAAGCCTTTTCAAATGTCACTGTGACAGTTAATTTTACATGTCACTCTAACCAGGATGAGGGATGCCTAAGTAGTTGCTAAATCTATATTACTTGTTGTGTCTATGAGAGTGTTTCTAGAAGAGATTCGCATTTAAATCAGTAGACTGAATAAATGTGAGCACCATTCAATCCATTAAGGGCCTTAACAGTACAAAAAGGTGGAGCAAAGGTGAATTTGCTCTCTGCTTCAGCTGAGGCATCCACCTTCTCCTGCCCTCAGACATCAGTGACTCCTGGTTTTCAGGCCTGCAGATTCAGCTGACGCCTGGGGTTGTATTTAGAGATACCAAAAGATAATCCCGCATCCTAACTTTACTTTTATATACTTGATGGATCAGGTATCTGTATTTTATTTATTACTCCTCTATTAAAATAATGGAAACATATTAACATTGAGAAGTCACAAAAATATTGTCATTTATTTGTTTGAATATTTTTTAGGTACTGAATATATAACAAATTAATCAACAAAAATTTATCCCCTGAACTAATGAAGCTTATAGTCTCATGTGTGTGGCACAAATTAAAGAAGCAAACACATAGTAAATAACTATGTGTAAGCAGTGATGAAGATAAGATTGTTTATTGCTGTTGTGAGTTCTGATTATTTATGATGAAATATTTTGGAGGGCAAAATGGCATATCAAATATAAAAATGCCTGGGTGACCAAACTCAAATCTTTTCTATAGAAAGAATCACAAATCACTTTTTTTTTTTTGGTCAAAATCTTATTTAAATGCATTTCAACATTGAGTTTAATAGCTAATTAAAAAGAATAAAGTAAACTCCTGCTTGTGCAAAGCCATGGAAATGGTAAGACCAATAGATTTGTGGAAATAAAAGATCTTTTTTTCCTTTTTCTAAGCTTGGGAACAGCTTGGAATGGAATTATTGGCTTGTAGAGAACGAACTGTAGTATGTGGTTTAGTTGCTTAATTCCTTTAAGAAATGTCATTGTTTTTAGGTTATCTTGTATTGAAGTCAGAGTCTTTTCTGTTTCATCTCTGAACAATGGTGAAGACTGAAAGTGTGTGATCGTGGGAGCAGGGAGTGAGTACCTCCTTGGATCGAGTCAGGGCTCATGCTGAATTCATCCCTGTCAAGGGCCCTCTTTTAGAAAACCTTCTTACAGAAGTGTAACAGAGCACAAATCATCAGTGTATACTTTGCAGAATTATAGTGAAGTAAACATACCTGGGCAACCACTTTCCAGAGAAATCTTGCTTGTGTCCCCCTCCCAATCACTATCCCTGCCTCTCCAAGGTCATTACTACCTGGACATATATATAACACTATACATTTATCTCAATATATATTATTTAACATTATAGATACATTACATATTTATATTCATTATATATTTATATAGTCAATGTATTTAATAAACCATAGAGTATCTAATCTTTTGTGTCTACTTTTTTTCTATCAATGTTGTTTTTATGAAATTTGTATGCAGTGGGAGCTCAAGATTTATTAATATTGCTATGTAGAATTCCATGGCATAAATCTATTTATCCATACTACTACTGATGAACATAGGGATTGAATCCAGTTGAAGTATATCAAGAATAATGCTCGGATAAACATCAGTCTAAATAATTTTTAATGAGTAAATACTATATTTCAACTGAGCATACATCTAGAAATGAATTTGCTGGTCCTTGGCTTTGTGTATGTTCCATATTAATAGGTAATGTTACACAGTTTTCTGAAGTG
The DNA here is from genome assembly GCA_004027375.1 of Macroglossus sobrinus. Lineage (NCBI taxonomy): Eukaryota > Metazoa > Chordata > Mammalia > Chiroptera > Pteropodidae > Macroglossus > Macroglossus sobrinus. The sequence continues at coordinate 156,520 of PVKZ01000066.1, forward strand.
GTTGTGCTCATTTTTATTCCTGCTGGCAATATATAGGAATTCCAGTTTGAATTCAAAACTTGCCAATCTTTGTACTTTTAGCCATTTTGGCAGAAAAGAGCCTCATTTTGATCATGTTTCTTTAGACAGTCATTTTTGCTCTGTCAACTAAGTTTATATACACTTAAAATAGTTGTACATGTCATTTTTTCATAAATCATTTCATAAAACTACACACTCTAAAAAACTTCAGTCTTCACCAGTTTCTGACTTCACTACATTATCTTCCACTTGTAATTCATAGGAATAATAATAATAGATAAGATCTGTCAAAGGCTTACCATATGCCAGACACTATTCGTTCCTCCTAACATTATTTAATTTTTTCCTATCATCACTAGGAGATAGGTTCTAGCATTTTCCTCTTTTTACAGGGTCTAGAACTGACGCCCAAAGGAATAAATTAACTTATTCAAAGTCACACAGTTAGTATCTAGTGACACTTGGGTTAGGTCATAAGCAGTTCAGCTTCAGAGCCAGTGTTAAAAAACACTTTGCCTTATTACATATTTACATGTAACAAAAAATCCAACATCTGCCCATTAGCCCCTCAAATTCTTGGAAGCTTACATTTTCCTGTTAATTTCTTTCTCATATTGCTGGCTTTTGATGAGTATTTACTATCACCCTTATTTTTCTATCTGTCCTATTCTCCTGTAGACTGGTGGATATTTTCCTTGATTTCTTTAAGAGATCCCAGTACAAGGAAATGATTTATATTAACTGAAGAAAGTTATGCCATAATAAAGCTAATAATATAAAGTTTGATATAAAGTTTTCATGTACCTAAAATCCTATTGCCAGCCAGACCACTGAGCAATTGTCACTGGTCAATATCTTTGCAGGTCCTCTCACTGATGCCAGTTTCTTGTTCCATTTTATCTTCTCTTTACTATTTTCCTTTTGTCTCTCCAAAGTGTATATTCAACCCCAATATAAGCATTTTAGATCCTCTTTACCACTCTTTAATTACTCTTCAATTACTCTAGAAAACTTTGGTCATGTAGAACTATTTAGTTCTTTTGATATGATTTTTGGCCTTTCAGTCATTCTCTTGGGGCCTCTTTTTTCTCAGCCAAATGGATGATCATGGTGTTTTGCTGACATTGTAGCCTTGTTGTCAACCAGACCAAATTCTTAGCCATAGCCTTGTCATATCTGTCTCTTTTCTAGTAGAAGGAAACTTGTGTTTGTTAGGTGAAAACAGCTGCTGTAATAAACCGCAAACATGCATAATGGATCAAATACAAGAGTCTTCTATTTCTTGCTCATATGAAACCCACAACAGATGTTCCTGATTGTTGAACTACGGCCCTCCACAGGGCCATACAGGTGTCTAGGCACCTCCAGTCCATGGCCCTGCCACCTTCAACTCAGCTTCTCAGATTGCTGTCCTTTTTTAGATAAAGTCAAGTGGAAGGGAAAGAGCATAAAGGATGAGAGATCACAAATTTTTCTCAACCAACTGCATCTAACTACAAGCAGCCTGGGAAAGGTATCCTGACTGTAGGCCCAGGAAGGAGAGAGCATGGGTCTGGTGAGTGTCCAGTAGTCTCTACCCCTGAGTATGGAACTCTATTCTCTCTTTTATGAATCAGGTCACCTCTCCTACTCCTACACCAAAATGATGGAAGCCAAAAATGGTTTCTGTTATTTTGAAATGTTAGTAAACATGATCGATTAAACATGGAACAGGAATGCGCCTATGAAAGTAGGTTTTTTTGTGGCTTCAGATGCAACGGAACCAGGAAAGGCCGAGAAGTAAGAGGCCAAGGTTTATATGTACGCAAAAGAGGAAAGAGGAAAAAAGAAAAGCAGTGTACCTGCATCACTAGCCCCAAAATATTATTTTGTCCTAATCATGTCTTCTATTTATAGATCCTTCATGTTCAAAGTACTCAACAAAGAATCGATACTTGGCAATCATTTCCTGTGAGCAATGAAGTAGGAAGATGTGATTTCATAGATGAGGGAAATGGGATTTTAGAAAGTTTGAAGTCATGTGATGAGGCATTTTAGGCAATTTGTAATTGCTAAACACCATGTCTGGGGGAGGGAGCTGGAGGTGTTATGTTTGATGCCCCCCACCACCTCCCTCTTTCTCCTCCATTATTTAACCTCACCATCATGCTCTTTGCTGAGAAAGCTGGTTGGACCGGCCCAGAGAGAGGTTTATGAGACAGAATTGAAGTTTTCCCATTGTCTTCCCAAACTTTTTGTATTTGGAACATGCTAGATAACTGGCATGTTACTCTTTTTGTCTTCAAGTGATTGAAAACTTTCAGTTTTTCTCATTTCCGTTTTTACTCTCACAAGTGAGTTGTCTGGCTTATGGTTATGTCTACAGGGATTTATCTACAGATGCTCTTTCTTCCTCAGATTATGAGAGGCAAAGGCAATAAGCAGAAGCAAATGTGGAATGACATGTTTTTTTAGTTTTAGATACTGGGATTCCCCCCCACACACACACACACACTCAATTTGTTGTCTGTTTATAAAGGTAGGGAAAATAAAGAGATTTGGAGATTTTATATTACCTGTTGGTAAAAACAAATATTATTAATAAATAGTAATACAATATAGACAGGTAATCCTTTTCCTATATACACTTCTACATGGGAAATATTTCCCCACACTAGATGGAAAGTAGGGTAATCAGTGAGATTTCTCTTTCTGATGAAGACAGGACTGCCATCTTGGAATTAACAATTACTCTGTTGATAAGTTATTTTCAATTTTTATTTCAGAAACAATTAGCTAGAGGCTAAATATTGGTTAAGAAGGGAACAATTGAAGTCAGTGTCAGTTAGAACCTTCACTCTGACACTTTACAGTAGAGTGATACAGAACAAGTTATTTAACCTCTCTTTGTGCCTCACTTTACTCATCTATAAAATGGGAATAATAGTCATCGTCACCATCATCACTACAATCACCATCATCATCATCATCATCACCACCACCACCACCACAACCACCTCTCAGGTTATTTGGATGATTATGAGTAACTGAACATAAAATGCTTAGCACAGGATCTTGGCTTAAACTGCTTATTGTGCAAGGAGAAAAGTGATATTCTCTCTGATGGATTCAAATTTCATCTAATCCCTTACTCTTCAACAGCACATGCAGTAGCCTACAATCCAGGTATATTAGTGTTTGGTATGTATCCTACTAAGCTTTTATCTCTCTACACATAAACTTGTACATATACATATTCATATACTATTTATATGCTTTTTCGTTTGATGAAAATTAAAATGAGATCTAATCAATATTCCTGTTCTACAACTTGACGTTTTTCCAACTTTGTGTTTATTGGCCTTTTTTCTAAGTCTATTATAAAAATCTATTCTTAATTTTTTTCTTAAGAATTCATTGTATGAATGTGCTATTTAATTAACCAGTCTTCTACTGAAGGATATTTGGGTTCTTTTAAAATTTTTACTTGGCCACACAAAATAATTTAAGTCCCAGTTAGGATTACATACGCTTTTGAAATATTCAAGGAAATGTAATGAAGCAGAAGTCACAGATTCTAGTCTTTGTAAAAGTCCTTTGTTGTAATTTTAAGGGCACGGACACTAAAACTCAATGACTATGTAACTTGTTCAAGGTCACATAGCTAGTAAGTACTGAAATGAGACTCAAACCCACATCTCCTGACTTTCAGTATAATAAGTATCTATGGGAGGGGTGAGCTATTGGTAAAGGTTCTGGAATTGGAAGAATTCAATATTTATCTTTGAAACTTGGGCTCAAAGATGACAATATGTGACATCTAGGATCACATAGCTATCGAGAGATGACAAAAAAATGCTCTCCTTGACCAAACTCAGTTAAGCACCCTGACCCCTCTTCTCAACTAGGCCTCAACTTTGATCTCTAAAGACTTGAACAAAACATTAAAATAGTTTATAACAGTTCAAGGTCATATTCCTAGGATGACCCCAGTACCTGATTTGAGAAAACTCGAGGTTGCCATTTTTCACATCCCTGACTTTACTGGGCCCCCTGCTCACTCACTTTCCTGTTCCCTCATTCTCCTTTTGAAACATCTGGTCACTTTGGTACAAATTCAAGTTGAGTTCAGTTCATGACAAACTCTTTACATATTGTAATAATTAAAATTTGTCTTTACCACTTTAACTAGTGTGTGTCTTTAACTTTGATATAGAACAGGGCTGGCTGTTCTAGAACCAAGATTGCCCTTTCTAATCTTGAACTCTTTAGTGAACCCCAGGATTTTATGTTTGGGGGAACCAAAAGCATCCTAGAACACTACTATAATGCTGAGTCCAAAGACTCAAGCTGCTGGGAAGCTCATCTCCATTTTCTTTTTCCTTTCTGTAAAGTGAAAGCTTAGCACTATGACTGGTAGGTTCTCTCCCTCTTGGCAGCAAAAAGAGAAGAGATCGTGGACAACTTTTACTGTGCTTGCTATGACAGCATTCTAAATACATCCTCCTTGGTCAGTCAGATTTCTAGACTTTCCTCATTAGCTCAATCTTTTCTATATAAGAGTCTTTTTATCAAAAGTGTTTCTTCATGGTACTCATTACGCCTTTTTAAAAACATGAATGTATATCATATTAGTTTTTGGTAGCAGGATGAGAAGGAAATGGGGGCTGGATATAATTTTGAGGGAGAAGAAAGAAATTTGTATTTTTGAATATAATGAGAAGGAATGTCATGAATAGCCAAGATCATGAGTGTATTGCCTAAGTAAAAGGACTGTCAAACGGCAAAGAGGTTATATATATATGTAACCATATATGTATGTGTGTGACCTTATTGAGATATAATTTATATAATACCATATAAATTACTCATTTGAAGAATACAAGTCAACAGTTTTTAGTATTTCGGAGTTGTATAACTATCACCACAATAAGTTTTAGAACACTTTTATCATGATAAAACCCATTAGCATTTATTCCCTACTTCCCCCAACCTCCTCTAGCCTTAGGCAACTACTAATCTGCTTTCTTTCTATACAGATTTACAGCAAAAGAGGTTTTTGTTTGTTTGTTTGTTTTTACCATTATAACCATTTTAAATATACAGTACAGTAGCATTAAGCACATTTGCACTATTATACAATCGTGACTATCCGTCTCCAGAACATTTTTCATTCTCCAAAACTGAAACCCTGTACCCATTAAACATTAACACCCCATCCCCCACCCACTGGCCCCTAGCAACTATCATTCTACTTTTTGTCTCCATCAATTTGACTACTCTAGGTATATCATGTAACTGGGATCATACTGTATTTGTTCTTATTTTACCTAGTGTAATGTCTTGAAGCTTCATCCATGCTGTAGCATGTACCAGATATTCCCTCCCTTTTTAAGGCTGGATAGTATTCCATTGTGTATCTACACCACATTTTATTTATCTACTCGTCTGCCAACAGATACTTGGATCACTTCTGTTATTGGCTATTGCGAATCATGCTGCTATGAACATGAATATGCAAATGTTCGAGATCCTGCTTTCAACTTTTTTGGGGTAGATACTCAGAAGTGGAATTGCTAGATGATAGGTAATTTTATACTTAGTCTTTTTAGGAATTGCCATAATGTTTTTCATAGAAGCTGCACCATTTTACATTCCTACAAGCAATGCACGAGGGTTCCAATTATTCCATATCCTTGCTAATACTTGTTACGTCCCGTTTCTTTGATAATAACCATCATAACGGGTATGAAGTAGTATCTTGTAATGGTTTTGATTTGCATTTCCGTAATGATTATTGATATTGATCATCTTTTTGTGAGCTTATTGGCCATTTATATATATTCTTTGGAGAAATGGCTATTTAAGTCTTTTTCTCGTTTTTGAATTGCACTGTTTTTCTTGTTGAGTTGTACATTAACACCTCATCAGATATACAATTTACACTTTCTCCCAGTTCTTAGGTTGTCTTTTCATTGTGTTGACAGATTCCTTTGACACACAAAAGTTTTAAATTTTGATGCAGTCCAATTTATCTATTTTTTTTCTCTTATTTTGGCTTCCTTTGAAGCAGAGCCTGTGACAAGAGCTTATCTACAGAGAGTTTATTTGGAAGGTGATCTCAGGAAGCAGGAGTAAGGGAAAGGGGATATTGACACAGGAAAAGATAAAAATCCAGTTTAAAAGTATATTATAGAGGTTGCTGCCATAAGAGACAAAGGTTCAATTCTACCAGGACATCTGAAAACTACCTAAACTATCTTCCCAAATGGTGCGTCTGAAGAACAAGAGAATGAGAACAGAAACTTACTCCTAGTTTCTGTCTCCCCTGGTTGAGGATTACCCCTAGGAGGCAATAGGTCTCTGGGGGGCGTGGCCTGCTGAACTTTGAAGAAGGCTCTTATGTGTGCCTTCTACTTGAAGACACTGGCCATTATGCTTCAGCTTGCAAAGACCTGTCCTCAAGAGCTCACACATCAGATGTGGGCAAAGGAATGTGATGTGGGCCACTGAAAATGTCTTCTCTAATTAGTAACCAAAAAATATTGTCTGCTAAACATTTAGCAGAGGGCCAACTGTAGGACCAGGCCTGTGCATGTGAGCGACTACGGGGTAAGATGCAAAATATATAAAGTTATGTATGGTAAATTATAAAAACAAATCAAACATTTCTTAAGAAGCAATAGTTTAATAGAGAAGATATAGCAGCTGTACATGTCACTCCTTTAAAAGAAAAGAAGTGATCAATTATGCATAGGAGATAATGTATGGGAGGGAGAGGTTTCTAGTAATAAGGGCTTTATGGAAAAGGTCACCTATAAACTGGGTCTTAAAAAATGAGGTTTACTTATTCATTCATTCAAAACATATTTATTGATGGCTTTTTTTGTGTGCCAGGCATTTTATTAGGTGCTGAGAATTCTGTGGGGAATGAGCAGAAATGATCCCTGCCCTATTTATATTCTAAAAGAGAGACCCAGACAATGATTTATCAGTTAATTTATCAATAAATAAGCAAGATAACACCTAGAGTGTTAAGTGCTGTCAAAAAAAAAAAAAAAAGACAATGTGATAGAGTGCAGTGGGATGGGGATGACTGCAAATAGGATGGTCAAGAAATTCTCTAAGTTGAGACCTGAATAATGATTAGAAGGCATCAGCCCCATAACAATCAAAGGAAACGACCAACAGCAGAGAAGGGCTTAGCATGTTAAAGGATAGATGTGAGGCCAGTGATTCTGGAGAGTCAAATGGATGGGCAAGGGCCAGGTTACACAGGACACAATAGGCATCTTAAGGCCTTTGAGTTAATCTATGGACCAGAAAAGTCACAGAAAAGTTTTGAGGAGAGTGAACTAATATGATTTTTATTTTTAAAAGACCATTCTGAGTGCTGTGTCAAAAATAGACCACTCAGGACAGGAGTAGAAGTACAGAGACAGTTCAGAGGCTCTTGCAAATGTCATCCAGATTGGACTTGTGAACAACTTGGTCCAGGCTGGTTGCAGTAGAAATAGGAGAGGGGAAGTTTGAGATTCAGTATTGGAGATGGACTTGAAGGTTGCTTTGGTTGTGCTGAGATGATGGCAGGGGGCATGAACAGAAATGCCAAAATCAGATGAGAAAGAGTTCTATAGGGAAATTAAATCTTTTTTCTTCTTGAATGGCAAATCACAGTAGACATGTGGCTTTGAAAGAGGTCAGGAACTCTGAACACTGTGCAAAGAAATCATACTTAATCCAGTAGGCAAAGGGGAGTAATTGAAGATTTTTTTTTTTTTAACAAAATGGTGGTAGGAAACAAGCTGTGGCTTAGGTCTTGTCACCAGTAGGTCAAATAGCTCATAGATCTAACAATAAGGAAAATGACAATCACAACAGTGTATGTGAGCATGTGCGTGCACATGTGTATGTGTTTAAGCAGGGAAAGTGAGAGCAATTTGAACGATAAAGCCAGCAGACTTCTTCTTCGGAGGTTAATTTACTTCTCTGTTTATTGATATTGCTATGGTGATGCTGGAAAGCCAGCCAGGAGGACAGAGAACAGTTGACTGTCTCTACACTTAATAATCTGATTTAATGTCTTACATTGAGAAAGAATGCAATAAGTCAGGCCTTTTGCTGTGAGCATTAAAAGAAACCAGATGGGACTGAGCTCACATCCTTCCCAGCCAAGCCAGTGCCCCTCCCTGGTGCAAGGTTTCAGGCCCAGCTGTCCTGGCACTACTCTGCCTGACATTTAGAGGAACTCACCCTGCATTTTGCCCCCTCTCCCCCTTTTTTGCCCTCAAACCAGAATATCTCAAGCAGCCCACAAAGTGAAACAGAACCTCAAGGAATTCTGCCTATAAAAGGGGTTTTGCAAAGGGAGGCTAGGTTCATTGGTGGAAGGAAGCTACTCCCTCCTTGAGTATTGGTTGATATGACCCTGAGCATGGGTTTTGGAGAAACTGCAGGTTTTTATATAGATTTGGCTTTTTCCACTTTCTTTCAGGAAGTCAGTGTTTGGAAGCTGGTGGTCAAGGTACTTTTCCCCCCTAATTAGAAACACATTCTTTCTGTTGTTATTTAGGATAAAACCATGAATTTTTCAGCTTTCTCAGTTTCATAGTAAGACTGTGTTCATTAATTAAATTTCTTGATTAAGCAGTACAGAAATGAAAAGAGACCTTTCATTATTCTGAATTCTAAAGCCTGGGCAGCCTAGATTTTTAATAACATCTTTATTCATTCCAAATTTTGATCACTTTCCATATGCTAGACACTAAAGAATATAGTAATGAGTACAGGCCCTTTCTCTATCCACCACAATTATAGTGCTGATAATGATGATGAGTGTTTTTAATCTTTGCTATGTGCATGACATTGTGGTAAGTCTGTTACATCCATTGCTTTATTTAAACCTCCCAGTAATCATAGAAAGCAAGTATTAGTATTATCCAATTACATAGACGGGAAGCTGGGTTTTGTTGTCTGTCATGGAAGCCCACTGATATGGTGTTATGTGTGGTGTGATTTGAGGAGTAACAAGAAAGGCCATTGGCATTCTGAAAGAGCAAACACTACCCACTTTGTTCCTTAGAATTAACAGTGAGATATGAATTATTAGTACTCAATACCTTTGATCATATATTTCTCTAAAATCCATCCCAGTTGTGATATTGTGATTTATAACAAAAACACATATTTAGTTATTTAGATAACCAAAATATATTTTCTCATTTATTTGGTCTTCCTCCATGGTTCTTGGCTTAGAGCTTCCCAAACCCTTATAATTTCCCAAATGTTGAGAACTGTAAAAGTGTCCTTTGTAACATTAATAATGTGACTTTTGGAAAACACCGAAGAATGGGGCTTAGTTGCCAGTAGAGCCAACGAAGTGATTTTAGGGGACTGTGATTTTCAGTCTCAGCCCCTGATCTCCAGGGAGGGTAGAGACTGGGACTAGAGATTGAGTTCGATCTCTGATGGTCAACGGTTTAATCAATCATGCCTATGTAATGAAGCCTCCATGAAAACCCAAAAGGACAGGGTTCGAAGAACTTCCCAGTTGGAGAACACATGGAGATTTGTGAAGTGCTGCACCTGTGGAGACCATGGAAGTTCCTCAACCCCTTCCCCACACCTTGCCCTTTGCATTTCTTCCATCTGGCTGTTCCTGAGTTACCGCCTTTTATAATAAACCAGTGATCTAGTGAGTAAGTGGGTTCCCTGAGTTCTGGGAGCTGCTCTAGCAAATTAATCAAACTCAAGGAGGAGGTTGTAGGGGCCTCTGATTAGTCATTCAGAGGCACAGGTAACAACCTGGGTTCACAGCTGACATCTGAAGCATGTGTGTGGGATTAGAAGCTAGCTTTTGGTAGATAGTGTCAGAATTGAGTTGTTAAGACACCCAGCTGGTATGTGGAACATTGCTTGGTGGTGATAGAGGAACTCTTTCCCCACATTGAAATTGGTACCAGAACCCCTCTAACAGCTTGATGGGTAGCTGAGAACCACCCTCCTTGGGAATCAAATTCCCTGCAGTTTCCCACCCTGGACATCCTATCCTCATACTTTGCTTTACAGATACTCTTAGTTCAACAACTGCTAGGAGGTTTTGCACTGGCTGTATTTCATCAATTCCCTATTCCTTCTGTCATTGCATTCACTCAGGATTCATTAGGGTTCTTTTCAAGCTTTTTGCTAATACTGATTTTTTAAATATACATAAAGTTTTCATTTCCCTGAACACTAGAAAATTTCAAGAATCATTCAAAGTCCAGTGTCAAGTGAGTTAGATTCAAATCTCACAGCCTTGACAATTCTACATTCAGCAAAGAGCTCTCTGTCTCCTAGTCCATGATAACTTCAAAAAATATCCACAGCACGAGCTAGAACCAGATGAGTCAACATGATGTATATGACCTTAGAATCAAAGGTTAATGAATTTATTTAACATAGCCCAGAATATTTTTAATATAACTTAAACAAATACATTTACACTTACCATCTGCTCCTGGCTAATTTTCCAGTAGTAAAAAAAAAAATGCTTCAAATCATAATAATAAGACTTCTTTTCTGTCCTGTTTTAGAATCTAGCATGAGGGGCCTTAAAATGAGCATCTTTAAAAATAAATGCATGGCAAGAAGTAAAATGTCCATGTATTATAAGAGTATAAAGAAATATGTTGATAATTGTCAAGGGCTCATTTAAAAATGTCAGCTATACGATATACCTGGTGGAGAAGTCCTGAGTCGGGTTCACTGGCTTAGTGAACAGCAAAGTGTGGCAAAGTGGTTTCTTTCAAGAATATTAATAAGTCTCAACTCAAATATTTCTTCTTTAGAGAATTTCCATGACACTTTAGACTGGATAATGTCCCTATATTGTTCCTCTTACCCTGTAATTTTCATTCACAGCATTTGTCACAAATGTAATCTAAACAAATCTTTGGATAATAATTTGTTAATAAGTGCCTTCCTCACTAGAACATAAGGTCCATGAGATGGCGTTTGTCTTTTCACTTTTCAAAGGATTCCAAATGTTTATTTTAATCCCAAATGTATCTGAGGAGTTCAATGAGTTTCTGTGGAATACATCAGTGGAAGGGAAAACAGTTTACCCAAAATGATTAACCAAAACAATAAAAAGAGAGAATTCATTGGAAGTCAGCCTACATGAATTATTCCAAAATTTTGATATTAAAACAGTTCTCCATGATAGTGACTGTACTTTTAATTATATCGAGAAAGTCTGCAATGATTTACAAGTCCCCATGAATTTAGTCATGCCTCTACAAGGTTTATATTTTGTCATAATTTTATTTACATGCATTTGGAAAATAACAGGGAGTTTCTGTATTGATATATGATTTATTCCACCTGCAGACTACACCGCAGACAAGCACATGCATTTGGTGCTCCCTTCCACAGCTCCTCAGATACCGGGGAACTGTCACCAACAATCTGGGAGCTACAAGGCTTAATTATACCTCAAGTTACTTCCCATCCTAAAGTTCTGAGGTTTATAAGATTATTGTTTGGCAACAAAATTAATAAGTAGACCTAATAATAATGAACACAAAACCCTTCCAAACTCTCAAGAATGTCTTCAGGCCTTCAGTTAGTACAAATGGTGGCATGTACACCCCTGAGGTTAAGGTAACATAGGTATGTGGTGAGAAGGGTGTGGGAGCGAAGGAGTAAATAACTTCATTTCTACCTCGATCTCCTCACGATGTCTGTGGTTTCTTGTGCTTCCAATCTGCCAAGCCAAACAGAAGTCAATGGGTAGGGAGTCTGGATGACACAGTCCAGTCTGGATTACAGTCTGGAAGACACAGACTGGATAGAATAGATCTAGTGGGACAAATGTTGAATAATCAGTTGTGGTTCAGTTAAGAAGTATATTTCATCCTTGTCCCTGGTTCCTGGTACAAAGCTCCTAAAACCTTTGTAATTTGTCCTTGTAATTTTATCTTTGGTTATTTATAACAATCACACCTGACTTATTTATTTCAATCACACCTGACTTTATGTCTTGAGGTGATTTAGGATGAGGTCCCCACATAGTCTCAGAAAGGGGCTGGTTACCAGAAAAATCAAATAAATTAGAAGGAGATTGGAGGAGATCAAAGGTCTATCAAAACTCTTGAATGAGATTTGATGAGCACCTGGGTCAGTGAGCACGTGGAGGTGCTGTGAGAGTGGCTTGCCCAGAGAGGGCACGGAAGCTCCTATGCCTTCCCACATACCTTGCCCTGTGCCTCACTTTCATCAAAATGATAAAACTGAGGGGGTTCAGAACAAGCCCCCCTCTCCCAAGATGTATCACTATGGCATGTGAATTATTTTGAGCTGAAGGCAATCGAGATCCTGTGGGACCACAAGAAACCTTCATCTCTCTCATAAATAATTTAAATTTGGGGCTGTGCCTATGATAAGAGTTGTTACCAGAGGTAACTTTCCATGACCTGTCTACAAAACAGGGCAAACTTCAAATTATTGAACATCTGCTTTTATCATCCCAAGAATGACCTTCCTCATCTCTAAAACCCCAGGGTGCCTTACCTCATCCTTAGATCAGAATGTCATATATACCTCATTTTCCCCTTCTGTCTCTGAACTTTCATGTATGGGAGGTTCCCATATGTATGTATGTAGTTAAATTCAGTCATTTTTTTTTTGTTAATCAGTCTCATATCTACTTGATTAATAGACCAGATGAAAGAACCTGGAAGGATAAAGGGAAATATATAAAACTATTTCACTTCTGACACCAGACATGTGAGTTACATATAATTTCTCAACAGAACTATATCCTTTTATATAAAAGTGAAAAGGTAATATTTGTTTATATTATATATAATTATATATAACATTATATATGTACATTGTAATTCCTGAGTTACATTCTTTTATAATAAACTGGTAATCTATTGTTTTCCTGAGTTCTGTGAGACACTCTAACAAATTAATAGAACCTGAGGAGGGGGCAGTGGTAACCTTCAATTTACAGCCCATCAGCCAGAAGCACAAGTGACAACTTGGGACTTGGGACTGGCACCTGAAGGATAAGGGGGTAGTCTTGTTGGACTGAGCTCTCAACCTGTGGGATCTGACACTATCTCCAGGTAGATAGTGTCAGAACTGAATTAAATTGTAGAATATTCAGTGGGTGTCACAGAATTGCTTGGTGTGTGAAAAACTCACGTCTGATGGCAGAAGTGAAATAGTGTTGTAGTAAAGAATTGAGAAGAGAGAAGACACACAGGAGTGTATCTTTAGACTAGCACAACAGAGAAACTCATATCTATATACTTGAGAGTTTTCAAAGCACTCCTTAAATCCTCAAAGCTGAGGCTTGGGAAGCTGACAACGGAATGCAATAGAGGAACAGAGCAATCAAGTGACTTACTCGAGGTTAAACAGCTAGGAAGAATGACACTAGACTGGTTCTTAAGCAATTTGAACTTTGTCTAGTGTCTGTGTTGTGCTTACATTTTCCCACCTTCCCCCAACCCTCCACAAACACAGATATCACTGTAGCTACAGATGCTTTGGTGCTGCGGCTGAGCAATGTGGGTGGTTTGTGTTTTGTTTCTTTTCTGTTTATTTGGGGAGTTTGCCCTGTTTATAAAATATTATCTCTCTGTCTCAAATATTTGTTTATGTTAAAATGCCCAGAACCTTTCAGACCCTTGGTGTAGATAAGCTGTGGCTGATGTGAGGCCCTGTGTGAAAGAAGAGCAGGTTCTTGTAAGCTACAGCAGGGCTGCCCCCTGGGGGCCAGAAGAAAGAGCCCCTTCCTGGCAGGGAGTAGAGAGTCTGATGATGTATTAGAATGCTTGCAAATCTTTGGTTGGTATCCCCAAAAACCTCAGTAGTGGTATTCTATTGGGTTCTTTTATGCCAATTTGTGGTTTTTCTGTGCATTACTTTTTTTGACCCTTTAGCTGGCTAGATTCTGCCAAAAAACTTACTTTAAAAAAATTAATAGTTGTTCCCTAAATAAAACTAAAAAAAAAAAAAAAAAATTGCCCTAAATCCCATCACCAGGGAGAACATGTTCATCAAAATCCTTTTAGCCTTTATTCTCTGTGTGGATATACATGCCTTTTTATACAAAATTTATTTTAAAATGCAATTATTCTAAACAAACAGCTTTGTAGCCTATTTTTTTAAATCCCATATGGTGTCATAACAGCGAAGATTTTTCAAATTTCATACCAAACTTTTTTTTATATCCAGAGTAATGCCATAACTAGAAATGGATGCCCCCTGGTTGGAGAAGTTGGTATGGTGGAATGCCAGCTTTAAAGCTGAAATATGCATAGGAATCTCCTGGGGATCTTGTTAAAATGCAGATTCTGACTTAGGAGGTCTGGAGTAGGGCAAGAATTTTACATTTCTATTGGGCTCTCATATGCCAATTCATGGTATTTCTGAGCAGTACTTTTCTTAACCCTTAGCTGGCAGCTGCATTACTAACATGCTTCCTGGTGACATGATATCGCTGTCTGTGGCCCATGCTTTGAGAAACACACAGATGTGATGGAAAGGACTCCAATCTAGGAGTCAAAAACATGTCTCCAAATCTTGGCCATGGATTTTGGGTAAATTCCTACACTTCTTAACTTTGATTCTCTTAGATAAAAAAGGGGCCATAAGAATCTGAAAATGCTTCGCACAAAATATAGATTTACAATTGTATGGAATAGTTAAATGTGTATATAGTTATATGGAAGTATAGTTGAATCAAAATTAGACTATAGAAAGCTAGCCAAAGGTAGAGACAGAACTCTCTTATACCTCCTATTGCCCCTTCTACTTCACCAAAACAATAAAACCTGCTGTCAAAATGGAAATGAATGTTTAGGAGTGGTTCCATAGTGTAGTGGTTAACACATCTGTTTTACACACAGAAGGTCCTGGTTGTTACCTCAGTGGAGCCATGGTCCATACTCTATGGCCCTGCCACCCTGAACAAGCCTGATGTCTAATCTCAGAAACTAAGCAGGGTTGGACCATGTCAGTACTTGGATGGGAAACCACCTAGAAAGAAGAGGCATAAATAATTTTTTTTAAAAAAAAAAGAAAAGAAAAGAAAAAAAAGAAGAAAAGAAAAAAGAAAAAGAAAAAGAACTAAATGTTCATTGAATGGCTTTTGTGCTTAAAAAAGTCCTAGGCACTGAATTTAAAGAGTGTTAAAAAACAGGAAAACAAACCCAAAATGGAGTTGCTTATGCTAAGCCCTGTGTCACCAAACTCAGACTTAAAAAAAGCTTTGGCTCCCTCAGAAATGGAATCTTAACCAGTGGAACAGGAATTGCCTCATCACCACTAGTTAGCTCATCTGCCTGATAGACCCCTGCCCTCCCGGGAGTAAAAGAAAGTAATTTTGCAATAACCAACCCACTTTTTGTGCAATATAACTTCCTTGTTTCTAATCCCTTCTGCCTATGGAAGTCTTTAATTTTTACAGCTCCTTGGAGCTCCTTTCTATATGCTAGATTAGATGCTGCCATAGTCAAATAGATTTTTGCTCAAATGAACTCTTAAAAAAATTTAATAACCCTAAGTTTATCTTTTAACAAGAGATAAATGGATCCATTTTTGTCTATTCAAAATATTCATTAAAAAGGGATTTATCACTCAAATATGACCAGATCCCCTAGCACAATCTGTTTATCCATCACTAGCTTGATGTTGGGTTCATTTCTTTTACAAATATACTAACATTTTAAATAGATAGATGTCCAAACTTCGTAAAATCCACCTTTTCTATTTCTGTTCTTTTTCTATTTTCTGTCTAGTTGCCAGACATGTTCTTTCTCTTCCCCACATTCCTTATGTATGGGCTTCCCATCTTGCTGACTTCCTTCCCTCCAAGATCACCCCCTCTGGACCCCTTTACATTCTTTTTCTTAGGGAGGTCTTGGCTCCTCTAGTTTGTACCTTCACATGCATTTTTCTGCTCAATAAAACTCCTTCCCAGAAGTCTGGTGGGACCTTGTGTTTTCTTGACATAATCATTATCATCTGAACTATTTTTTTTTTTTACATGAGCTCAAAAGCAGTAGAGTATAGAATGAGACTTCTGTGTTTCTTCTCAGCTGGGGAACTTGCCAGCTATATCATTTTGTACTCTGATGATACTTTTTTTTTTTTTTTTTTGAGAAGGCAAGAAAGACCCTTCATCACAGCTTGGCCTCTCTTAAGATTTAGGAGAAAGGCAGCCAATACTGTCCTGAGAGAAGAGACTCACTCCACCTGCACTGGGAGCCACTTGAAGGGTTGTCGGTCTAGTTTCATGACGGGTAAATGCCGGGCTGAGTCAGTCTGGTGCTTGCCTGTGTCCTAGGAAGTTCTTTGTATGAAAAATCGAAAGAACTAATTCTTAAGTGTTGTTTGGTTCTGGACTCCTGTGATTAAGTTCTGAAGGCCTCACACTGAGATCAAAATTGGGGCTAACATTCTCTTGATATACCACCCTGGGTGGGCTCCATTTGGGAATAAATAGTTAGAGCTGGGCCAAAAAAAAAAAAAGTGAACAAAAATAGTTTTCTTAATTGGCCAAATCAGGCCAATATGAAACTTTTGAAGCTTGCATGTCCAGATGCTTAATGAACAAATGCTGTCCTTTACTTGAATTTTTTGTGTCTAATTCACTCTGTTGCAATTTTCTTATTTATTCCATGGAGCCTAAGGTACTCTCCAGCTTCTTAGTGTGAGGGCTGCAAATCCTTCTCCGCAAATCCACAGCAGTGGGGAAGGGAAAGAGAGGATGAATGGTTTCTTTGCAGTGACCTGGTCATTTTTTATCTTGGATCCCTGATTTTACATAATATTTTTTGTATGTTTGTGTGAGGGACAGGTGACAGTAGATTAGGATTAATTTAGATACATATGAGATTATTCAAAGCCTTTTTAGAATATTTTGGGTACAGTTTTGATATAACATCCACTTATACAGAAAGGAGGTAAGGCAAGAGTAAAAAAGCATTGAGTGAAGGGGAGCAAAATGCCACCTCAAAATACATCTCTTTGGCATATTGATTATTTGGGGCTGATTATTTTCAAGAAGCTGCAGACACAAAGGAACCTCTGAAAACCAAGGAGAAGTTACCCTTTTGTAAGAGAAATTTAAAATTATAGTAGTCCCCCTTATACATTTCAAGACCCCCAGTGGATGCTTAAAGCCTGGAAAATGCCGAACCCTTTAAAAACTGTTTTTTTTTTTCCCTATACATACAAACCTATGATAAAATTTAATTTATAAATTAGGCACAGCTAGAGATTAACAACAATAAAAAATGAAATAATTGTAATAATATACTATAACAAAAGCTATATGAATGTGGTCTCTCTCTCATAACCCATCTGATAACTGAGAGGCTACTAAGTGACTAATAGGCAGGGAGCACATACGACTTGAATGTGCTGGGCAAAGAGATGACTCACATCCAAGTCAGGACAGAGCGGGATAGCATAAGATTTCATCATGCTACTCAGAATGGTGTGCAATTAAAATTTATGATTTCCAGAATTTTCCATTTAATATTTTTGGACCATGGTTGACCACCTGTAACTAAAACTGAGAAACAAAAAAATCAGGTAAGGGGGAGACTATATAAGGGAAATCTCCATTTGTAAGAGTATTGCCCTCTCTGTATTAGAAAGAGGAAGATGATCAAATTTCTAGAAACTCTTAATGGAGAAAGCATGTTCTTAAATCTGAATAATGACTATGCCCTTGTTTACTGTGCTTTGCCTGAAAAGCTCCCACAACTGCCCTTTCAACTACCCCCCCCCCCCACCATCTTTAGCTAAAGGTATTTAAAATGGTGACTTGGATTATTGCAAGAATTTACTTAGTTTTCCTGGGTATCTCCCATGTATACAGAAAGTATATATGTTATTGAACTTTAGCCTATTTTTCTCCTGTTCATCTGTCTTTTATAATAGCAGGGGGCTGGTGTCAGCCAAGAATGTAGAAGGGTAGAGAAAAAATTAGTTTGCCTCCTCTACAGGAGCAATGAGAGGAAGCATGCAGTAAAGACACTATATTTTGATATTCTGGAGAATAGAAAACCAATTAGGAACCAAATTAAAGTGATTGAATTTAAAGGAAACGAAAGTCTGGGCAAAAGATAGAGATTAGATGACATTTTTCTGGCAATCGTGAGGATAATATTCTGGACTCGCCTTGATGATAATCTGTCCATGGTTATAAATTCTTTCCATATTGAGAAGAAGCTTATCATCCCACTGGTCACATCTTTCATTTATAAAGTGGCTTCCAATTATTGAGTACTTGCTATGTATGTAGTGATGTTTCTTAGGTGTGCAGGGTTCCAATCAATGGGCAAGTTTATTATCACTATTTGGTACCTCCCCTTGGTTACATGGAGTTTGAATGAAAGGCAATGCAACAGGCAACACAATGAGATGAGTTTTGCTGGTTGGACTATAGCATTCATGCCCAGAGAAGTCTGGACTTCAAAAGTCTCTATCTGCGGAAACAATATTCAGTGTTCATTCTTTATTGGGAAGTTCTGAGTTCCTTCTGCCGCAGGCCAGGAAAGTAACTTTATGCCTCTAAATTAGAATACCAGGCTTCAGGGTGCATCAGGAGGAGTTGTGAAGATGGTATGTGATGAGTTGCAACAATCACCTCTTTTTTTTTCCTAGAAATGGTCATAATTCTCATGGAAGCTCAAAACATAATGCCTCCACCAGCATCTCTATTTGTTTCATTATCTATTATACTGGATTTCAAGCACTACATGCTCCTTCAAAAATTTTTTACATGGCTTATGTCTAAAACAGGAAGGAGAGTTGAGAGTTCTTGGGTGAGAGTGGAGATGGAGAGTAATGAATCATCATAGTTTTGATAGGATTCTCCTTCCAATAATGAGCAAAAATTTTCCATTTCCACAGCCCTTAGGTATATGAAGTCATTTAATTTGCATAAAACTTGGTGGCTGTATTTTCTCTAATTTTTCAAGTAAAGAAACAAAGTCTCAGGAAGTAACAGCTTGATCAAGAGTACCTAATCTGAGCAAGGAAGAGTTAGGCTTTACACCTCAATCCAGTGACACCTAAGGTGCTGTTCCTTCACCTTTGCATACTTCTACCATTCAAAATACATCAGTCACCACCACCCCACTCCCCACTAAGAGGCATCACATGTCTAAGGTCGACTGCTCTAATAATTACTCCTAAATAGTTACTAGTCCTCTCCTCTCCACTCAACTTGTTTTTTGGAGAGTGGGTGGGGGGTGGTGAGGAAGGGCCTGTCTGTCTGCCAACTTCTTTATTCCTTAAGATTGATAGATCTTGCGATTCCAGTTCAAACTTTAGTTTCGAGAAATCTGAGCCCAGTGAAGCATGCCACGGCCACCTCAGCATGTTTTTTTTTTTTCTTTTTCTTTTCCTTTTTTTCCTTAGCCAAGCAGAGCTGAATGGATAGGCTCTTGGCAACCTCATCGTATCTATTGTGTTCTGATCATTATTTAAACAAATGGTATTCACTGGGGTCCAAGTCAGAGGGACAGGACACAGAGAAGGCTTTTTATCAGTCGGCTGGACTGCTCTTCCCATTTCATAAGTCTTTTGTGTTCCCTGAGGGTCCCTCAAGTGTGGAGCAGTTCACAAAGGAATGAGATGGACACGGCCTTTGTCTGGGAAGGGACAGACAGCCAGTCGCCTTTGCCTCTTTGCAGATGGCTTGATCTTTTTGGCTATTTTCTATCTCTATTCAAATAAAAAAGGGCCAATAAACACTGACGCATCCTTATGGCACTGGGGGCCACAGAAGGGGAAAGTCACGTGCAGGGTTTTTACAAGGTCAAGTATGATAAAGTTTCAAGGAGGGATATTAGTGGAGGTTCTACTTTATACAGCAGAGAAGGAATAGGTGTTTAAAAATGCTGGCTCTGCAGATGTGTGTTTTAGGGTTCCAGTAATTACCCAAGTTATCTTAAAAAATGTCTTAACCTAGCAAGATTAAAATCTTTCATTTGTAAATGGGGATAATAATTATAGTTATTCAATAGCATTGACTAGAGGGTTAAATGAAATATTGTATGCAACATGCTTATGGGAAAATTTTGAGCTTTTATTAAATGCTTTTCTAATTACAGCTGAGAATAGATTTATGAAGGGAGGTGGCCTTCGTCCTAGAAAAAAGAAAATTATAGAATGCCTCAGGCCCAAGTCCAGGGATTTATGGGTTTTGAAAATTAAAGGCATCTGCAATTTATCTTTTCACTCTAGGATGCAAAGTTAGTAAAAATTACAAATCGGAAAGATCTCAAGTAAGTTACACCAGTTTAGCACACTGATGCTTGAACGTAATTTCCCAAACCACATCCCTACAGAAAAATAGCCCAGGAATTTTTTTAAAAGCTACCTCCTTGAACTGTATGAAAATAGATTCTCTGGTCAAATATATCTGAGAAACACAGCGTACTTGGAAATTCCTAATGAACATTAGAATAAAGGCTCTGAACAGGTCTATAAGGAAACAATATAATCCAGTGTTAACCACTTAAGTTTGAATATGAAACGTTTGTTGTTGTTGTTTCTAATGCTGCTGTTACTGTTTGGCAGGAGGAAGCAGAAGGTGCACATACTGACATCCTGGAGGACACAGTTCCATTCAGAACTGAGATGTGCATTTGGAAGCTGGGCTCTCCGATCACTCCAAGGAACGGAGTTGTCTATAAACTGGCTCACCCAGATGTGCAGTCAGCTCAAGCGTTTGCATGCAGAGTTTTCTGTCCTCAAAAAAAAAATTATTTGAAGTGGTTATGGTGATACCAGGCATCGCTCTAATGTAGTGGCTCTGAAGGGCTGTGATGCTGAAGACTCTGGAGTTGAGAGGTCTTAGTGGGTAGAACCAGGCAGCCTGAGCTCAGCGGGAAACACATCACGACACTGGGATCTTGCAGCAGCATTTGACTGGCTCTTAATTAGTTAAGTTTCCAAGATGTTTTCATTATCAACTTGTTTCTAAATACTTAAAAAGAACTTTACTCACCCCAATTCTTTACTACTGTAGTATATAGGGCAGAGCATTGGGCAGGACTGAGAATGTAGGGGAGTATGTGTTAGTGATTGGAAAAGAAGGTAGGACAAGGGAGGAAGACAGAGAGAGAATGGTGAAGTTATGGCCTCTCAATATGAGTCTACATATATACAGCTTAAAATATTATCCTTATAATAAACCAGTAGCCATACTTTAGATATATCTAGATATGTAGTTTGGGTCTGGGGGGTGTATGAAAAAGCCCTAAAGATAACTGATGCAGTTTTCAATTTTCTTTCACGTACGTATAGCAGCATAACTATAATCTAAAATTGGTTATGCAAAGGTTTTATTAATTAGGTTACTGCATCATGATAACTTCCTAATTCTGGGATTTTTGAGTCTGGGTCCACCCAATGAACTGTGCCTTTGGAAAATATCTTTAGTTTAGATATTCCTTAGTTTCTTCCTTTGTAAGTTGAGAATAATAACCGTTTCTGGTTTTCTAAGAAATAATATACTGCAATCATTCTCAAATATCTGTCCATATACTAATATTATTTCCATAACAAAATTTTCACAGGCATATGGTAAAATAAGAAAACTAAGGTCAGTGTGATAAATGTTAATCAAATTTTAT
Organism: Macroglossus sobrinus; assembly: GCA_004027375.1. Taxonomy (NCBI): domain Eukaryota; kingdom Metazoa; phylum Chordata; class Mammalia; order Chiroptera; family Pteropodidae; genus Macroglossus; species Macroglossus sobrinus. The sequence goes on from PVKZ01000066.1 coordinate 178,176, forward strand.
ACAATTAAAAATATTCAGATCAGTTCTTTCTACTATTTTGATTAAAATTCTCCTTTATTTTATAAAATTTCTTTTTGAGATTTCTTTCTATTCCCCCCACCCCCATTCTACTAGCAGATGAAATCTTCAAGCCTTAGAAGTAGAGAGCTGACAATATAGAAACACAGATGAGTGTTTCTATGACTTTTGCTTTCTGTGTGAAGTTACCTCTCTGCCTAGCAGTGGAGAGAAAACTCTTCAGATATAACTATTTTTGCATCATTACCTCTCAAAAACAGTGTTTTAGAAGGGCTGCCTTAGAGATGTCATTGGTGCCCGTGGAACCAAAGTGAATTGCTCTCAGAGGAGACCCTCATGGCTGCAGCCTCTTCAAGGCTGAACACCTACAGACAGCAACAGCCAGTAGAATTGGAGAGAGCCATTGGCCTTTCTCATCCAAAACTCTGCAGCCACACCACACGCAAATATCACTGACTAACCTTCTAGTCATTGTTTGAATTGTGTCTCTTGTCTCCCGTATTTATGCTAATTGCTACAGGTTAATTCCTTAAATCTTTTGACAGACACTCATTAGGGTCCATTGTTTGTCAGATATTGTGCTGAGTATTTTAAATACTTTATTATTTCATTTAATTAATGAAACAGCTTGGGTAGGCAGGCATTATTTTCAACCCCAATTTTCACAAAGGGAAAAATAAAACTCAGATCACTGTGTGCCATGCAAGAGCCACTTATCAAGAAAGTCATCTACTTTGTGTCTCATATGCCAAAGGTCACGGCCTCAACCATGGAAATACAAAGCCTTTGGGACAGTAGGGAAACCCATGATAGTGACACCAAAAGCAAGGACTCTGGAAATACACAGCCTTCAGTTGTTGCTGGTGTTTTTAGTTTGTTTGGAAAATAAAAAAATAATGGTGCCTAACTTTTATGGTTGTTGGCATGAATAAGTTAAATACTCTATATAAAGCCCTGGAACATAGTAAGTTTTTGTGAAATGGTGACTGCCAGTAATAATGTCAGCAATAGTAACTGGACTGTGATATGAGCTGTATGAGACTTTGTAGGATATGAGAAAGTACTCATGCAGTGTGAAGTAGAGTGGAAGTTTGGGTGGCGGGTTCAGAGTTGGGTGGAAGGCTCAAAGGATTGTAATTAGAGGTGAAAGGCTAATCAGTGGTGAGTTCCCATGTGGTCAGGGCTTCCTTGTTGAGTCCATCCTGACGTGGTAGGCTGAGGCTGCCTTAGAGATAGAACACTAGTTTGCATCTGGCCACCAAGTTTGCAGAGCTTTGGCTCATACCCACTGGGAAGGGACCTGACCAATGATGGATGAAGTTCCTGCAGCTGAGACCTTGCGAAAGGAGTTTGTATGGATGAGAAGCTGAGCCAGGCTCCCAAGGGGAAGTCCTCCAGCCTGGCTGGTTTGTGTTGAGAAGCAGAGTCAGTCTCTGATTACTTTGGCCCCAAACTCTTTCTCACAATCGTCCAAGGACTCAAAGATTAGGATTCTTCTGGCAGCTGCTGGCACATTCTGAACCACAAGGTTTGGATTTACTCCAAGGCTGAGAACCAGCTGCTCCACGGAGTAAAAATGGAGGGGATCTCATGTGAGCAGATATTGGAAAGGGGAAAGATGGCTGTGGAAGGAAATGAAGTCATGGCTGGTGCAGCATAGTGTTTCCGCCAGACTGGAGGCTCCCAGCTATGATGGGAGATCTTTAGAAACTAAAATCTACAACTAGAATGAATATTTAGAAGCCGACAAAATTTAGAGAATGTGTCATGCTTATTCACTGCTTATTTGCACACATTTTCAAGGCAGACTAAAGAGCTCAGTAGTACAACTTCTCCAGAGGCTGGTTGATTTCTCTTGGTTTTTATCCTGGGCTCTGCTGTCTAAGAGGAGTGAGGAGCAATGTGCTTAATTGTAATGAATTTTCTTGCATTTCTAATACATTTACACTAGCCCTTAAATAAATAGTTTAGCTAATAGTTATCTACTGCCCACCAGCTACATTGTCACATATAAATGCGTATATTTATGGCAATATGATTATGTATATTGCCATACATATAAACATACATACCTGTAAATACCTCTTATTTTGGAATAATTATAGATCCATGGGAAGCTACAAGGGTATTATATAGAGGTTTGTGTACATGTCACCTGGTTTTATCCAATGTTAACACCTTACCTAACTACAGGACAGTATCAAAATCAGGAAACTGATGTTGGTAAAAGGTGTGTATAATTCTGTGTCCACTAGTTACATGTATAAGTTAGCATCACCACTCCCTGACTTAGTTTATTCAAGATACAGAACTGTTCCCTCACCACAAAGATCTTCATGCTACCCTTTATGATCACACCCATCCTCTTCCCTCCACCATTCCTAAACCCTGGCATCCAGAGATGTGATGTCCATCTCTATAATTTTGACATTTTGAGAATGATGTATAAAGAAAATCATAGAGTAGGTGTGAACTTCTGAGATTGGCCCTTTTCACCCAGCATGATGCCCTTGAGATCTACCAAAATTGCATGTATCAATAATTCATCACTTTTTATTTTAGATTTTAGAAATTACAAATAAAGCTATTATGAACAACAATGTATAGAATTTATTTGAATATAAGTTTTTATTTCTCTGGGTAAGTACCCAGGAGTATGACTGCTGGGTTGTATAGTAAGAGCATACATAGTTTTCTTTTAAGAAAATGCCAAATTATTTTTCAGAGAAGTTGTACCACTTATATTCCTAATAGCATATGAGAGATCTGGTTTTTCTACATCTTTGCCAGTATTTAGTATTATCACTATTTTTTATTTTAACTGTTCTAAAAGGTATGTAGTGACATCTTATCATAGTCTTAATTTGCATTGCCCAATTTAAATGGCCTTATTGAGATAAAATTCACTTTTAAAGTGTACAATTAAACAGCTTTTATTCACAGAGCACTGCATTCATTGCCAAAACCTTTTTAGAATATTTTTATAACACCCCAAAGTAACTTTTTCCCCTTAGCCACTACTTTCCAACCTTCCACCCCACCCCAGCCTTAGGAAACAACTAACCTATTTGTCATTCCTATAAATTTGTCTATTCTGGACTTCTTATATAAATGGAATCATATATTATATGGTCCATTGTGACAGGCTTTCTAGTAGAATGTTTTCAAGGTTCATCCAGGTTATAGTAAGTATTATTACTTTATTCTTGCCAAATAATACTCCAATGTATGGACATTTTATTCATCAATTGATGAATATTTGGGTTGTTCCACTTTGGGGCTATTATTAATAATTCTGCAATACACATTCATATGCAAGTTTTTGTGTGGACATGTTATTAATTCTTTTGGGTATACACCAAGGGGTAGAATTGCTAAGTAGTATAGTAACTGTATGTTTATCCATTTGGGGAATTGCAGACAGTCTTCCAAAATAGTTACATCAACTTATACTCCCACCAGCAATATATAAGCATTCCAATTGCTCCACAACCTTGCCAACAGTTATTATCTTTCTTTTTTATTAGAGTCATACTACCGGGTGTGAAGTGATATCTCACAGGGGCTTTGATTTGCATTTCCCACATGACTAATGATGATAAGCATCTTTCCATCCTTATTGGCCATATGTATATCTTCTTTTAGTGAATGATTTAAATCCTTTGCCCACTTTTTAATTGGGTTATTTTTTATTATTGGGTTTAAAGTTTACTTCATATAATTTGATACATATTTTTTATCAGATATATGATTTCCCAAATTGTTTTATTTTGTGGGTTGTCTTTTCACTTTCTTGAGAATGCCTTTTGAAGCACAAAAGTTTTAAATTTTGTTCGCATCCAGTCTAAGCAAATATTTTTTTGTTGGTTGTGCTTTTGCTGTTATATCTGAGAAAGTATTGCCTAATCTAAGGGCATGAAGATTTACACCTTGCTTCTAAATTTTATAATTTTAGCTCTGACATTAAGGTCTATAATATATTTTGGGTTAATTTTTGTATATGGTGTGAAGTAAGAGTTCAAATTCATTATTTTACGTGTAGATATCCAGTTGTTCCAGCACCATTTCTTAAAAAGACTATTTCCCCTACATTTAATTGTCTTGGCACTCATAACAAAAACCAACAAGAGGATTCTAGCTGATATCATCAGGAGAGAAAACATAAGAATAATGGGCATTATCAAAGGCGAGGAAAAGGAGCAGGAACTAGAAAGCATTTTCAGACAAACAGTGGATGAGAATTTCCCAAATCTAAGGAATGAGTTGGAGCCTGGAATCAAGAAGTCAACAGAATACCCAATTATCTCAACTCAAAAAGGCCTTCACCAAGACACATTCTATTAAAATTATCAAAAATCATCAACAAAGACAGAATTCTCAGGGCAGTCAGGGAGAAGAAAACAGTAACTTATAAAGGAAAATCCATTAGATTATCCTCGGACCTCGCAGCACAGACCTTACAAGCCAGAAAGGAATGGAATCAAATATCTAAACTATTAAGTGAAAGGAACTACCACCCTAGAGTAATGTGTTCAACTAAGCTCTCCTTTAGATATGAAGGAGAAACTAAGACCTTTCCGGACATACAAAAATTGAGGGAATTCTCCACTATGAAGTCTGCACTACAGGAAATACTAAAAGGGGTCAGCTCACCAAAAGCAAAATAACAACAACAAAAACACATAATTAGGAGTAAAGTGACTATCAGGCAAATAGAAGCAGAGGAATGCAATCCTTACTAAGAACAGGGCATTATAAGCTTAAATAATAAGGAGAGAATTGTTATAGCAAGATAGTAATGAATGTTCAGCATACATAGAAACAAATTGAGATAACAATGACTGAAAAGGAGAGGATTCAAAGATCTAACTTCACAAAGGGGAATGGAGATAAGGCATGCACATAAAAGCATTATTCACAGTGGCCAGGACATGGAAGCAACCAAAGTGTCCTACGATAGATGACTGGCTAAAGAAGCTATGGTACATATATACAATAGAACATTACTCAGCCATAAAAAGAGATGAAATACTGCCATTGGTGACAACATGGATGGGCCTCAAGATAATCATGCTAAGCGAAATAAGCAAGACAGAAAAAGTTGAAAATCACATGATATTACTTACATGTGCGATATAAACCTAAAAGCAACAAATGAACATGACAAACAAACAGAGACTCATGGACATAGACAATGGACTAGTGGTTACCAGATGGTAGGGGTTAGGAAAGGAGGGGGAGGTAGATTGTGTACAGTGGGTCACATATAGGGGGGTAGGGGTGGGTGAAGTAGGTAAAAGGGATCAAATATATGGTAGCTAAAAGAAACTGGACTTTGAGTGGTAAACTACACAATAGAATATACAGATGTCAAATTATAACATACACCTAAAAATTATAATTGTATTAACCAATGTTACTCCAATAAACTTAAAAAAAAAACTGTAAGCGAACAAGAAATGGAAGAGAACATCTTCAAATCCCTGCACCTAACATCACACATAATGGTAAAACACTGAATGCTTTTCCCTAAGTTGGAGAATGAAGCAAGAATGTCATTCTCATGACTGTTATTCAACATTATACTGCAGAGCTTACCAAGTACAATAAGACAAGAAGAAGAAATGTAAGTTATATAAATTGAAAGGGAAAAAGTAAAATTGTCTTTATTTGCAGGAGACATGATCATCTATGTAGAAAATCCTAAGGAATCTACCAGAAAAAAAAAAAAAGCTACTTAAGTTATGAGTTTAGCAAGTTTACACATTAGAAGATTAAAATGTAAAATTCTATTGTATTTTTATATACAAATAAAACCAGTGAATTTTAAAATATTCACATTATGTTTATAAAAGGTTACATGCAAAATACATACATTTTAGAAATAACAAAATTATAGTGAAGAGAGAATGGCTGCAAGGCATTAGGAATGGGGTGGGGAGCTCAGTGGGGGAGAAGTGAGTGTGCTCATGAAAGGGAAGCCCAAGGGATCTCTGTGGTGGTGAAACTGTTGCATACTTTGACTGCTGTGGAAAGTACATGAACCCACACATGTGACATAAATTGCATAGAATTAAATACCACACATGCATACATACTTACACACAAACTCACTGGTGAAGTCTGAATAATATTGGTCAATTGTATCAATATGAGTTCCCTGATTGTAATATTATGTTATAATCTTGCAACATGTTACCATTGCAGGAAACTGAGTGAAGGGTACAAAGGATCTCTCTGCACTATTTCTTACAACTGCATGTGAACCTACAATTATAAAGGTTAATTAAAAAAATGAATGAACTGCATGCCAAATTTTTAAGAATTTTTTCTCTATCCAAAATCTTCAGTTTGTGGAGCTAAGCAATTGGATTAACTAACACTTGATCTAAAGCGTCCAGAGCAAGAACTCTTAAATCTGTGAAGAGTCCCTTGTCCTAAATTGTAAATGAGATCTAGACACTTTTTACAGGGGGACTCTGGATGTGGATGAGAGGAGATAGACTCCCATAGCTTTGGGTAACTGGAGGTGAGAAGGGGAGTAGAAGGTAAGAAGAGGAGCAGATAATACATGACAATCAATCCCTAAAGTCAACTTTCCTTCTTGTCAGTTGTACCTTTAATTAATCTTGGGTTTTGTTTGTCTGACCTCCATTTTCCAGAGAGTACAATATAGCCTCACTCTTGCTAAAAATGCAGGATTTTGCACCAGGCAAATATGGGCTCAAATCCCAAACCCATTGTTATTTCCAACCTGTTTGATTTCTTCAAACTTCAGTTTCCTCTTTTGCAAAATTGGGATAAAGATTCTTTCTACCTTGATGGATTGTTATGAGTATTAGATAATACAAATAAATGCTTATTACAGTGCCATGACATTGAAAATATGTCTATTATTATGTTTCCCATTCAGTATGAAACTATTTATCTTGTATTCCATTCTCTTGGATCCTGCTTTGCAAGATGAGATACGGTGCTAATATGATTTAAAATAAAATCCTACTAATCTCTTAGTAGGTTTGAAATTTTTTTGGGGGGAGGGTGTAGTAGGTGAGATTTCAATTCCTTTTATGCATTAATGTCCTGAGTGTCTTATAAGCTATATTAAATTACATTTGCTATTTTGGGGTTTTAAGGATCCTAAAGTCATTGTAAGCTTCTATTAACATGTGACAGAAAGGGAGAAGGTCCAGGAGCATGTCAAACACCATGACCTATGCATGTGGGCAAGTGGCTTACCTTCTGTAAATCTCATCAACACCACTTGTAAAATGGGGGTAAAAATATCAGCCTGGACTGTTGCATAGAGTTGCCGTGAGATTCAAAAGAGGAAAAAACTGTGTAGAGCTTTTAAAATGATAAAGTTTCCCACATCTGTAAGATAATTTTATTATTTCATTGAAATACTCAGCTAAGTGAACTCTAATGAAACATTAATATTTTTTATCTTTATTATTATTATATTACCTACCATACTGGTGGCTTTAGAGATACAAGGAGGACAGTATTGTCAAAAGCTTTAGCTATAGAAATAAAGCAGGAAGTCAAATATAGGAAGCACAGTTTTCTATCAAGTTTCTAAGATGTTTTGAAGGGATTAAAGCTCAGTGTTTTTTACTTTCTTTTCTGAAAACTTAATGGACTGGCTCGCCTAGGCTTCTTTTCTTAGTGGTATGATTTTTGAGAACAGGAAATAGATGAACTCAACTTATAATTTTAAGGCCTTTAATTTTAGGGCCAAAGAAATGGTCCCACAGGCTCTGGTCTGGTCATTTAAGAAATGTGATACTGTACTGTGTGTGTGTGTGTGTGTGTGTGTGTGTGTGGCAGGGGGAGGCGGGGAAAAGCAAACTTATTTGAAGTTCATAGATTTTTACAGTCTGATATAAGATTCTTTTGTTAAATTCAAGTTAATTAAGTCACTTACATGTATTTAAAAATAGGATCTCTTATAGAACTTTTTGCTAAAAGTAGCCTCAACCTTTTCCCTTCTACCTGTATGTTTACAAAGAAAGTTGTCTAGGATGATGTTTACCTAATGATAATGATGATTATTTCTGTATTTAGGGGTAACTTTTACTGTCATCTTTATATTTTCCTATGCTGCCTGAGAGGTTTTTATCCACCCAATTTTTTATTTTAAAATAATTATAAACTCAAAGTTGGAAAAATTGTACAGAGTTCCATGTACCTTCTCTCTATGGTAACAACATAAATAACTGTAGAATGGCAAAACCAGAAAATTGACATCGGTGTAATACAAACTACAGCCTGATTCAGATTTCACCAGTTTTTACATCCACTGATTTGTGGTGACACTGCATCTGAACTCACTTATTTCTCAGTGAGCACTGGTATTACGGGGGTGGGGTAGGGTGGGGTACAGAGTGCATTCCGCTTTATAGGGGCAAATACACACCTGCTTTGAAAAATCACATAATCTGTCACTTATAGGGTGACAGATCCAAAATTACTGGTAATGAAGAGCCTGAGCTGGCTCGTACCAGTGCTGATGGCCAGTTGCTATATATTCAGGAATTGTGTCATTGGCAGCTTGAAATCAGCCATGGTGGAAGCACTGACTCCAGAGAAATCTGCAGGGTATCAATCAAGGCTCCCTCTCTCTTCCTAGGGTTGCTTGCTTGCCTGCCACTGTTTGCATGGCACTGGTAGTTTGTTCCCCACACACCTCTCCCCACCTCATCTCAGTAAAACCTTATTCTCCAGCAGAACAGTTCCGTGTCATTCATGATAATTTTCCTCTCAGGGCTATAAAATAGGACTAATCTAATAAAAAGAATTTCCTGTTAATGGAGTCTAATACCCTAATATATGACCCTTCTGGGTAACTCACTTGCATTTTGCCCAGGGACTTTCTGGAATATAGATTTATTTTTAATTCCAAGAGAGTGTTTGAGGGCATGAGAGAGACAGGCAGTTGAAAGAGCAATGGGGCCTTGCAGAGCACTCTCCATGCCAGCAAGTAGGCCACTGGTAGTCTCACCCACAGTCAGGGTCACTGCCATTACCCACAACTCCAATTTTTCCTCTGTGGGCTGTGGGAAGCCACTGATCCCTTTCTGTTGAGGCAAGTGATGGGAACTGGGAAGAGAACCTTGCTTTAAACTGTTATATTGTTATTCATTTAATATATAATTAGGTATTATATTGAAAATTATATTAATATATTTTTATCTAGGATGTCCAAAAATTCAACTACTTCTGACAATTACCCTGAGATAGCATCAGATTCCACAGGGAAAGGGCTCAGTCCCAGAAGACCGCCCTCCACTTCAGAGGCCAATTGCAAGTCCAGGTTGTTACCTGTGCTTCTGACCAACTGGCTATAAACCAGAGGTTCCCATGAAGCCCTCCTCAGGTTCAGTTAATCTGCTAGAACGGTTCACAGAACCCAAGAAAATTCATTTTACTCACTAGATTACGGATTTATTAAGAAAGATATTAAAGGATACAAATCAACAGCCAGGTGAAGAGATACACAGAGCGAGATCCCAATCAAAAGAGGTCCTATCCTCTTTGAGCTTAGGGTACTATAAGGTGGCATGTAGAAGCATTCTGTTACTCTTATGAAGAAGTTCTCAAAAAGGAAAAAAAAAAAAAAAGGCCCAAAAGTTGTCCTCCTGGGCTTCATTACATAGTCAAAGCGAATCCAATCTCCAGCCCCTCTGCCCTTCTCTAGGATAGGGGTAGTAGGGCCAGACTGAAATCTCTAAACCTCTAACCATGGGGTCAGTTCTGGCAACCAGCCCCTACCCTTGGTTAGAATCCAAAAGTCCCCTCCTTAACAAAACCTTCATCATTCTCAACACTTAGGAAACTCCTAGGGTTGTGGGATCTGTGAGCCAGGAACTGTGAAGACCAAATGGATATCTTATCAATCACAATAATGCAGTAAATCACTTACACAAGTAATTCTCATCCATACGAAGGGGCACATGCTGAATGGTAGCCGTTCAATAAATAGTTATCAAAAAATAAAGGAATAGACAAATGGACGAATATACAAATGAATGAATATTTAAGGTCTCTTACGAGTCTTTAAAAATGACTTCCATGATGTACACAAACGAAATATTAAATAGTTAATGCTCAAGTGAAGAGTTAAATGTCACTAATGCGAGTCAAAGGTAACCCTTGATCCCAGCTGTTCTCTATAGTGACACCCTGTGGTGAAAAGTGGATACTGCAAAAGTTATGGCTTGGCAGTGGCCCGTGTCTGCATTTTGCCCAAGATTTGCTCTGCTATTTGTTTGCTCCTCCTTCACCACCGAGTGATGCTAGCCTGAGCATGAAGACTTTTGCTTGGTCCCCTACATAAATCACTGCTTATTCACTTACTATTACAATGCTCTGGCTGAATGCATTTTACTTGGCTTTATCAGAATGGCAGGAGCAGGAAAGATGGTGAAGGCAGGGATGTCTGGGGTAAGAAGTGTACAACTGTTCTTACGTCCTCTATGCTCTTATATTAACCTTTTTTATTATTTCTCTTTTTATTCTAATAAGTGAACTAAAGATATAACAAATAATAAAAATGTAAGAAGCCTGCTATCGATTGAGCCTTATATACCAGTCACACATTAAAATTTTATGTACTAATTCTGCTACAAATCTCATTTAATTGTTACAACAGCCCAACAGGGGAAATGAACTTATTATCCTATTTTACAAAAAAACACAAGTTTTAAACAGTTCTGTTACTTACTCAATGACACATACCTTGTCCCACATAAGACTGGGACCCAGACTGTCTGTCTTTTATATACATATTGCTTCTTATAACAGAGCAGAAAGAAAAATAGATCAGAAGGAGAAAAGGCCAGCACAAATGGGTGTCTGCTTTACTTCCATCAGTAATTAAAATAAAATTGAAGCACTTGGCTTATTCTGAACTGGGCTTTCCCACAGCATCCCTCATAGCTGAGGCGATGCCAGCACTAAGAAGGAGGGATCCTTTGTCAAATGGAGTGATATAAATGCAGTTTATGGTTATAAATACAGTTTATGATTAAAATGGCAGACTTGTGGAATAAAAGCTTATCTGGCCAATGTTTTGTACAAACGACAAGAATTATTGCTATTTTCATTCTAGTACTTCTTGGGAGGTAAATGTTAAGGACAAATCCCCATTTCTCTTTAAAAATCCCTTTGAGAAACATAATATGTTTTGGCAAAGATATTTAAAACATAACACTTATTTAAAAAAATATTCACTGTAGGCCCATCCACCAACCCTGTGGGCCAATGGAGAAATAAAAACCTCCAGGCCCTCAAAAATATTTTTTTTCAAATGCATTCACACAGCCAGAGAAACTCTAGACACAACAACATACTGTTCCTTGTCTGTCCTCTGGGGAAGACTTACTTCTGAGGTACAGAATTAGGGAATGAATCTAATGAGCTGCTTTGGCCCCTTCTGTCTGGCGTCTGAGAGAGTCTGGGATATTTGGAGACTGTGTAAGTGGTTGCTCAGTTTCCCTGAGGCCTTGTGTTTGGAAAAGACTTTACTGCCTGGGTGAAGACAACAACCCAGTCTCTCTGAAAATGAGGAGAGGCTGCTGAAATGAAGATGGTGAAGAACCATGCCAGAAGAGTGGACAAGACAGTGCTTATGTTCGGATGACTGCATTCATATGGATTGTGGAAAAGAAACACAAAACCGAGGACACCAAATACCCCATAAAATCAGCTTCAAAGTTTCCTTGAGCTGACACTTTTTTCCCTGGGCTTCTGGACAAATGCTCCCACCCTGCGGTCAGACAGCAGAATACAGGCGAGAAAAAGAACTTGAAGCAGGAGGGTGAGGTGAAGCCAGGAGGGAATGTGTTTGGATTTTTGCAAATGTTTTCTGAAGAGCTTTTGGTTTATGAAACCAAACTCTCCTTGAAAAGGGGGAGGGGAGGTAAATAACAAACAGAAACCCAGAAACAACAACACAATAACTTTCCAAAAGAGTTCCAATTTCCGGCTTCACAGAACCTTTTTTTACTATCCAAACAAGAGGCGACTCCTCCCTCCACAGTCGGACACATAAGCAACAGAATTAGAATAGAGAGACTCCCTATTTCCTAGAAACTGTGTTAGATGCTGAAAATTGAAAGCTGAAAAAGACATAAGATGATCTGTCCAGCTCTTGAAGATGATGTCTACTGAGTGTTCAAGTAGGAATAAGACTTATTCAGGCCATGCTAAGAGAGTTGGAACCTTGTTTTCTAGAGCTGGGTTAGATAAAACAGTGGCCCGGTGTTCGCTGCAGTGTCTTACCCCAGTCCTGATTTCCATGTTTTGTTATGTGTATAGTTCCATGAGCATTTAGGAATTAACCCCAGATAGGCATGGGAAACAAAGGAGGAATATTAAAGATGGGAACAACCCAGTATGATCTGCAGATTAAATCAAGTTGGAAACAAGTAGGGTATGCAGGTGCTCCTGACTTAACGATGGGGTTATGTCCCGGTAAAACCATCTTAAGATGAAAATACTGTAAGTAAATTGCATTTACTACACCTAACCTGGCGAACATCATAGCTTAGCCTAGCCTGCCTTAAACGTGCTCAGAACACCTACGTTAGCCTACAGATAAGCAAAACCACCTAACACAAAGCCTGTTTTACAATAAAGTGTTGAATATCTCATGTAATTATTGAAAACTATACTAAAAGTGAACAACAGAATGGCACTGTGGGTACTCACCATTGAAGCACGCAGCCGAGAGCACAGCGGGCACACAGACAGGCGTTTCACAAACAAGACGGTGTCCAGAAAACGCAGACGACACAATACACAGTAGCGTATTGGCTGTTTACCTTCATGATCACGTGGCTGACCCGGAACTGTGGCTTGTAGCTGCTGCTAGCATCACTAACCCAGGAAAACAACAAAATTCAGAATTCGAAATATAGTTTCTACAGAATACGTTTCGCCTTTATACTATCGTAAAACCAAACACTCTTAAGTCAAACTGCCATAAACCAAGGACCAGCTGTGTTGAAAGAGGGCACACACCTGGAAGAAGTTAACTTAATTAGGAAGCCATTGCAGGAGTTCAGGTGAGAAGCTCTCAGAAGTGATGAAGAATAGAGGAGAACTAAAATCAATAGCACTTGTGAAGACTGGGTGTGGAGGGTGAGGGAAAAGCAAGAAAGAATTAAGCCCTTGAATCCACCATTATTCCATCCAGGATCTCTCACCAAGTCAGAGGAACATGGGAGAAAGAGCAGGCCTGGAATGAAAGATTAACTCAGGACACTTAGTGGTTTCTGGTATCCTTATGGCTTTTAACCATCCTGTTTTGATTTCTATTTCATTGTTTCTGGGCCTTCTCTGCCTTATTTTACTATAAGTTCATTGAGAGTGAGGAACATATCTTGTCTCCATAGTCCTTAGGAGGCCTTTTGAAAAAGCACTCTTAGCAAATTGTTAAAAATGTCACTCTGGCAAAAGTAAACGAGCACGTGTCCAGGTTTTACGTACCCATTAGTTAAAGGAACCAGTAGAAAGACTGAGTTGATTCAAAAAGGATTTAAAGAATGGCAAAAAGGTATGATGAAATGAAGGCAATGCTGGAAAGCAGTGTGGTTAATTTGTAGGAAAAAAGCCTAAGCTTTCGGTTTTTCTTTTCCTATCAAGCAGAAAAAAAAAAAAATACATCACACCTTATCAATTTTTCTGTAAGTTATCCTCTAAGTTTATAGGGTTGTAAAACATCTGGGCTCACATCAATTTTTAGATTTCCCCAGAGTCAGATGACTCTTCAGTTGCCATGTTAGAAAGCAGTCTGAAGCAAAATTTTAAAGATACATCTATATTCATCATTTTGCCTAATTTCCAAGTTTTGAATACTTTTCTACGTATTTTCCTATAGTATCTCCAAGAATATTTAATGTCTATTTTAAAAATGTTAAATTTATATCCTGGGACTATACAAAAATAAATTTGTGGTGGTATAAATTAAAGCAAAATTAAAGGCAAAAGAATAAAATCAATATAAGTAAAAAGAAAATAAAATTGATAAGATACCATAATTAAATTTTAGATTTGTTCATGCATTTCTAGGCAGTCAGGACAAAATAATTTACACAGTAAATTATTCATCTCTTATCATAAAGGAAGAAAAATTCAGTGCTGAGGTGGTTGATATTTTGTTTTGTGTGTCCTCCTCCTCCTTCTAAATTCTAAAGCAGTGTCATATGGACCTTCACAGAATGACATAGCTGTAGTGGCACATGTTCCCAACATTCGTACAGTAACTATAGGCACAGATTACCAATGACTATTTGTTATGGAGGTTTTTGATCAAAATCAATGACTTCATATTTTTAAGTGCATCTATATGCACGAAAATGTATTCATTAAAAACAGATTTTTATTTGGAGTAGTTTCAGTGAGAAAAAAAAGCCTTCACATTCCATATGTAATATACAAAGTTGCTTAAATAAAATAAGCATTCTTCATCAGCCATTTGGCACAAATTTCTACCATATTAAATATTACACATTTAATCTTTACCGGGTAGGTCAGCATGTGGCCACACATCTGAACATCTGTGACTGCACCTGCTCCCCTGGAGGTCTGAGGCAGAGCCGTGTCCTGAGCCCGGAGGAGGAAGCCCTCTGTGTGGGCCTGGTGGATATTTACTTTCTCACTGGCACTGTGGTAGAAAGTGTCCTTCACCTCCTTTAGCACCTCCAGAAGACACTAGGGTGCTTTTCCCTGCAACTAGAAGAAATCAGGTGCATTGTTGACAAGACGGCATTATCTGAGTTTGATACCAGAATGTCAGTTCATCAAAACAGAGTTTTTTATTTATAAAATCAGAATCCATAACAATCACGGCCTATTTCATGGCATGCTGATATGCTTGGTCCTCTTCTCATAGACTCAGTCAGCTGTAAGTCTTCAAATGACATAGATGGTGATGTCTTGAGGGCTGGGCTACATCTTACTTACTCTTCTCTATTTTAAGGGTTTGAGAGGGCACGTAGATGGGTCCTATAAATGGGTGAAGAACATTGTAATGAACTGATTAGCGACCCTTTTTGCTACTTAAAATAAGAGGCTACAATAGAAAAAAGAGACCTTTTTAGCTTAGATTTTCCAAGCCCACCACCAAATATTAATATTTTTTGTAGTGACCTATAAAATTGTACTGCACACTGTACCACACTGGCTTTGTTTCATGTATACGTGGGTTGTTTCCTGCCTTAAGCTCTTTGAGGGTAAACCCACACCTACAAGCCATAGGGATGGGCACATAATGCATGCTTAGGCGACACATACTTGTTAACTTCTTACATCTAGTGGCTCTACAGAGTAGACAGAAAAAGGTAGGTAAAAAAAAAAAAAAGTAATATCTGGAAGAATGGCAAATAGCTGTCAAGATTGTCTCCGAAACTATAGTCTGGGCAGGTATGCTAATGATCATTGTTCTCTCCTTTTGAGTATAAATTCTGCCTTGGATTCCTCATCACAGTGCCCCTGGCAGGTATAATAAAAAATGCAGAGTGGATATGAGAAAAAAAATCTATTTATTATCTTTGATGTAGAATTTGTTCTTAGTTGTTACACTGATAGCCCTGATTTGCCTCAGTTCAATTGAAAACAAAACAAAAAACCTATGAACAAGTCAAGATCAAGTTTTTAAAAATGCAGCTTGTTTTTATTTTTATATAAACTAAAACACCAGAGCTCATTGCTTCCTATATTAAATACATAAATTATAAAATAACCATTCATAAAACTTTACATACAATAAGTTGATTCCAATCTCTACGGTAATACATATAATACATGTACATGTTCGCTGTACTTCAGAGGATCATTCTGGTGAAACTCGATTTATATTTTTCTTCCATTAATAGACAAGCACTGAAGCAATATATGGACTCATGCTAATGAAGTGGAAAGAATCCCAACTGAGGCAGCTGATTGGATGAAAGCTCTGAAAAATTGGCCCCCTGGCTACATGTATGCAGTAGACATCTGGAGGATTATAGATTCAAATACCTTGGCTCTATACTTGAGTCCCCACAGAACTAGATCTTGACGGTTAAAACATGCATGAACTCTTCTGCAAATGGGATTTTAGTTGATAAAAATACAAGATTTTGGTTAATATTAATACTGTAGATTGTGCTGGACTTACTGTCGCTCTTCCCAGAAAACCATTGGCATCACTACAAGGCTGGTTTAAGGGCTTGGGTAATGGAGAACCAATGAGAAGTTCTCTGCCTCAGTCTACATCAGGAAGAGTAGTAATGAAAAGAAGGTGGGGGAAGAGGGATAAGAGGCAGGCGAGGAAGGGAAGAGCACAGACACCTGTTGCTGACAAAAACACAAGTTACCCAGCATTATCAGAGAAACCCCTTCCTTAAGTGCTCAGTTGAAGGACAGACGTACACATGTAGTAAGCACGCACACCAGCATACTATATACAGAATATGTATGTGTATATATGTACATCACATATTTATAAGTGTTTGGATTTTGATCTGCCTCATTATTATGGTTAATAGGGGAAATAGGCACATTTTGTGAGATGTCAATCAAATATAAGTGATTCCTGGTATTAATGGATGCTGAGGATATGTTTTCGGGAAATTGCATCATCCACAATTCAGCAAGTTTGTGGAATCCTGATTGTAGGCAAAGTTGGACTCAAAGTTGTTCATCCACACCACTCCCACCATGCAGAATTTTGATGTAACAAGGTTGGAAATAGAAGCATGGGTACAAAGACCTCAGTGCAAAAACACAGAGACAAAAACAGGGAACCAAGCAATGACTTGTACCTTTGAATTTGAATACAGAAAATGATAATCCTCCTGTTCTTTGCCACAAAGCCCCTGAAGTATATCTTTAGTAATTTTGATTGAACAATGAACTCTCAACAATAAAAGATTTATTTAGAAAGAACTAAACTGTCAAACTAAAGGCAGCAAAGGAATGTGAATCTCCCCTGCCTGTACTGAAACGGAATCATAGAGGATCAACTCCAACCTTCTATTATGTCTGAAACTTCTTGCCAACACTCCTGAAATACAGTCTCAAGACAACATATTACACAGAAATAACAAGGCAGTTGAATGGAGTGGAAACGTTTCTCTCTCAAGACCTTGTGACCTACTTTTTTCCCTTTAGAAAATAGAAGTCCACTTATAGAACCATTGTGGAAGCATTAATTCATTACATAAGCAGTCATCTAAGCTTTGATTACTGATCTCTCAAAAGTTATATTGAACTTCTTCAATATAGTAGATAAATATATATTTTCTGAGCCGCTCTTTGACAGATCAAAAAATTCAATTAAATATTTTAAAAATAAAACGCTTTCCATGTATTTTGATGCAACATAACACACGTTCAATTATTTAAACATCAATGCAAAACTGATGAATATTTTGTTTCCACAAAACCTAGGCATGTTAAAAAGATTTGCTTCATTTTAAAACAATAAACTTATGCATTTCATTGAAGACATTGAACATATATGAATTACACAAGTTTTACAAAAGAAGTTGATAGTAGGCAAAAAGGAATAAGTTTGCCAGAGATTTATTTTAAACTGAAAGCAAAGTTAATTGAAATAAAATACTGTAGCAAAAATTATTTGGCAAAACTTTATTTCCTCTATTACTAGTAGAGAACAAATGTTCACTTTCTACTCCAGTGATGACCCAAGAGCCCTCTACATCATCTCTATCCTACTGAAGAACCATGCCACCTATGTGAAGTTATTTGTGAATGGAAGGAAAAAGTCAAAAATTTATTCTTCCATCCCTAAAATTCACTATTGGCAATTTCATTTATATGACACAGGTTAAAAGGGATCTTCTATTTATTTTCAGCAAATTCTAGTGTTTCTTAAAATAAAACTTGGTGGCATTATAAAAAAGTCAATTTAGTAATAGATGCTTTCTATTATAATAGCCAAATATAGTCTTCCATCTTTTTTCCTTTCTCATAAAAATTTTCCTGTCTTGAATAACTGTGCGAAATTGGGGTTTTCATTTTATCTCAAGCTATTTTTAAATATTGTCAGTTATGTTAATTTTCCAAGAGATGAATATTTCGTTAAGAAAATATGAAGTAAATTAACCCTGGAAAATGCGGTTTTGATTGCTTCTAACTCATTGGCCAAATGTGTCAGGATAGTTACAATGAAAAATTAAAAATCAGACTGGGGATTATCCACTCTTTGTAAGAAGTGGGGCCACAGTAAACCTCTCTGGTAGTAACGAAACTCTCTTTTTACTATTGCTGTACATCATCTACAAGGGCAGTATTCATTTACATACGGTCCATTTCCATGGATCCATGAGTGACTGTTCATGTACATTTATAACTGTGGAAGTGGATAATAGATGTATTTATAATATTTGGCCTTATCTAATAATATCTTATTTTTGAGGATCATGAGTAAGATTTGGTAAAAATGTTATCTTTTAGCCTAAAGTCTAGAGAAATTTGCTAATGTCCTTGATCTTAAGCAACAAGAACCCCTCCTTTTGCATTCGCCCTAAACACATCTAAAGTTGCTTAAATGGTTATTCTAGGTATTGCTCTTATGTGATTTTTTTCGTGTGATGCAATCAGATTTGTAGCAGATAATGTGTATTAATGATTAAACCATAAAATTTTTACAAATGTTTCTAATCATTCAAGTCAGTGTTCGGATATAAACTACACTTTTTTGGGGGTGGGTGGAGTGGGGAAAGCAAGATGAATTGAAGAAAAGTAGGTTTGATGAAAAGTAGGTTTGAAGAAAAGTAGGAGATGAAATATGAATTTGCTCAGATGGATCATGGAATGGCCAATGAAGAGCAATGGAAAAGCTGAAGATATGGGAGAGTAATATTTTGATATTTGAAAGGAGTGGGTCACAGACTGTAGTGGCACCTCTTCCACATTGCTGCACAATAAATCTACTATTCACATTAATCTGGAACCCACCCAGATGAACAAAGTATTCAGAAGAAGGATAATTACTTTGTAAATTCCCAATCACATCACTGGACATTCCCCCCAAATGAAAGGGATAATCAGATTATGTCATGCTATCATTTCACTCCAGGTCTTAATTTTATGGTTGGCTCTCCTATGGTAAAAGTCGAGTTTTATATTACGGTGTGCATATGCAGTAGGAGAGCTGGGAGATAATAATCACTGAAATGATACATTCTACCTTTCAGTGGCATAAGATGATCTATTTACTATAAGTTATTAGAGATCCTGGCTCTGGATCTCTCAATCTTTATTGCTAGTAATGTCCCTGATGATAGTTTGAAGGGAAAGCATCATTGCTGCAGGCTTAGATTTAACCAAACTGAAGCATTATTTTATTACGCAGGGGACTCTTCTACAAAATACAAGAAATTCAAATAATAATAGCAGTCATAATAATTACAAAGCACTTTGTGCTACTTTAAGCACCTCTTGTTCCAGAATTGCAAAAAAGAAACTTCATGAAAAAGCATTTTAACCTCATTTTGCAGATGAGGAAACTGAGGCACAGAGAGGTTATGTGGCTGGGCCAAAAATACGTGTGCATCAGTAGATGTAAGAACAAAAAGTGGAGCCCAGCACTGTAGCTTTTCTTGTACATTCTTCAGTTATTGTCCTGGCTTTGAAAATGCCAGTGCTAAAACCGAAGACACTGAACCCACGTATGGGGGCATTAGGGTAGCATTTCATAGAAAAGAGTTTCTGGCTCCCTACACACATTCTCCATGCATGGGAATTCTAGCCCTGTAAATAAAACCTTGACAACTTGAAAAAATTGAGGCTGTTTTGTTATCTACAGTAAATGAGGTGTAAAATTCGCTTTTTGGGAACATTTATTTGCTCTCAGACTTGAATCTAAGACTCAGTGTTACATAACTTAGGAAAAGTCCCAATCTCGTAATTGACTCTGGTAGAAAACAACTTTATCAGTAACATAATGTTACTCCTATATAAAATAGTAGAGCTATCTTTTTGTTGTCAGCTCTCTGGAAAAAAAAAGTTATTGATCTATATGACAAGAGATTTGAGTGTTCTAGGTATATCAGGCCATTTAAAAAAATAATCATAATTTAGTTTAATATTCACATATCTGTGGCAAACTCAATAGTTGATTGAAGTTTAACTTATCACCCCTATGGTGTTTTTACTCAAATAACATAACATTTATTTACAGGCATTTTAAGCAGCCATTTGAACACCAAAATTTTGAAAACTGAAAGATTCAGGGATGCTCTCTGGCCCATGTTCCCTATAGATGTTGGCATTCTAAAAAAAAAAAAAAATTAAGTCAGGGAGCTTGTGATTTAGAGCATTATCTTCTTAATTTTCAATATGAATGAGATCAGTCTTGTTCATGGAGGAACACAGATGTGATGGGAGGTCAAGGAAACAGCATGTCTGCTTTTATTTTTCATGTTATGTTCGCCTGAGTCCTTGGCCTTGTTGCCAGTGTAGTCAGGGTCACTGTGATCTGCTCCTCATCAGTCTTCTGTGGAATGAATGCAGTTGCCAGCTCTACCTTCTGCAGAAAAAACAAACTGGAGAGTGCTCTTTTTCCCGTTCACATTGCAGATGTCTCTGTTCCTGAGTTTTAAACAATAATAAAGACAGAAAAGCAAATCCCTGTAGTAAGAAACCAGACTTTTCAAATGAAACATTTTATTGTAAATAGTTCCTTATAGGTATTCCTCGTGCTTCATTACCCACCCGCCCTTGTGTTTTGTTTGTTTTGTTCTGATTTTTTTAAAATGCTGTTTATTTCAGGACTAGTGGTGTTACAGTAAAATGGCCCCCCCTGCACAGCAGGGGTAGAATGTTTCATTGTAACTTTGGTTCCATGCCCGAGACATCTTTGCTTGATCTGCTGAAACTGTTTCCATTGCTGAATTTTTTCTTTTCACAATATATGTTTATAGTTCTTTTCTTCTGGTTTGACATATACATGTTTCATTAAATGCAGCATATATTGTAGATTTTCAACAGGGTCACGTAGGAACTGTCAAGTAAGAAACCTTGAATAATGGCTTTAAAATACATAGTTGTAGTCCTGGCTACAGGGTAGTTCTTAATTTTCGATCTCCCTTTCACTGCTGTAAACATTTCTGCCATCTTGAAGGTTTAGAAGCATTTGTCTTTCTGGGGTCTTATCCATGTTTTCGATTAGTCTGTAAAACATGGAAAATTCTTTAATCATCATTTCTGTCAACAGCTGAAACAGAAAAACACTAAAACTTTTTTTAAGAAAAAGTATTTTTTATTATTAACCATCTCTTTGAGTTATATGATCTTGTGCAAGTTACACAAAGAAAGCCATTAAGCTTAATTCTATTAATTTTAAATAAGAAAATAGATGTATCTATTTCAAAGGTTGTTGAAACATAATGCATATAAAGCAACGAACAGTTCTTATCTCACACTAAGTGGCCTGAAATATTAAATATTATCATTATTACTTTTTGCTCTGGACCCTTACAAGTTGATGCCTTAAGAAGCTCAGCTGAATCATCATGCCTCCAAATATCAATCTACTATTTTAAAAGGTCTGTCTATCCCTTTCAGTGACTTCCTTTTATGTTATACTTCCTCCCAACAATTGTATCCAATGGCAAGTGGTTGCCCCTGGAAGTCCAGACCTGAGGATTCCCTGGAAATTTTCCCACACAGGTTTCCTGGTTGACCCCAAAGGTGTCCCTGAAAAGGTGCTTCCCTGGGCTACACCAGTCAGGACTCCTAGTTCTGTTTCTCTTTAAGTCCATGTGTCTGTGTTTTCACTTGCATAGAAATTGAGGACATAATGTTCTCTTCAAAAAAAAAAAAAAACAGCATGCTGGACATGCTGTGGGGGACGTGCTCTTATGTGCTGCTTAAGGTCATGGCTTTTAGAGTCTGAATGATGTGGATGGAGAAAAATATTTCTATTTTCTCACTGTGTGCCCAAGGACAAGTTATTTAACTTCTCTGTCTTAATTTCCCAATCTATAAAATAAAGATACTGACTCTGTAGCAGGATTCTACTGGTGCCCCAGAAATAATGACCAAGATCTAAAGTGGTGGCAAAGGAGGCACTTAGTACCCCAAGGACTCTTGCAGTTCACCATGGAATTCATACCTGCACAGCCACTCCATCTGCTCCCAAAGACTAGATTAGATTGAGATAAAAGTGGCAGAGTCACAGAGAACCAGCAGAAAGGAAGCGCAATGGCTGGGATGAGAGTTGGAAGGAAAGGGAGGCATCAAAAGGCATAAACAGAAACTGGTGGTGTTTGTACAAAGGAGACTCACATTCTGGTGCTCAAACACAGAGCAATGCTCATCTTCCTTTGTCTCTCTGGGCAGAGAACTGGAGAAGGATGGTGGGCAGAGATGGGGATAGTAGCTCCCTTCCCAGCAAGAAGCAAGGAACCGGGGCTGGTACCACCAATGCTGGAACCCAGAGTGGCAGTGGAAGAGCTGGGGGCTCAGCCAGTCAGGGAAAGTGCAGTGAGCACGCCCCACACGGCTTCTGAGCAATTCATACATATGTCCCCCAATCTTTCATCGCCTCCCAAAGAAAAGACATTGAGAGCTGGTCTGGTCAGTAACAGCCAGAGGAGCAGTATCAACCTCAGGGAGAGTGCCATAACCACTGCCAATGGGGTTGGGAGACATGGACCCCTCTCCCTCGTCCCTGCCCTTCTGAAGAGCTGGGCCTCAAAGCGAAGGGAAAGTGATCTTATACAGAATTTTTAAACTGAGCTAGATTTTCAAGAACTGAAAGCGACTAAAAATTTTGGGAACCAACCTAAGATTTAAATGTAGGATGAGAGAGGGAAATAACACAGAACTTGAGTAAAAGCCATGCTTTGAGAAAAAGATTGTTCATATTTATATCGAGCTGGAATGAGAGCTAGAATAACTAGAATATTCCCATATTTCTTAGTCAAGAAGAGAACTGATCAGAATGTATATAAAAGATACTTTAAGGTATGTGTATATGTGTACGTATATATGTAGCATATGTGTGTTTGTATATATAAAATAAATATGTAAACACAAAAATCTTTTACTTGCAAACTTTCAACTTACATGCTCTCAGAGATAAACACCAAATTCTTTTTCAAAGCACATACATGTAATATCTGCAAGTCACAATGGGTAAAGCCCATCATTTGAGTAAAACCATGCTGGTTCCAAAAAACAAATAAATTTAAAGGCAGTCTCCCAGAATATTAAATTTCTGTACATTGAGTATCTTTAAAAGGAATTATGATTTCTTCAGCAAAGCCAGATTTATTCAAACTGGCATTATGAAAAACTGAAGTGTTATCCAGGAGGTCACCATAGATGACAAATTTTCAATAAACCAAAGGTCAGTATACTATGACTAAAACCACATAGAATATAAATTTGCCTTTGACCTAGGAGGCCCTTCTGGATATTCCAGAACCTCAGGGACAAATACCACTTGATTTCACGTACATGTGGAGTCTAAAGAACAAAATAAACAACAACAACAGAAACAAACTCATACAGAGAATATTTTGAGGTCTACTAGATGGGAGGGTGGTTGGGGTAAGGAAAAAAATGGTAAAATGATTAAAAAGTACAAATGACAGTTACAAAATAAATGTGAAGATATGAAGTAGAGCATAAGAAAAATAGTTAATAGTGTTATAATAAATATGTAATGGGGAAGTGGGGTACTAGATTTAGTGGGGTGATCACTATGAGTTATATAGATCTCTAATCACTATGCTGTACAACTGAAACTAACATATTATTGTATGCCATTTATAAATGAAAAAAATCATTGAATTGTACAATGTAAATATAAGCAACTAATTGTCTATTATATTTCAATGAAGCTGTAAAAAAAAAATAAGGATCAAAATTCTCCTGTTCTAAACAACAAATATAGTAGAGGTTGGTCATATTACCATTTGTTTTTCAATAGGCCACATTCAGGCATTAATAGGAGGGAATGGTAAAATATAAATGTAATAATAAACAAACAATTGCCAAATTTAATTAAGACTTTATAACTAATCAACTGTGGCTGTTTTTCTTATATAGTATTTATTTTTTGTTGAGTTTTTTTTCTATCAGAACAATAATACAGTAATTATGTGCCATAAAATGTTTTATGTTACTAGATAAGAAGTGAAAATATTGAGCTATCAAGTTCAAGAATTCTGACACTAGAGAAGCATTATTAGAAATGAACTAGATGAGAGTATGTGGATGAAGAATCATGATCGCCTCTTCTCTGTCTGCTCTCCCCAACTTTATAATGAACAAAGCTGGTGCTGTTACATTCTTCAGTGATCCATCTCTCCTCAGAAAAGAATTTTCAACAGGTCATTGTAATGAAGCTATAACAAGTAACCTGGTGATATCTAATTTTTGTACTCCTCTCATTTTCTACTTTCCTGTCTCCCTGTATAACTAATAGAAAGAATTAGTGGTACACTATTTACTTGGAATGAATGGGCAGATGATATCTCCTGACACTGCCTGGTGCTCCCTGCTTAAGGTAAGAGTCCCAATACAACCCATGAGACTGCATTATTTAGTCAGCAACCAGTGAGCAGTAAGGCTGTCTCCTGAGAAGACTTCAGCAGCTTTTATGTATTTTTCTTATTTAAAATTTTTATCTTATATTAGTTTCAGGTACACAGTACATTGGTCAGACATTTAAGTAGTTTATGAGAGATACCCCAATTACTCTATTACCTGTCTCGCTCTATACACAGCCATTACAATACTATTTACTATATTCCCTATGCTGTACTCTATGTCCTTATGACTATTCTGTAACTACTAATTTGTACTTATTTATCTCTTTACCATTATCATTCAGTCCTCTTCTGGCAGTTACCAGATTGTCCTCTATATCTGTGAGTCTGTTTTCCTTTCATTTATTCCTTTTGTTCCTTCTGCATATAAGTGAAATCATATGGTATCCATATTTCACTCAGCATCATAACCTCTAGGTCCATCCATGTCATTGCAAATGGTAGGATCTCATTTTTTATGGCTGAGTAATATACCACTGTATATATGAACTATAACTTCTTTATATAATCATCTACTGTTGGGCACTTAGGTTGCTTCCATATCTTGGCTATTGCGAGTATCACTATCATGAACAAAGGGGTGCATAGATCTTTACAAATTGGTCTTTTGGTTTTCTTTGGGCCTTCAGCAGCTATTAGATCATCAATGACAAAAATGACTTAGGTAATTGCTAAAAGAAAAAAAGCATGAGTCATTCTATTTTAAGGAAGGTATCTATATATATAATTTAAATTAGTAGGGTTAAGAGCAGAACATAATCATGAATTTAGTAGGAACATATTTTTATGGTTATTTGCAGTGTACTTTTACTACTTGATAACAAGCCAAACATTTTTCTTCCCTACTTCTTCCTATCTCTCTCTCACCTGCTTTGGCTATATAAGTAGCATTAATCAGTTTCCAATATCTTATCTCTTGTATTTTTAAAATCTAGATTATTCCCCAAAAAGAGAAGATGAAAAGGCACATACTTATTTTGTGTTTTGGCTTAGGTGGTAAACCACTTGGCAATACTAGAGTTTATAATTTCAAATTTATATATTTGCAAACTCAGTAAATGTGATCTTTTTTTAAAAAAAAATAGCTAGGAGTTGCTGATTATTGATTATATGCCAGATAATGTGATAAGACTTTTATTGTCATAATCTCACTTAATTCTCTTATCATAACACCATGCTGTAGATAATATAATTATAACCATTTTATGGAATAGAAAACCT
This sequence comes from Macroglossus sobrinus, assembly GCA_004027375.1. Lineage (NCBI taxonomy): Eukaryota > Metazoa > Chordata > Mammalia > Chiroptera > Pteropodidae > Macroglossus > Macroglossus sobrinus. The sequence goes on from PVKZ01000066.1 coordinate 203,993, forward strand.
AATCTAGGTTTAATCTAGATTAATCTAGATTAAACCTCTAGATTAATCTAGATTAAACCTCTACCTTGGCAATGTTAGTATATGGCAGGATTCCAATTTAACAGTATATTTAACATCAAGGTTGTACACTCTAAACTACTCAGCTACTTGTACATATTTTATACCACCCATGATATGATACACTGTCACATTAATTTGCTATATCATTATTATGTTTTTTCATTCGACAATTACTGTCAATTATGTACTACTCGAGGAGAAGCAAATCAAATCTTGTACATCCCCCAAGGAATGATAAAAAATGTAAAAAGGTATAGAGATGAGCACATTGTAATTTCAAAACCTGATAAGTAAGGAGTACTACCCAAATTGCAGAAGACCTCTCTAGTTGCTGATATATATGAACATAAATCATTCTCAAGGTGTGAGACAAATGCCCTCTCATTATTGTGGCAGTCTGGTGGTTAAAAGTGGACTCTGGAGTGAGGCTGCCTAAGGACAAATCCTAGTCCTGCTGACTGTAGTTGTATGGTCTCGGAAAAGTTTCATGCTATAGTTCCTGCAACATAAGGGTTATTGGAGAGAGAACTGTTTGTTTTCTGATGCTCTGGCCATTTTGTCCTTTCCTAGGGAACCTTGTGCATTTCACTTCAGACATTCTTATTTAATTTAACAGACTCTGTCTTGTTCTGTATGTGCTACAATGCTATCTACCACTTTTTGTGCCAGACAAAGAATAACTGTCATTCTGAAAACAACAACAACAACAACAACAACAACAACAACAACAACAACAACACAGTTTGGAAGAAGGAATAAAGCCAGAGAGTTGGTTATATGAGGATGTACCTTTCTGAGCATAACTCCTTTCTTGTACATGCTGATACCCTTTTGCTTATCTATTCCACATGCAAGTAACAGAGCTGACACCCATGGATGGAGAGAGAAAGTGTCTCTCTTCTATTTTTTCAACTTGCTATAGAAAATGTTAAATAACATAAGGTCCAGGAAAAAATCCCTGGACACTATACCTTAATAGGATAACCAAAGTGACACGGACTGTGATAAATGAACTTAGAATAGCAGCTAGCCCTTCCTCATTTTTAAATAATGGTATTGAGATTTGTGGTTTCCTGGGTACACCTGGGTAGACACGAAGATCTCCCATCATGTCCGTTAAAAATATAGACCAATCCTTGCTCTCTCCCTCTTCCACCATCTATTTCACATCCATGTCCAGTAATCTGCTTCATTAAGTCAAAGGCAGGCCCTGGAAATTGTTTTAATAGCACTGGGAATCACTGTCTAAGATTATTTATAGTACATGTATTCATAAGATGTGAAATTAATAACTCAACAATAAGGCTCTTCTTTTTTTTCTAAATTGACTTTGAAAATTATCTTATTTGAAAACCCAAGATCCAGTTTCATTTAATAGCCTGCTTTCCTGAGTTCTGATAAAGAGAGATGGGGAGAAAGGGTTTAAAAAATCAGTCATCATTAGCTTGTTAAGATTCACAGCAATTAGAATTTTCAAGCTGGAAAAGATACTAAAAATATACTCATATTTCTTCACTTTGCAGATACAGAAGCAACCTTTCTGTGATGAGAATACTGAGATCCAGACATTGTGACTTCCCAAAGCAAAACAGTTAACTAGAAAAAAAATTCTTGATTCCAATTATACTTCATAGCTGCTTTATTTCTCTAGTAAACACCCACTTGGATTGGATCTATTTCTCATTTTATGGCATTTAAGCTAATCAAGCCAAGTATATATATTTTAAAACATGAGCACAGTAAGTATTTGATCCTTTTATCAAATACCTCTTGGAATCACATTTTGAGAATTAAATTGAATCTTACCTTAAGAGGCACCTTGACATCAAGGCCATAGAATAAAGGCAAGAGAGAAGAACAAGAATAGAAACAGAAACTGCAGAAGAAAAAGAAGAAGATTATATAAATCTGAATTTCCATAGTGCCATTCTGGTTGTACAAAACCTCAGCTTTTCCACATTGCTCAAGCTTGATCACTTCTCATATACATGCCAAGTATCTTTTGTGTGGAACAAACATAACTTTAATTTGTCTACTGGCAAAGCAATGCAATGACTAACTGGTGATGTTCAACTAACACTGACTCACACATTTTAGAAATCTGAGGAGATCTTACAGATAATTTTGAAAGTGAGAAAAATAAGCAGTTAATCAACAGACTAATTTCATACAATTTCATGGCGTAGTGAAACCTAGAGCTTTGATCTCCTGAGTCCTACTCTAATATATATTATTTTCTCTATTTTTAAAATGTGGAAGGTTGTTTCAAAAACACAAAATACGATCAAAGCATACACTTAGTCAGCACTATGACTGGTGGTTAATGTGTCAGGTTTTAGGACTAAGGCACAGCAAGAAGAATATCAATATGTAGAATAAACATATGACAAATTATCCACAGTGGGACACTGCTGAGAGGGAAATGGGGCACTATTTACACTAATTAGATCAGAGCGACATGTATAAACTGGGTTTGTCTTATACAATTGAGTTTTTGTGGTCTTCCTATTGGTATGAAACATGCTTATATATCGGTGGGCACTTCGGATAATGAATGTATGATGCTGTTCCAGCCTGCCATGCTTCTGAGATAGATCTCGCCTTATTTGACCCATAGAAGGTAAGTGAAGTCTGATTTCTCTACACCAGGAATTTCACTAGAGAAGCAGATAGTTGGGTGGACTAACAGATGCCTGTGTAAGCACTGACATATTATAAAAGGTGACAGACAGGTCAGTTTTTTCAAATATTGATTTCTTTTGTAGTAAGTCGGAAAGTCTTTTGCCTTGTTATCACTCATCAGGTGCATTCTGTTGCCCATGACACCTCTGAATAAGGGTGATGTATGGCATTCTACATTGGGCATGTCGTTTGCATATTTTCTTTAATGATATTGCTTACAAGTCTCTTGCTTCACTATTGCAAAACTGTATAAAAAAATTATAAAATAGTGCTAAGAGCTGCATATTGGTGACTATTCTATTAGTGTGAAATGAAGAAACTCTGTCTTTTTTTTTTTTCCATTTGTTGAAGACAGAGAGGGATATAAATGGCACCAAAATTAGAAGAGGGTGGAGAAAGAGAAGAACGAAAAACTTCCACCATTCCTATGAGAAGGTTGGATATCAATAACACCTCCCTGGGCATGAGATGCCTGTCATTTAGTCTGCAGTGAGGTTCTTAGCTCATGCAGTGTGGTGGGCAGACCTCTGGTCTTGATTTGCCATGATTGGTTATACGATCTTGGGAAAATTGTTTAATCTCTCTGAGCCTTTGCTCTATGACTTATAACATCCAATGTGTCCATCTCACAGAATACTTAGGAGGATCGAATGAGATGACGGAAGTGAAAGTGTTTTGGATACGGTAAAGTGCTGCATATTTAGGAAGATTTTGCTTTGTTATTACCTGATTTACATTCACTGTGTGCATGGGAATTAAGAACAAAGAAGAAATGTTTTATGTACCCTGAGGAGATGTTCATGTATCCCAAGGGAAAAAAAAAAAGAAGACTATCTCTGGCATAAGTGATCTTTAGTCTTTTTATTAGGCTTGTGGTGAGCAGAATTGAGGGCAAGTGAACAGAATTGAGGTCATTCAAATCTCTAATCAGAAACCCAAAAAATTATTTTTCAAGTGGCTTAATTCATTTCTATATGTAGAATATGTTGCTTTGACAGCTAAAGAATCCTTATTTTCTATTAAGTACATTATCTCATTATCATAAATGTTTAAGAAGGTCAGACCTGTGAAATGAAAAGTTCACACTGAATTCTGACAGTGAGCATAATCTTAATTCCCCTCCTCCCATATTTCCTATGAAAATGGATATAAAAAAATTATTTTAAATTTGTTTTCCTTAGCTAAATGGAGACTGATGTGAACTAAAGTTTCTGGGGCAGAACTGTCTTAACTGTGACTTCCTCCTTGAGCCAGCACCAGGACTCTATAAGAATTAGTAGAAAAAATGACTAAAGCCAAGAATTCAGCATTCAAAAATGTAAAAAATGGGAGACATCAGGCGCGTCCTTTGACAAACAGGGAAGCTGTGGGGCTATCCCTGTTTCCTTCGGGTTTCCCTGCCCAACGCTGGGAAATCAGACGAAGACCCTGGATTACCTTAGCCTCATTCAATCTTGCAGAACTAAGGGGCATACTTCTGAAATGAAAACTAAAATTTAAAACTTTGCAGAAGATGTGTACTCTACACTTGGAAACTTTAAAAATTATATTTTTAAATTTGACTTACATTTTCTTAGTGTTTCCTAATATTCATATTAGTGATCTCATTTGTCCCTCATAGAACTCATGAAAGAAGGTGAAAGAGAGTGTTAGCATCCCTATTTTATAGATATGGCTTAGAATTCACTTACCCAAGGTCAAATAAGTACCCAAAGACCCAGCCTATGCAAGAATCCAGGTGTTTGCTGGTCTGGCTACTGGCCCCCACCAACTTTCTCTGATTTAATGTATATGGACAACTATAGAAGCAGTTTGGGATACATCAAATTCTAACCATTGTCTCAGAAATGGCAGATGGTTTGCTATTTTCTTCTTGGGTGACCATGGAAGATATTGCAAAACAACCCTGTCATTTTGCATCACAGGTATTCAGGCAGCTACTTCCAGTCAATCAGATTAGCACTCCAGAGAAAGTTTCTTGCCCTCCTTGGTGTGTTCCTCAGCAGGGTGCTCTTGGCATCACAGGCAGGATAATTTGTTGTTGTGCAAGGTTGTTTAGCTTACTGCAGCTTGTTCAGCATCAGTGTGTGAGCCCCCCTCCCCTCTACCACCATGCATACATTTCTAAATGCCCTCTTTAAGAACTGGAATGCTTTACCCCTCGCCCCCAAACTGTTGTCTAACTTGAAAAAAGCAGTGATTAATTCTTTCAGAACACTGAGAGAAGTAAAATGAGGAAGTGACATGGGGCGCAATCATCATATACCAATCTAAATTTCTGAATTTATTACTGAAGTAAAACTGCAAGACAAAAAACAAAGGGATTTTTTTTATGAATAATAATGGGAAATTTTTTAATGAATAATAATGGGAAGTTTTTTAAGTGTTAAAAACATTTTTAAAAGAGAACAGAGTGGCAAAACTCAAAAGAAACTTTTGGAAAGAAAATGAAGATAATAAAGAGGAAACTGAAGAAAGAAAATACTTATAGAAATCAACAAAAAGGGCAAAATGCCAAGGCTACGTTACTAAAAGCAGAACTTTTGCTGGAATCCTGGTGCCTGGCTGAAGGTGAAGTCTACATCTACAACACCTGCCTATGCAAAAGACACAGTAACTGAGAAGAAAGAAAGAGCATACAGGGAGTAAAATCGATATTATTTTCTGATTAAAGAAATAAAGATTAAAAGAGATGTTACAGTGAACACATACCTTTTCTTCTAAGTCCTTTATCTGTCTTTTCTGGATATCTGTTTTATCTTCTAAGTCACGAATTCTCTGAAGAAAAAAAGGAAAGCATTCGTGGTTATTAAGTTGAACAAAAAGATTATTCACCAACTTAAAACAGAAAACTTTCTGTAAAAACATTAAATTAGTACTAGCAGTTAAAAACAGCACATGTATGTTTTTCCATACCTATTGTTGCATTTTCAGAATTACCTGTCCTTGTGGTGGAAAATCATTGTCATTGATTATATTAAAAAATACATTTGCTACCTCTCTCTACTGGCTCTGCCCCTGCAGACCCCTGCATGTGAGAGAGGTATACTCCCCACCCCACTGTCCTTGGGCTCCACCATGGAACCTGTTTAGGCAAGTGGGATGTGACTTGTGGGAATGCCACATCCTAGTAAAGGCAGGGGTATGAATCAGAACTAGAGAGCAAGAAACAAACTTTGTTGTAAACCAGATGGATTAAGATTTTTGGTTGCTCATTACCATAGCAAAAAATAGCTAAAGCTGGCTCACACATATGTAAACAATTCGCCTATTTTTTTGCTAACATTTCTTTTTAACCTTATTTTAATTTTGTGTCAGGGTACAATTTCCTAAAAACAAAAATAAAAACAAAAACAAAAACACATGATTGGTGAGTTCTCATAAAACAGATTAGAGATTACACTTCCACAAATATTCCAAAAATGGAACTGGTAAATTAGGAAAAAATGAAACCAAACAAAAATAGCACATGTAATCCTGAAGACAAAAATGTTCCAGAACTATTTTTAAATTTATTTATCAACTATACAATAAAAATCCAGTAACTTAAATAGCACAGATTTGAAATCAACATTATATAGACAATTATTTGCAAGCGAAACCTATCTGGCAAAATAAAGGCCTTTTATGTTCTCAGTACATGGTTACACAGTGTAGGTTTGTTATTTAATGCCTTTTTTTTGAGAATATTTAGAAAATGGAGAATTGGAGTCTGAGAAGAAAACACTGAAAGCCAATAGGGTGATAATATAGAAAGAGAGGTTTTTATAATGCAATGTGCGGAGGAAAAAGGAAAGCTAGAACAAAGAATACTTCTAATTGGAAATTGTATCTCCCTTTTTCTAAAACAGTGGATCTCAACCAGTGACAATTGTGCACCCCCACAAGTGGACAATGTCTGGACATTTTTAAAAGGTAGCTATTTATTTATTTTAAAGCATACAATTCTGTGGTTTTAGTATATTCACAAATTTGTGCAACTGTCATCACTATTTAGTTGTCTGGACATTTTTTAATCACATGTGATCACTGGCCACAATGGAGGAGTTTGTGTGTAACTAGCACCCAATGGGCAGAGGCCAGGGATGCTGCTAAATACCCCACAATACATAGGACAGCCTGCCACCATAAAGAATCATGGCTCCCAAATGTCAGTAGTGCAGAGACTGAGAATCCGGATTTAAAGGGAAAGTACTGAGGTTTGTGCAGGAGGGGACGGTGTGTTTCTGTCAGAGAGATCATCATGACTGATCTTAAAATTATATAACAATGAATGCTGGAGAAGGGAATGGGATGAGAACATTGATGGTGTGTGTGTGTGTGTGTGTGTGTGTGAGTGTGTGTGAGTGTGTGTGCTGTGTGCTTGTGCACATTTCCATAGTGCTGCTCATGCTCTAAAACTACACCCTAAAAGAATAAAATTGCTAGATATTTCCACATTGAGTGTGCAAGTAATTTCTTAGTATATCTACTAGATGAGGAGACAAGTACCTTATCAATAAAATTGTGGCCATGTGAAATTATTGCAGTATCTATTCACCTATCTGTGCTTGTTGGGCAACTTCTTACATGTTCAGTACTGTGCTAGATGTAATGAAGAATACAAATAATGGATCAATTAGTTTCTGATCTCAAAGAACTATCAGATCCAGGTGGGAAGACAAAATTTAAAACACAGGGGAAAACAAATTAAATAGAAGAGGTAATCAGTGGCAAAAACATGCATAACTTTGTCACCATCTCCAATAGCTCATACAATGTTTAGCACAAGGAAGTTGTCTATACATATATATTAAATGAGTTAGTTAAGCTACATTGCATGATGTATACTTTATTTCTTTTTCCTTCCCATCTACTTGGCATCCAATCCAGCAGGAAATGCTGTCAAGTACAAAAGAGATCTTTCTACCTACTTTTTTTTTTATCTCTACTGCCACCAAGTATACCAAGTCACTTGCTGTCCCTCATCAGAACTGGTGTGATAGCTTACTGCCAGCTCTTCCTGATTCTAGTTTTTTCCATTCTACATCCATCTACATAAGCCAGAGTGAACTCTTAAAATGTGAAATGCTCATGGTAGTCCATGAGTTTCAAGTTGGTGAGGAAGGGAAAGAAGGGTTAGCTGAGTTGCACTCAGAATAAAACCCAAGCTCCTTGAAGGTCCACCATGATCTAGACCTGTCTTATCTCTCCAATTTCACCTCATATTAACCTCCTGCTGGTCCCGTGTGCTTCTGCCATACTGGCTTTCTCTCTGTTCTCTGAATATTCCACACATTCCCACAATAGAGACTTAGCTCCTGCTATCCCTATCTTCTGGGACACTTTGCTGAAGTCTTTGTGTTGCTGGTTCCTTGGGTTTTAGACATCTTTAGAAAGGCCTGCTCTTACCAGCCAGTCTAAAGTGGCCATTCCTATGCCCAAACTCTTGTATATTTTCTTCACAGTGCTTATTGCCCCTCTCTGAAATAGCCTAGGTCACTGTGCATCCATGCTGTCATTTTGTCTCTCTTCATTGGTAAGAAAGATGAGGGCACCCACCACAAGCAAGCCTTCAAAAGATGGTTTTGAATGAGTGGATGATAGGGTATAGAATGTAGATTTTTTCAGTAGTATTAGTTCTATTATTTTCACCAGAGAGAGCATCGTGAATGAGGTGGATCATAAACTGGGACTGGATAAATGAGAACAGCTGGATAAGCGCAACAGACATAGAAGGGCATTTTAGGGTGAATCTTCCTGTCAACAAAGGCTTGGAGGTGGGAAGTCATGGCCCATGTGGTACCAGAAAGAGTTCTGCATGAGTAAGAGGAAGATATGCTCTGGAGAGTCTCTTAGATCGGGCTATTCTGGGGAGGGATAGTCCGCTAATGAAGGGCCTGGAGAGACCTGTGTGGGACAACACTCAACTGGAAATTGGGATCATGGAAGCTTTGGAAAAAGAACATACCATGAAGAAAGATGAGAAAGATGTGCAGTGATGTGCGTTATGAACTGGAAAGGTAAGTAGGAATGCCCACAACTAGGTCTTCATGGCATATGCATATGATGTCTTTATGTCGTTTGTTAAGAGATGTGGTAACTGTTTTCCTTTATGTTAATCTCCTTTGTCTCCATCTACAGATGTTAAGCTTTATAAAGGCAGGGTCCATGGTGAATCCTTTATGTCTAACATGGTATCTACATCTAAAATCTGCATTTAAACATCTGACTAAATAAATGCACAGATGGTGGTGTCAGGTTCCCTCTGAGGATATCTGGCAGTACCTGGAAGCTACTGCAGTAATGAAACGTCTTGCATATGCCTGGGAACACAAGTGTGGAAAAAATGGAACAGCTTCCAAAACATTTCAGGGGAAACAGCAGTTGGATGTAATGCTATATTAACTATTGTTAAAGGATGAAGAAGGCTCTAGGGTTTCCAGCGTGAGTGCTTTGGGATATAGTGATTCTACTGACCAGGACAGGCAGATCAGGGGAGAAGGAAAAAAGTAAGGAGATTTAACTAGGTTTCATATAAGTTCACTCTGAAACATTTAAACAGAATGCCTAATAAATGGTTAGTGACATACTCCAGAATTTAGACTGGGTTATATACTTATCCACGACAAATTCTGGCCAATGCCTTCTGGAATAATTCTCTCAAATCAAAGCTACTGATTAAAAAGGAAGAGGAGGAATAAGAAATTACTAGAAAAGGAATATCCTTTTGACATTCTAATGAACATTTGTTTGGAGGACAGAAAATGTCAACAGGACTCTCTGAGGCTTAGAAATATTATGTTCCTATCAGCTCAGACTGAATAACTTAAAACAAAACCATCTCTTTTGGAGTGAAATAGCTTAGCTAATAAGAAGAGACCCAAAAGAGGTGACAAGGTTTTAGTAATAAATAAATTCAGATAACTATTTGTCCACCTTAAAAATGTAAAACACTTCTGTGGTTCCATGATACAACCTGTAATTTCTTGAAATTAAATGCCATTATAGCAGAAGAAATTTATGCAGAGGACACTTTTATTCACTGACAGAAGGATGCCTGTAGTAATGCAATGATGCCATAGAGTCTATTATTAAAGACCTTTAATAAAAACTCTTTCCAGGGTCAAAACCCAAACCTTTATGATGGAATCTGAAGGAGCATTGAAACGAACATGCATGTGTTTATCATCTGGGACAGATGGCTTCAGAGCTCCCTGTTAACTTGTCCGTTAGCCTATAAAGACCTGTACAGCTACCAGTTACATCTGAGTTCCCCACAAACTGTTATTGCTGTCATGAAATAATTCCTGTTCCCTTCCGGTTCACCTCGGTCTCTGATGACCATGTGGTTCTTACTTCTTGTACGGTCCATCTGGATTTTGTACCAGTTGCTTGTTATAGCTTCTGGGTACTGAATACTATAGTTTGGCACTTTCGATTCTGGAATCCTCATCGAATCTACTTGTTGACCTAGTCCTTGCCTATCAAGCTATGATATCAACCAAGAGATGGATTAAAAAATTAATACTGGGTGTCTACTTTGGGCCTTACTGGTCCAGATGAATCATATAAATCATGTACAACTCAAACTGCAGGAGACAGTATAGTGCAGTGGGTATGTGCACTGGCCTTGGAGTCAGGCAGACTGGGTTTAATCCTAGTTCTCTTGCTTACTTTCTGCATCATCTTGGGGAAATCACTTAAGCACTCTTTTCTTCAGTATCGTTATCTCCTAAATTGGGATAATAAGTATACTTACCTTAGTGGGCTATTGTGAAGATTCAATGAAATGATGTAAGTAAAATCCTTAGTTTTCTTCCTGACATAGAGTAAATGCCAGGAAGTAAGTGGCAGTTTCTAAGTTTTGATGTTGCTGTGTGTTCTGGGAATAAAGAGAAAGGCCTTTGTTTCTTTCACCATATCCAGATTATTTGATCAGGCTAAGTTATGGACTAGGATGAGGGACAGGAGGAAAGCATATTTTTGTCCTAGAGAAAGTCCTGCTTCCTTGCATAACAAAGATAATCAGGCTCCATGAGATTCAAAAGGTATTTCAAGATGAAGTAGTCGCAAAAACAGCAATATGCAGTGCTTCTGAAATGCCAATTTTCTTAAGATTGAATCATTACAAAACTGTCATCCTGTATCTGAGTGTAGGTCGAAAACAACATTTATTTATTTTACCCTCTGAACATAGCTTCTAGCTCCTGGGCTTCTCCATACCCCTATCTAATACCAGGTACTCAGTACTAAGTCCCATTTGCTTAGTACCAACCCTACACAGATGTCACTTGATCCTCACCTGATGGGCTTGCTGTAAGAGCTCCATTCTCTCCTGAAGAATCTGACAGTCATACTCTCTGCTCTTCCTCAGCATCTGCCGCCGTAACTTTTCTACTGCTGTCCTCAGCTCCTCTTGCTGTTTTTCACTTAATAATTCACCAAACTTGATAACAGTTTCTTGCTGCAGAGCATTGTATAAAGTAGCTTCTAGTTCCTGGATTCTCTGGCAAATAAAATTAGAAAAGTCTAACTTTGGAACTTAGCATTTGTGTGTGGTGTGTGAATGTACACCGATGTATGTATATGGGGAGATATGTATTATTTTAGTCTTATAGGATCATAGCAATAAAATAGATCTCACAGCTTATCTTCCCTAACTACCCTTTTGGTAATCCCTTTTATACAATTCTGTAAGAGTCATCTAGCCAAAACATTAACTTCTCAGATGATGGAAATTTGTTCTTATTCTTGGGATCCTGCCCATATCACAACTTTCATTTTTAGAAAGTTCTTACTTTGTTATAATTATACATCCTTCTATTCTCAAATGTAGCTGAAAATAAGTTTGTTTTCTCTTCCACTTGATAGCCCTTCAGATATTTAAGGACATCTATCATGGTGGCCATACTATGAGAAAGAAGTATTAAAAAGTGATCTAAGAATAAAATATTTGAAATTGGAGATATATTTCATATACAAAATGCCACCTCTCTTCCACATGACATGCCTCTGTATGTGAAGATGGTTTTACAAGCTTCATATTTTTTCTTAATATAAAAATTGGGAAGTATGATCTAAAAATGGCCTAGAATCTCTGGAATTGTTCTTGTTTTTGTTCTTCTTCTTTTAAAAAATACACTGTGATTTACATTTCTCTAGCTATAAAATACCTCCATTAGTCTTCCCTTTTTTAGATAAAGAGCCTGCTCTTCCTTATATCCTAGATTGTTTAACATGCTTTAGATACAGCTGTCAAAATCTACGCTTTTATTCCCTTGTGACTTTGGCAGAGGTAAATGGACATGCCCCGGTGAGGGATGCTGCCCTGGCTCTTGTGAACTATGAAGATCTCATCTGTTCGAAGTTAAATATAATGGTCTAAATGAGCACTCAGTTATGGGATGCAAATACACAGTTTAATCTTGTCAGATACAGGTGGAGCAGCAAGGATAAAAGGGTAGTAAGGGAGGTGAAGAATTGCTTCCTTCTTTATTCTCTAGTGACCCACTCATTCCCTCCTTTTCCCTTCAGGTAATGCTCAGAATCTACTATTCCTTTTGGAGGGGAAATACTAATTCATTTTTGTTATAAGCATAAACTAAGTGCTTCACTGTTTTCCCAAAAGTGACTCAGGCTGCTTTCAGTAAAGCATTATAAAAACCTCTACTAGAGACTCCTTGAAATGCTCTTCTTTTAAGTTTGCTCCTTTTCTTTTGAGTCATTATCGTGAATTAATGGGGGGAGGGATGTTACACATGGAGGGAAGAAATGCAAGCTATAGTCCAATATTAGGAATTACTTATTCTGATTTTGGTAAAGGAGAATGGATCAAATGTGCTCCTCACTCATAATCTTCTATGGGATAGAAAAAGGCCCATTTACTGATACAGCCCTTACATGTTATGATAGTTATGTCTATGATGCTTGGAGTTGGATCTAAATACACCACTTACCAATTTGGGTGGTTTATTCACTCTCTAAGCTTCATGTCCTCATATGCAACATAGGAATAAAATACTACCTATACCTCATAGGGTTGTTGTGAGAAATAATTGAATTAAAATATATATAACCAATGTTAAATACTTTATTATTCTACAACAGGATTAGTCTCCCAAACAATTGGATTTAGTACAATTTCTCTTTAACTTAAACTGCTAACCTGTCTTTCAATAAAATATTATATAATAACACGCATTGAATTTTAAAGAAAGTATAATTAAATATTTATTAAGTATCATAAGAATATAACAGCAAAGAGCTAGGAATATATTTATCTAAAATTAGAATGGGAAACCATTGAATAAATAAATTGCATCTTGTAGTCTATTCAAGTATGAGGCATGACAAGTTGAACAGAATGCTTTCCTCCATAGCACATAATTGTAAACACCCTGGGGGTCCTGACTGCTTATTGTACCCACCATATATGCTTGGTCGAGAGCTTGTTTTCTGTAGTCCAGTTCTTCCTCCAGATAGCCTTTAATTTTGCAGAACTGTTCCTATAAAAAGGGCCATGTTGATAGAGTTAGCTTAGTTAACTAGAAAGTGATATGTAAATTATACTGATTAATGTTTTCTCTAATTCCCGTCACGAGACACATTGCTAGTATTTGTAGAGTCATCGATTTGGTCTATTAGGGAAATAGGTCAACTTTCATCAGAGAATGTGAAAATCAATGAAAAGAAGCATAAAAGATACAATGAACAATCCACATGGAATGCTTTAAAGGATTTTTATGGCAATCCAAGAATATGTGATTAAGGATAGATTTGACAAGATAAATGTTAACTGATAATTATGTCTGTGCAAATATGTTGTAATGGTATATTTCTGTAAGAATGCCATAAAATGTAATACGGCAGAGTCATATACTAAACTTATATAAAGTTATTTGTGTATAATTAGCAGACACAAAGACATAACAATTTAGAGAGTTATGGCGATTCTACCCACAACCACAATGCCGCTTAATGAGTGGTTGCTCCTGCTGCAAAGCCAGTGTGAGTCGGGAGGCTTAAATCTGACGTTTCCTTGTTCATCCTCAGCTTCTGTGCACCTCTCATAGTTAGAATCTTGCATTAGGATTTAAAAATACAACTTTGCATACAACATAGCCTCTAGTCAATTATTTTTGTGTGTGCATATTTGCTTTAATGCATATTGCCTAGATGGAGCAATTTTGCTGATGACCTTCCTGACTATTCCCTCTGAGCTCCAATGCCTAGATCAGTGCCAGTTACAGACTGAACGCATAATTAATATTTGTGTATTTAAAGAGTTTTCAAGGATATTTTGAATATAAACAGTTCTTGTTACATGCTTTGACTTAGGAGCCAAACCTCTTGGTAAAATATAAGAAAATGATGTGTAAAGTTGTCACATGCTATATAAATGCAAGTTGCTCTTATTATAGGATTCCTTAACTTGATAGGAATCACTCACTACCTGTTTATTAATAATAATGACATTAATGACAGCAGTTCTAAAATTCTATTACATATTGCTGTAAGTTAATAATGAGCAATTACCAGGCTTGGGAATTTAAAAAAGATTAATTATGGTAAAATCCAGAAACATAAAATTTACCATCTTAAACATAAAATTTACCATCTTAATCATTTTAAAGTGTACAGTTCAGTAGTGTTAGGTACATCCGTAGTGTTGTATGATCCATCTTCAGAACTCTTTTCATCTTGCAAAACTGAAACTCTATACCCATCCAACAACTCCCATTTTCTTCTCCTCTTAGCCCCTGACAACTATCATTCTATTCTCTGTTTCTATGAGTTTGAGTTGGTTAGATACCATATATAAGTGGAATCATATCGTATTTGTCTTTTTTGTGACTGGCTTATTTCACTTAAGGTTCATCCACTTTGTAGCACGTGTCAGAATTTCCTTCCTTTTTAAAGGGTGATTAATATTCCACTGTATGCACATAGCACATTTTGCTTATTCATTCATCCACTGACAGATACTTGGGTCACTTCCTTGTTTAAGCTATTGTGAATAATGCTGCTCTGAACACGGATGTACAAATATCTCTTCAAGATCTTGTTTTTTGATTATTTCGGGTATGTACCGGAGGTTATTATGCTAGATCATATAATAATTCTATTTGGAATTTTTTGTGCAACTGCCATCCTATTTCCCATAGTGGCTGCACGCCATTTCACATTCCCTATCGACAGTGCCCAAAGGTTCCCATTTCTTCATATCCTCACCATTATTTGTTATTTTCTGTTTTTATTTGGTTGGTTGGTTGGTTAGGTTTTTTAAATAGTAGCTATCTAACATG
Organism: Macroglossus sobrinus; assembly: GCA_004027375.1. Taxonomy (NCBI): domain Eukaryota; kingdom Metazoa; phylum Chordata; class Mammalia; order Chiroptera; family Pteropodidae; genus Macroglossus; species Macroglossus sobrinus. Next base: position 219,022 of record PVKZ01000066.1, read on the forward strand.
TGTAAGGTGCTTGGGAATTTTTAAAATCAGAGTTATACCCATTATATCTGTAACTTTTGCCATAATTATACACGGTGGAAGATTTGTTGGCCACAGAAAGAAAACACCTAACTGAATTTTCTCTAAAATTAGTTTTGGAAATATTACAAAAATACAACACAATTTTTTGGGAGATTTTAACTTGAAATTGGATATTTCAGGGAATTTTGTTCTACAGTCTGTACACAAAATAATGGGAAGGCTACAAGCTTTCATCGATGCCAGATAACACTGGTAAAAAATAGTCATTTTCTATTTGTCTTGTCAATTTGCTTTCATTTTTATGATATCTCATTTTTGTACTCACCATGTCACTTTCCAATTCCATCATTTTCCGGTGTAGGGCGGCCTCTGCTCCTTCAATTTGCTGGATCCACTAAGCGAGACAAAAGTGTTGGACATGATTGCTTGACATGGTGTATGTCATGCTGCCTACTGAGGTGCTTAGTCTCTCCCCCTTATAACTCCAGAAGCAGACTAAGAACTGAAGTAAAAACTTGGTGCATTTGATCTCTTAGTTCAGAGACAAGACTACTTTCCTATTCATTCATTCATTCTTCCAACAAATGCATTCATTGATGCCTGACATGTTAGGCAATGTGCTAGGTACTAGGGCTGTGATGGCAACCGTCCCATTTTTGCCCACCAACATGATTTTGCCCTCATTGGAAGATACCACAGAAGGCTTTCTTGGAAGTGACAATTGCACTGGAATCTGAAAAATGAGTCAGAGATGATTAGGCAAAAATGAGGGACAAGTTCCAACCAGAAAAGATGTCCAATTCTCCATGGTTGACAGGAGCATGATGAAAGAAAGAAAAGCCAGATTAGACTGGAAAAATAGCGATTTTTTTTAGTCTAAAAAACAGATCACAGCTCAGTATTAAAGAATCATTTTTGTTGAGTAGAGACATTTTAAATCATATTAAAAGACTTAAAATTTTCTCTAACACTTAAAATATATCATTCTGTTATATGGTATTAATGTTAGCATTGATCAATACTCTGAATAAATTTAGACTCTGAATATTATGGTTTGAGCCTACCACAAATATATGACTTAACAGAACAAATACTTATACTGAGTCTCTACCAAGTTGAACACCAGTTTATCTCTTCAGAAGGCAACTGAGCATAATAATGTGTGTGGATTCTAGAGGCAGAATGCTTTGAATCTAATCCCAATTCTAGTTTTTCCTGGCTGTGTAACCTTGAAAAGTCATTTGATTTCTTTAAGACTCAACTTTTTTATCTGTAAAATAGGGTTAATAATAATGTGAAGATTAAACGATTTCTTTCATGTAGTGAGGGAGTAGATATTTTAAAATAGTAAACCCCAGATATCATTTCACATGCAAATGCTTAAATATGCATCCCTAACAGATGAGGCCTTTATTAAAAAAAATAAAAATAAAAAACATAATGAGGCCATTTCCACACTTTGCAAAATTAACATTAATTCCTTTTGCTGTCTGATACCTAGTTCATATTAAAATTTCCCCAGCTATCAGCAAAATGCTCTTTTTCACACTTGGCTTATTGGAATCAGGTTAACAAAAAAGATCATTTCAGTATTTAAATACATTCTTATTTTATAGCAGTCCCTTCCTCTCCCTCTGCCATTTTTTTTGTTGTTGTTTTGTTCTTGTTTTTTGAAGTCATTGTTTTGTTTAAGTAACTTAACTGGCTCCTCTGACCTGTAAAATTTCCTCATTTCAGACTGAATTAAGCTTATTATTCAGTTTCATTCCATTTATAACAAGCTTTTTATGTACTTAGGAATTAAGAAAGCATCTCAAGAAACTTATACGGTTCTCATTTATCCAACCATACATACATGACTCTCAACTATGTGCCGATTCTCAAGGCACTCCAAATACAAGCCAGTTATCACGCTTCTCCACTTGGTTCTTTCCTCCTCACTCTTCCTGCCATTTACCAGGTTTAGACACAAGGGGGCCAACGCACACTGTAGTTCTGAGAGTCCCCAGGTTGGGCTTTCTGAATGGGGACTGCAGTGAGCTGCCACCAAGTCATAGAATCAGTTGGTAACAATCTGTATGTACATACTCAAGGAAAAGCCTATAAAAAGAGCCACGCTCCAGTTTACCAGCTCTCAGTTGTTAAAAAGAATACCTCAGGCCCCAAATGGCATCACGTATGCTAAAGCTTATGATACCAAATCTAAACTTAGTATCTGACCGAACTGTAGTTTAGACCTTCACCAGAAATGTAATCTTAATCAACCAGAGAGGGGATTTCTGGTCAACACTGATGAGGTCATCTGTTACTTGGGCTCTTCTCCATCCCTTATAGGAAGAAGAGGCAATCTATATCATGAAACCTTTGCTGGTGGCCTCTCCCTCCCAAAAAATGTCCCAGTTTAAAAATAATTTTTCTTTTGCTGATGGCTCCATTGCCCCACCTTTCTCCCTATAAAAACCTTCCTTTGTACAACCCCTAGGAACACCCTTCTATTTGCTAGATGGGATGCTGCCCAGTTCATGAATCACTTAATAAAGCCAATTAGATCTTCAAATTTATCTGGCTGAAATTTGTTCTAACAACAGAACCCTTCTTTATTGGTTCTCAAGCTTGGTAGGGATTGTTTGAATAATGTAATTTAGGAGGTTTTCCATTTTTTAAGAATTACATTTTTAAGAAACTTCAAAGCAAGACATACCCACCCACCCCAACTCAGTGTGTAGACTTTTTTTGTATGTATTCTCATTTTACCTGAGTTGTATTGCCCTGAGAAATAAAATTTTATTAGGTATTCAATAACGCAAAGTCATGTGCAAAGACAATGTCCTTTAACCCTACCCTGCTCTTTAGCCGGACACTGAGATTATTTTAATGTTAGTACAATTTATTACCTTCTCGGCCAGGGACAATACAGTGCTGGCCTGGATTATGGCTACTTGTTCTTCATTTCTCAAATTCTGTGAAAAACAAAGAAAGAAAATAACCTGAAGGTATTTATATTTACACTATCAGAAAATATTGCCCAAGTGCCTGCCACAGACACTGCTGCATATATATGTACAAAATCTTAACATTCTATTTAGTAATAATTCTTAACCAAGAGTTCATTCAAAATCTGTAGAGTGTAGTTACTTTTTTACATCTCCCTAATACTGACTTGATTTTGTTTCACTATGAGCATACTTCATCAATAGTGATGTTATGAGAAAAGCAAAAACCAAAATGAAAAAAAGCATAATCTCTTCAAAGCAGTTTGATGTGATTTAATTGATTCCCTTCTCTCCTTTGATAATCCATCAAGACAAAAAAAATGGTGTGACTCCTTCGACCTACATGCATCATTCATCTAATAACTCAATGAACAGTCCTCCCACTGAATTACTATGCCTCGACTCTGCCTGGAAGGTGTTTTTAGAAAGAAAAGGGATTACAGTTTCCTGGTCCATCTTCATGGGGCTACCACCAACCCTACTATTTAGCAACATTTGCAACTGCATGACTGATTAATTTCATGCTGGATGCCTCCAAGCAGCAGTCAGAAGGTAATTAGCTTCAATCACTGCAGATGTGCTTGGCATTCAAATCTCAAACCTGCTCAAGAAAAGCACTACTAGTTCCCATTCTTGCCACCTTTCAGAGAGCCTTATAACCTTTTAGTCAGATTGTTTGATAAATTGTTGATTCTCTCCATGAAGCTACATCCTCCAGCGAACACAGCTTCCCACCTGCTATTATTTTATAGATGATACACTGGCAAATATTTCTTGCCTCTCTTTAGGCAGATTTATACCTTTACTGCACTAATTTGATACTTACTCCATTATCGCCCAAGATATCAAGCTGCTTTATGAGATCTGGGATGTTTACATCCTGCAAAATCAAGGAAATACATTCAAGTCAAAGATACAAATATGGCCTAGCATTCATTCAGTGCCTGAACCCTAAGTTAGAGAAGACATTTTAGGGCCTTGAGTAATTCCTTGAGTTGTTTTCAATCAAGCACACCTGGTTTTAAGTTTCTACTGTGCTTCTTATAAGCTACATGAACTTGAGAAAATACTAAACAGTTCTTTCTCAATTACACCAATTGCAAAATGGAGATAATAAGTACTTTCTTCATGGGCTGATCTTGAAGATAAAGAGACTGTATACAAGAGTCTAAGATGTAGAAAGGATTCAAATTAACTCATTTTTTTCCTTCTAGTTATCAATTTTTTTTTCAATATGGTAGATTTCAAGTATAAAGAAAAGTAATAGGTAATAAATATTAATAATCAACCAATTTCATTCTAATTAATGGAATTCTGATCAGGTTGAGATTTTGACTGCGACCTAGAAAACTAAAGTGCAGTTCTATTTTTTATGTGTTCAGTATTCATTTCATCCTATGGAAAATAGCTGATTTTTACTATATTCCTTGAATCCGTTTAAAGCAGCTGAACTCCATCTGAAAGAGTTCCCTTGGATAAAAATTACATACATTGAATTAGGCTGTTTATGATTTATCTAAAAAAAACTAAGGAAAAAAGGAAGTACAGTGTTTTTCATAGAACTAGAATAAAAAAATGGTTTTGGTTTACAACTTTTCACGCAGCTCAAAAAGGCCAAGAGTTTAAACACCATGGAAGTGGTTTGAGATGAAAAACAAAGAAGCACAATTTTACTATTTAATTTTTCCCTCATCACTTTTTACTTCATTAGTACCACTTTCTCCTCTTATGTTCAAATGCAATATAGTATTCTCCTACCACCAGGAAGGGGAAAGAAAGTCTTAAACTCAATCTCATAGGCAGAGCGAAGGCAACTAAAGCAGGTACATTTGGCCGCTCAGAGTGGGAGCAGGAAGGGCCATGCAGAAGGTAAAGGAGAGACCAGGAAGAGCAGGAGGCTTCTCAGCTTTACCTCTGGAATAGATATTCACCATGTGGTTTCATTACACTGAAGGACAATGTATTTTCCAGGAGATGGAGCCACCTCCATTCAACCTTACTATTTAAAATATTCCAATATCACTACAGATAAAATTATATTTTGTCTAAGTGAGCAACATGTTATAAACTATAAGTTCTTCCAAAAAAGAAATCCTCCCTAAATTAAACATATCTAGATATCAAGGTCTCTTATAAATGCTGAAATTCCAAGGTTATGAATTCTATAGCACTTAGAACAGCAAAACAAAGGGATTCAACAAATAATTTTTTATCTGGCATACTTAAAATATGTTCTTGTAATACTGAATTTATTTAATATTTTCTCTAGATCATTAAAGGTAATGGTCATGATATATATTTTGATTCTATATCATTCTTTATGTTACTCTGCTCTACATAATCATGGCTTCCTGTGTTCTTTGCTGTTACCATTCACACATCTGTCACACATTTATTTTGTTTATGCTCTACTGATTTTCCAATAGCTGTGACTATTTTCAATTCCTGCGTAGTTTTTATCAAAATGATATCCAGAGACTAAAAGACAAAACGATCATGAGCAACCTCATCTTTCCAATTCCCAGTTTTTCTACTTCCTAAAAATAAAAAAAAATTAAATATCTGCCTACCTTGACACCTTCTTTCATACAGTAGATCTGTAGAGCACTCACACCATCTGAGAATGGGTGAATTTGTAGATTAAATGGAGGGGATCGTCTCTCTCTTTCCTTGAAATACAGTGAAAAATATATGGGAATTAAAACAAAAGCAACAACTGATTAAACACTAAACCAGTTGTCTGTGTTTTCTCTTTATGCTATTTCAGCAGTTTATAAATAGGACATTTTTCAAAAAAAAAAAATGAACTCAAGATGTTCGTGCTTAAATTTAGTGGAAAGAACTATCAGTCAACTAAGGTATGGTACAGAATTTATAGATTGGTGTCATCCAATCTTGCAAATTTTTTGATCAGGGAAATGTGGGAAGTGAAGTTCTAATGTAAACTATATGAATACTTAGAGCTTTCAGGATCACAAAAAGTGATCTTTTGACTATGAAGTTTTATGACAGGTAACACCTTTTGCATATGCAATCCACTCAAGCTTTATGAATAAGATATGTGGGCTACCAAAGATAACTCTTCCTCACTGAAGCATACCAACTGCTAGCTCTATCCAGACTTAATTTGAAAAACCTCAAGAAGAAATTGCTAGCAAAATAACAGAGGTATCAAATGGGAATTTTTCTCAACTTTTACATGTCAACATACAACCAACTTAAGCCAGATTCTGTATGATACAATCAGAATCTGATTTGATTAGTATGTTTTACTTTAACAACAACAACAACAACAAAAACAAAAAAATACAAATCAATTCTGAAATTTGGTCAGATTAACCAAAGTATTTTCTAAACAAGTTACCTTACTTAGCTTTTGGCATAAATGCACTATAGACTAAAATGCTCACTTCCAAATTCAAGTGTTTAATGATAAAATATTTTTGTATATAGCACATTTTAAAATATAATCTTTGGGATGACATTTTTATAAGTCAGAATTCAAAGATGGACGGAAATGATTATTGAAAAGCAATAAAATATAGATAAAGTTTAAAATCTCTTACTTAAATTATTTAAAAAGTATTCAATAGTCTTGTTCATAAAGGCTATAATAGTGTTGAAAAGTACAGTATCTGAGCAGACGATTCTGAGTTGCATCAATGTTTTACCAGTTACAAGACATAGGACTTAGACAAGTTATTTAACCTCAACTGTTTCATGTATAAAATCTTGATAGTAGCTGTGAGATCCAATGAGAGTATGCATCAGAAATGCTTAATTCAGCATCTCACACATAGAATGTGCCCAATGTATGTTGTCACGATTATTATCATCATTATTATTATTGTTTCCTTACTTCTAACTCTAGGTTTCGAAACTCCAGCAGCTCATTCTGGTCTCTGGCATCCTGTAGTTCCTGTTGTAACCGGTGATTTTCTGCCTCCTGTTTTTCTATCTAACAAAATAAATCCTCAAATTAGGTGAATATTGCAAGTACAACTTTGCAAAGCAAGCATGGATAGTGTTCATTTACTCTGTGAATACATCATCTTGACCGTGAAAAATCACAGGTAGACACGAAAAAGAAAAGAGTTTAGTTTTCCTTCTAGGTATCTTTCGATTGAGTTTTTTGGCTCACAGAGGAAAATGCCAGAGGACACCTCCATTTGTTGAGATAAAGTTGAGAGACCCTGTGAATGGCAAATCTGAGTGTAGTCTACTATGCTCTTGCTGTGGGTCAGGGACTGTGCCCTAGAACTAGATCCAATGGTGTAAATAACAGAGTCTGACACCTCTTATTTTTAGAGTTACAAGTTGTCAGAGAAATAATTTTTTAAAAATAGCTCTGATCAAAACTTGGCTGAAATTCCAGTTACCCACAGAATAAAGCCAAACTCCTCCATATGAAATTCAAAAACCTTATTAAATCTGGTCACCACGTAGCTTTCTGGTTTTAAAGATTATCACGGTTGTCTCTACACACTCATGTGATCACACACACACCAGAGTCTAAAAACCCAGACCTAATCTATGGACTGGTGACTTCAAGAGCTGTCTATGTTCACCTCTCTGCCTGAAAAGGGCCTTCTAATTTCCTTTTCCAGGTGAGGAAATTCTACACTTCCTTCAACACTAAGCTCTGACATCTCCTACCATGAGAGGCTTCCTTGTCTACTCATTTGAAGATGATACCTCTTCCTTCTGTTTACCTATAGGGCTCACTTATAGGACCTCTAGTACAACCTGATGAAGTATGAAATTAAGTTCACTGTGTACAGACATGCTTTGCCCTATATACAGGGTCCATGTCTATAAGAGATCAACAAATTTTCATGATCTGCAAAAGGTTTGGGACTGCCTTTGATATCAACTGTGTTAGTGGGCCTTATTGCACAATAACTATTTAAAATCTTGATTTCAGAATTTAAAAAACATGGAGGCTTTTTAGCATAGGATGAATTTTACTTTCCCAAGTACACACACTTGAAGCAGGATGTTTTGTTTTGTTATTTGGCTTTCCTTCAAAAGCTGAGCTCAAAATTCCACTTTTAGCCCAAACAAATGCAGACCAGAAAATCAGACAGAAGACATATATAATGAAAATTATTTTTTTAGTTGATAAAGAGATGTAATTAAACTTACTACTGGCCATTGCTGATACTACTAAAATCTTTTTCTTGTAGCCTCATAAGATAGAAAAGTGATAGGAAAGTAAAGGTGGAGAAATAGTGAGATATTATGTAATACTAATTAATGTAGTCAACTCAAGTTTTTTACACTAGATTTTTAGAAGTTGACATAGATCACAAAAGAGATTCTATTTCTTAGCATCTTGGATTGGGATCAAAGATGAGATATCTGGGGAGATTCCTGGTTCTGGTGGTTAGTACTAGCAATTAGATTGGTGGTTTACAAGTTGTAATTCATAGACCAGGGCCAATGTCTGGCTGAAGTTTCTATCTAGGAACTCTTCACCTTTCTGGGTACCAGTTCTCGGTCCAGGAATACTCACTCGCCCACTTTCTATGTATCAGGTCTGTCTCTCATCATGCAGAAAGTGAGATAGGGTGTTCTAACTTAGCCAGATCAGAGAAGAGGGAGGTCAAGTATCTTTTTTCTCTTCTCATACTTATAAGAGTGTTCATTTTTATTTCTTGTCAAGGCTAGTGAACACTGGTATAAATAATCCTAAAATAATTTCTACAAACTTTGAGATTGACCTATAGAATTATTTTCTTTATTCATATGGGCTTTCAAATTCATTTTTGTCAATAATATAAGATTATTTTGTAATTTTTTCACTAGATTTGTGAATGGCAAATACTATAGGAAAAGCAACTTCTGAATTTAAAATAATCTCTACTGTATTTTATTGCCTTAAATCAAAAACCTATGTTCAGATAAGCAAAATTAATTATATCTATTGAGACTAAACCACATTTTTGCATCTTGATTTGCTGAACAAAATTCTGAACATGCCGTTTCATGCTTTCTTTTATTTAAAAAAATATATATGTATATAAAAAGTGAAGCTTAGAAAAAAGATTAAAAGTGAGAACATAGTCTATGCTATGTTGTGGCATGATCTTGGAGTCATACTGTAACTTCCCTACACAAAATAACAAGTCCTATTCACAGTGTTTTTTATAGATGGACGACCACATAGGATGTGTGCACAGGTGTGTGTGTGTGTGTGTGTGTGTGTGTGTGTGTGTGTGTGTGTGTATGTACAGTACATATACAGTATATATATATGGTTAACAAATCAATAGGTTTCAGGGATCACATCCTTTTAAAAGTCGGCACAATGCCCAGCGCAGAGCCATGCACACGTGCCACTTCACTGATGGTGATGGCGGTGACAGGGATGCAGTTGAGCACGCAGCATAGGAGAGTACAGAGCTGAAAAGCCTCCCCTTCCCTTAGCCCCTGTGCCACTCCTGAGAGGACCCCCTGCTGCTCCTGGATCTCTCATCAATTTCTCCTCTGCCCCACTAGGGTGTTGCCCAACATACCTTTTCTAAAAGCTCCTGGTTTCTCTTAATGAAAAGTTGTTTATCTTCTACCCAGTGTGAATCCTGTTTGACAAAGAATATTGCGCAGTCAGCATTTCAGAGTGGCACGAAAGAGCATGTGTCGTCTAACCACTTTGCCAGAACTGTCTTCTTTCCACCTAGTTTGTTTGCCTGCCAACACCTGGTAAATGACACCCACCCCTGCTGGTTTCTTATTCAAAGACATTGGGGCCGAAGTTGCCAGGAAAATTTAACCCCCTTTTTATTGTCACTATCTCTATCTTTTTCCATCTGAAAAATCCAGGACCAGCCTTCTGGGGACTCAGAAGTGACCACACAGGCAAAAAGTGACAAGGGTCAGAATGCACACAGGCTAGAGATACATATGGATGGAAAACATTAAAATGCAGAACCATAAATGTAGCATAGAGGCAAAGAATGCAGCTGGAGGGGTGGGTCTTAGCAGTTTAAAACCACTCTAGGCTACTTGTACAGGGCTCCTCTTCCTCTGGCACTATCTCTCTTGCCCAACCTCATTTGCTGTTGTAGCTGGGTTCACGCTCTGGCCAGAAAAACACCAGGGACAGAAACATAGAGCTGAACATTCTGACACTGTTTGTGAAAGGTCACTGTGGAGAGCCAAGCCATGTCCTGGATGTGGCCCATGCACGGGGTGAACCTAGAGGAAGGTCAGATCAAATTGCCTGCATCTGCAGATGTACCAGCAACCAAATGCCTACCTGTCCTTTCTGAGCCAGAGTCGCTTCCAGATCTTCAATTTTGGCTTTATACCTGAGGACCTCTGCTTGGAGTTGTTCTTGAGCCTAGTGAAATCAAAATTCCAGAATTTAGTAAATAAAATGGGAAGTCAACATTTTTCTTCCCCTCATCTTCCTGGATTAGAACTCCACAAACAAAAAGAGATTAATAATAATAATAATAATAATAATAATAAATAAGAGAGGAGAATAATTTTCTCTGACCAGAGAATCTCTTAAAACTATTTTTATAATTTAAATTCTTGCTTACAACTTTCAGTGCTTCCCTTCACCATTGGGCTAAAATTCGAACTCTTTAGCTTGGGATTTAAAAATTCTCATTAGATTTCCAATCTTTTCCCACTACTCATCAACACAGAGTCCACCCCTTATTTGCTGCTGATCTTGTTTCCGAAATATGCCTGCCTGTAACTCTCCATTTCTCTCTCTTGTTTGAACGAGCTTCCCTATAGAAAGCCTTTTCCCATTTTGCCTCTCCAAAATCTTTCCATTCTTTCAGAGCCAACTTTGTGCCCTACATCTATATCTAAATCCAAATCTATATTATGCATGTATGTATTCATCAAGTATGTGTGTAAATAGTTTTGGACACCAATCTTTTATGGAACAACCCTACTTCATTTAGTCCAGTAATTTGTTCCTAGATTCTGTTTTATTCTTTCTATATATGCAACCTTATTTTCTGTGCGAAAAAAATTTTTTTTTGCCTATTCACTTATTTTTTTCTTGTTTTATGATCTAGGTAGGTAAGTTCTTTGCTACAAAGTTTAATAAAATCAGCAGTCTGGTATCCTTTTCTTATTCTTTATTGTGAGTAGAATATTTCTTTAGACTGTTAAACATTATATTTATCTTCATCAGGATAAAAAAAGTTCCAAAGTTAATTCTGCTAAGAATTATTTCAACTTTGAATGGATTTTGAGTATAATCAATTTTTTTCTTGTATTGAAATGACTATATCTTTTGTTTTCATTGATGCTCTTTCATATGTATTATCTGTTTTCCATTTCTACTTCTTTCAATATACTCAATTGTTCTTTTTCTAACATCTTCATTTGTTTTAGACTATTTTGCTTAGAATGGTAAGGTTTTTTTTTAAAAAAAATACTTTAATGGCCAAAGATAGTGCTAAACTTTTATTTAGATGGGAAAGTGAGACAAGAGAAAGAGAACTGGTTTCTACAGCTTCACCTTGCCAGAACAGAAGGCATATGCTATTATTTTAATTGACCAATCCTATGTTATAAGAATGCTTAGTAAATGCTGATAATGAAAGCCACACTATTACAGTTTTAGGGCACAGACATGAAGGCACACACATACATCCATTTCTAATAGTTGCTTGCTTGTCTATTCTAAATCACAATGCTTTTTAAAAACATCTTTACTCAAATATATGTATATGCATATATATATATATATATATATACTACTTAAAAATTCATAGCTATAATATTTATCCTTTCCCACTTAACAACTAATAGTAGTTCTTAGGACAATCTTCAGCATACTATAGACCATCTAAACAAGAAGTATGATAAAATCACTAGGTGAGCACACTCCTTCTTGCCCCTTGTATATTAATCTAAGAGGCAGTTATGGCATGGTGGTTAAGACTAAACTCAGAATGACTGACTAGGTTCATATCCTAGCTTTAATCCAAATTTTAAGGTAACTATATTTAACTCCTACTAAAATATTATCTCCTCTCCTAACAGTATCTAAATCATAGGGTTGTTTTAGATTTACATGAGATAAATGTATGTAAAGCGCTCAGCACAATGTTTGAAACACAGAAAGCACTCAATAAACAGAGGAGAGAGAGAGAGAGAGAGAGAGAGAGAGAGAGAGAGAGAGAGAGAGAGAAGAGATAGATAGAGAGAAAGAGAGAGAGAGAGTTTTGAAATAGGCTTATGAAAGGCAGTTGTAACATAACAGAGAAAATATTTGACCCACTAAGACTTGAGTTTGAATCTCAGTTTCCCATTAATTATCTTGTGTGATCTTGGGCAATTCAATTACTCTCTGCACCCCAAATTCCTCTACTGTAAAATATATGCTTTAGGGAGCTGTCACAAGGGTTAAATAAAGTACCGTCAATAAAAATTCTTGATATGCTGTCAATGTACTGTTATGCACTTATTAACTAAGAAAAAAAAAAACAGGCTAATCATTGAAAAGATAAGGTTTTTTTTCAAGCAAGAAACTAAAAAAATAGAATTATAAAAATTCAATATTGTCTAGCTTTGAAAATGTTTGTTTTCAAATAGCAAGATATTCAACTATTTAAAAGGAACAAAAGCATTGATCTAAGCCGGATCTAAAGTCTCTAGATTCCAGTTTTGTTGACATAAAGGTACAACAGTTCAAAAGCCGCAGTGAAGAGAAGGGAACATGGAAAGCTACCCTATTGATATATTTATGTCCCTGGTACTTCTATGCTGTTACTGCTGCACAAAAAAGCCCGTTCCAAGCACTCCAGGCAGACGCACACTGACCTTGGCCTCTCTTTCAGCATCGATGATGCCTCCAGTCTGCTCCTGCAGGAGGGCATACGCTCTTTGGAGGGCCTGATATTCTTTTGTTAACTGTCGAAATCGCAGCTCAGATTCTTCAGCTGCCAAACTCTTGAGGTGAACAAAGGAAAAGGCCAAAAAATAATTATGTTATGTTCAGGTCCAGTGTTCAGTGTAAAATACTAATATCTGTCCACTTTTTAAAGAGAAATTAAAGATTTATTTGATTTTGGATTCTGTGCGATTTTATTCTTGATTCTAAAGTATGTGGATAAATACAAAATCTGTAAATCTTTCAAGATAAACATCCTGGAAATATTTACATATTTGTTTTTTTCTCCCTCTTAAAGGAAAGATTTCATGACACTATCAGAAAAGACTAGAGAAGTGGAAAAGCTTACTTCATCCAAGTCATCATCAGGAGTAGCCGGTGTTCGGTCTGTTCTAAATGAGGCCATGGATGACGTCTCTGAATCCATGGAGTCCTCATCATACCCAATAAATGGGTCCAAAACAGGCCTCTAATGGAGGGAAAGTATATATTTACTGACACAAGTAAAAGTGGGGAAAGTTGATATTATTAAAGCACTGTCAACTGGCATACATGCAAATGAATCTAAAAGTCACAGACCCTTTAAAGCTTCTTTGATGAAATAAAAATATGAATACAAACATAATAATTCCAATAAATGTTTGTCCTATATAATTTCATTTCTGGTTTTTTTTTCTGGAAGATTCATTAATATTGACCCTCTTCATAGAAGCACTGGAGTTTCTTCTGTTACATTTGCTATCACTATGAGTTTATGTAATTTACTATTTTCAGTATCTAAAATATAATCAAGGGACTCTGAAAGTCTAGGCATCTATGTAAAGAGAATTGTCAAATTTTAAGTCCTAACATATAATTTTACATCCAAATCAAATATTGTACTTCATACAGACAAAAATCAAACAAATAGACAAATTAAATAATAAAACTTTGTGGATTATAAGAGGTTGTGTAGATACTGGTGAATTGGGAATATAATTATCAATAATAGTGTCCAAGTGAATAATGAAAACATATTAAACAATTATAGGATGGGTATCAGATGCTAGCATTATTCAGTGGGAGACATCAGATCATGTGTGTCACTTGCATTATCTTGGAATGTGATTCTCCATTTTGTCAGATAACCCTTTCTACATAAAACCTAGTGACTTCTTCACTCATAGAAAGTCACATTAAAGCAAATCAGTTTAAAAAGCACAATATAATCTTTGGACTTCTGAGAACTGTGGAGAGCTTCCTCTAGTAAATAAAGCCCATGATTTGCTGTAGGTCAGGAACATCTGATTGATCACATCTTTGCAGAAAGATTCCTTGGCAAGCCTCACTTCTCTGGATGTTTGTGGCAAATGCCTGATAATCTAGTTTCCTCATTACCTTAATTGGCTTGGAACTTCTTCTATGCTTTCTCCTACGGATGAGCTTTTCTCGGTCCTGGAAAACAGAAGCACTTTTTCAGATCTTGAATAGGTACATCTTTCCTTGTAGGTTTGTTTGTTTGTTTTACAGAGAGTTATTTTTCCCGAGGCATTACACATTTCTATTTAAAACAAAATTATGTTTTGTAAATTTTAGCAACTTTTGAGTTTGATACTCTGATATTTTCAAAGAAAATTCTACAACTTTTCCTGATAATCTGTGTGGGTCTGAAATCCTCACAATCAGGAAGTGCATTGTGTTTCTAATCAGAATCCTATTTTATACCTGAAGATCAAGTAGCTTTGAAAATAATTACTTACATTGTCCCAAAGCCTAATTCTTCAGTTTTCTCAGACCCAAAATTACTTTAAATTTCAGTGTTAAAAATATTAATTCACAATAAAGTAAAACTTTATTCTTTTCATTTAATCACCTGAAATGCATAGAAACGTATCTTTTGACTATCCTTGGATCCTTGTTCTTACCTGGAGCCTCTGAAGGTGGGAATGGAGTATCTATGTTGTTGGCTGAAATCATCTAGTGTTTTTTTTTTTTTTTGTGGGGAGGAGGCTGCTGGAAATTTCTGGGAAACTCAAGAATATCTAAAAATAATAATTTCTCAATTCGTTCTTGTTGTGAATGAAGATACTCTCAGAATTTGGTATTCATTTGCTCAAGTACTTCATGTATTTACTGTACAAATTCAAAGGTCGAAAAAATAAGGGACACTTGTAACCTCCCTGAAAATCTGGTTGAAGTGCCTAAACATGTCAAAATTCTATAAGAAACTTTTAGTTTAAACTCAGGATCCTTAAAGCTAAAAAATTCCTAAACTAGTGAATCTTTATGAGTTATTAATGGAACAGAAGTGAAGTGAAGGGCACAGCACTTCAGAAAGCCATGTCTGATAAATAATCGGGTTTAAGCCAGTGGTGTTCACCTTTTTGATTTTTTATCTTTATTAATAAAAGTATTTTGGTCATGCATCCTCAATATATCTACAACTTAAAACTTATGCTTAGATTACCTTCCTAATACAGTATATGCAGCATAATATATATCCAACATAGAAAATTTTAAAAGGGTAAACCATCAATAATTATAAACAGAAGTTATAATCTTTTCTTCCCCCAATAGCAATAAATCATCTTGCTCATCCTGCTCTGGAGACTATTGCCTAAAACCCCTCATCGCTAGTTCCTCAATTGTCTAGGCCTTGGTTTGGCCCTGAAGCGAGAACGACCAGAGATGCCATTCACAGAATAAAGACAGAAAGGCAAAGAGGAAACTCAAGCACTGAAGGTCTTGGTCCACAACTGCTGGGAACACAGACTTCAGTCGGAAGCCAATGGGAGTAATACTTGCTCCACCTACTTCACCAGGTACCGAAGCAACAGTCAGAAGATCTGGACTGGGATTTCAGCTCTGTCATGTACTTATGATGTTGCTGTTTATTCAGCAAATATTTATTAAATTACAACTATATTCTAGACACTGAATTGGTGTTGGGAAACAAGAAGCATATGGTCTTCTTATTGTAAGCAAAATATTTAACCTCTGAGTCTCAGAGTCTTGATACTGGAAGTCAATAATAAGCCATACCAATACTTCCTACTTACTCACATTACAATGTATTTAGAAGTTCTTTTAATGTGCTTTGTAGCTATTATTTGTGCTATAAAATTAATTAACAAATTGATTTATTATAATTACTGATCACCAGATAATAACTGAAAAGGTTTAAAACAGTTTAACAATATAAGGTCTTTTTGGAATAGTCTCTTGAACCTGTTTATATATTGGACACATGAACTTGAGCCTTTGGGGCTGAGCTGATCCAAACTTATTACATGCTTCCCATGCATGTTGATGTCTTGGCTGCCTGTCCTTGGGAATAGCTTAGAGTCTAAAGGGTTGATCAAGACCTACCCTGGTGAGCTCATCAATAATGTTCTGTTGTTCAATGACCTGAAGTTTTAGAAACTCTGTCTCTTGCTCTTCATTAGCTTGATCGAGGTCATTCAGAGATTTTAATTTCTTCAAAGGTGGGTGGGATGTTATTTTTTCTCTCTAGATTAGAAAAGAAGTATAGGTAGAAACAAAAAATCCCAAACTTTAATGGTTAACATCAAATATCTATAGACACTTCATGAGGCTCCAGCTAAATTTAAAAACTGACCAGCTTTAATGTGTACAGAGCCCAATTAAAACCCTCAGTACATTTTATCTGCTGTAAGTGAAATCACTGGCAATGTCTGAAGATCATTATAGCTGTAGTGAAAGTCTGTTAAGAAGTGCATTAGCAGAGCACTTATCTATACATAATACAAAAGATGGCATCTAGTTCCCAACTATTATGCAAGCTCTTAAAAAATGAGGGCTATCCACTGTACAGTTCTGTAAAGAGCACGTTAGTGAAATTCTTGGAAGGAGGTGTCTGTGGCTGAGAAGCTATGTTGGAACTTTGCTACCATATTTCAGGCCTTTTGGAAAGTGTACAGATTCCTGGAAGCACTCCTATTGTTCGGCAAATTTAGAATTTCCATAAAATTCAGAGCCAGCAACCTTCTTCTGCTTTTCTCCTCAAAGGTTCCTTGCTTACATAAGGGAAAATCCAAACTTTCATAAAAGCATTGTATTTTAAAGTAAAAAAAAGCAACTGAGAAAGAGCAATAAGTCAGATGATTGGTGTAACATGAAAAAAGGCAGCTGTAGTTTTGCAGAGTCTGTGATACACACCATTTCTGAATTTTCCTTGGTGACGGCTTTTAGTTTATCTTCCATGCGCTGCAGAGACAGCATCAGCTCATCATTTCTCTTGGCCAGGCACTTGTTCCTTTCCAGAAGAGGTTTACATTGTTTTTCAGTTTCCCTCACACGTTTTAACTGGGAAGACACAAGTTACAGTTTCCTCTAATGGCTTTTCATCATACTCTTCACAACCCTCCATCAATCTATTACCTTAAAGGAGGTGCCGCTGAGATTATGCTTTGGAAATGCTCAGAAAGAGTAATTAGTTGTGCTCTTTGTTCCTCACTGACTTCTCCAGCCCAGTTACCTTGCTCTACTCAGCCCCCATCCCACGCTGCTCACACTTCTCCCTTCTTGGGCCTCATTGGCTCAAGGACATAAAGTAGCTCACTGGAATCACATGGTCACATTTTCTCACCAAAGACATGTAGCAGCACCACTAACAGTTTAAAAAATGTTAAGAAACAACATAAATGTTCATTAACAATAGAAGAATAAGTCTATTGTGGTGTATTAAATGAATAATACCATAGAGTATGAAAATGAGTGAGTCCTATGGGCAAACACAATCCTGGGTTGGGGTTGTCCCCAAAGCCTATTCTTTCTATCAGAGATCTTGCCGAGTTTGACTCACACTATGGCTGTTTATTTTACTTTTATTGAGAAAGATGAAATAAAACAAATTTTACTTTTGGAACTCTATTGATATTTGTGTTTAAGAGCATCTAATTTTCGGCAAGCCTCAAGAAAGAATGGTTGCACTGTTAGCTATCCATAATTAAGAGTGGCCATACTCTGGTCTGCCCGGTTACTCTAAGGCAGGGTTTCTCAGCCTCTGCACTTTAGACACCTGGGGCCAGATATTTTTTGTTGTAAGGAGCTGTCTTGAGTACTGTAGGATGTTTAGGAGCATCCCTGGCCTCTGCCCGCTAGATGCCAGTAACACCCTCCCAGTTGTCACAACCAAATTGACTTCAGGTATTGACAAAATTGCCTCTTGTTGAGAACAACTGGTCTAAGTTTATGAATGTTATCTTGAGGTAATTGTTAAAAGTCCCTACCATTTCACATCCCAAACTCTCCCATTTGCATGACGTACTTTATGGTCACCCTATACATAGCAGATTTCAATGTTAACTTTCTCATAGTTTAGTTCATTCATTTCACACTAACTGTTCTGAATGTGAGTATGTACTGGGGGAGGGGAACCAAAGCAAGGAGAGTGGAAAGGTGCATCAGAAATGCCTGAAAAGATTCTTTACTCATTCCTGCTTTTGAGAACCTGGCATTTTGGGAAGTGCTAGGGAAGGACACTTAGCTACCGATGAATATTTGAAAAAGTTTCTCTTGTGATTCTAAAACAGTATTCCCCAACTCCATGCTAATTGCCATTTAAAAAAAAAAACTATTTTAAAGGCCAAAACTGAATTTGTATTTCATAAATAATTTCATTTAATTCTCATTTTGACCTTCAGTATACCTGAAGCATTAATATTAAATACCGAATACATATAAAGCAAATAAATTATTCCACTAGGTTCACTATTTTAAATTTTATCTCTTTTCTGAAGATCTGTGACAAAGGTTTCAAATATATAAATTTACCTAGTACATGCTATTTATAAAGAAAAGGAAATATCTGTAATTCTAATGTACCATACATCAATAATCACAGTTCCATAGTACCCAACAAAATGTTCCTTTTAAAAGACATACTTTAAATACAATAGAGAAAGGTTGAAAGTTCTATATTTTCATGGGAACACTAAAGAAAAAAATCTGATGTGATTCAACTAATATTAGACAAAGATTTTAACTAAAGCATTACTAGAGATAAAAAAGAATTTCATAATGATAAAAGGGTCACTATACCAAAAACATATAACAAATCTTAATTTGTATATATCTAGTACCATAACTTTAAAAAAAAAAATATATATATATATATATATAAAGTAAAATTGACAGAACTAAGAATGGAAACGGATGCATGTGTTGGGAGAACAAGCAGACAAAAATATCAGTGAGAAATATAAAAGATTTTAAACAAGACTATTAATAAACTTGACTCAAACTGCATTTAATAATTGCAGAGTATACCTTCTTTTCATGTGAAAATAGAACATTTCTGAACTAGACCATAAGTTGGTGTTATAAAGCAAATCTCCACACAATATAAAGGCATAAAATAATACAAAGCATGTTTCCTGACTATAGTAATGCAAAAATTTCAAATGTTTGTAAATTAAGCCATACCCTTCTAAGTAATCTGAAATTTCAAAGAAATTATATTAGAAAAAATTTGAGTTAAATAGCAATACATTAAGACATAAAAAACATGGAATAAAGCTAAATCATGCTTAGAGAGACATTTATGATATTAAATGCATAATTTTGAAAAAAGAAAGGCTGAAAAATAACTTCTTAATACCAAAGCCACCATTAAGAATGTAAAATGTAAGCCACAGAGCAGGACCAAAAATTGGTATTTTAAAAATTCTCATTTTAATAAGAAAATAAAGGCAGTACAAAATAAAATGGGATACCACTTCATACTTACTAAGATGGTGATAATAAACAAACAAACAAACAAACAAATGGAAAATAAAAAGAGCAAAACACAAAGGATACTCAAAAGGCCAAGGAATACTTGCAAAGTTACTCAAACTCATTTTTAAGAAGAATAAAAATGAAAATCACTATAAAATATACCTCACACCCATCAAGTTGACTAAAATGAACAATTATCTTTGCGCTTTGGCAAAGATTTGGAGAAACTACAACTCTTGTGCATTTATGTTTGGGATGTAAATAGCTACAACTGTGGGAAACTTTAGTTTTCTAAACTAACTGAAGCTGACCACATGCATACTCTCTGATCAAGTAATTCTGCTCCTTGGTGTATTCTCACTGGAAATGAACACATTTTCTCACCAAGGACAAGTAGCAGCATCATTCACAGCTTACATTTTCATTAACACTAGAAGGATAAATATAACATGGTGTTATTAATTTCATACTATAGAGTATGAAAATGAGTGAGTCCTATGGGCAACAGAATGAATGACTCTCAAAAAAGTAATGCTGAGTAAAAAAAAAAAAGAACAGACACAAAAGAGTAAATACTGTTATCATTCCATTTATAACAATTTTTAAAGATGGTGTAGACATCTATCTATCATGACAGAAATCAAAGCAGTGGTTAACTCTGGAAGGGTGGTGACAGGTAGAGGTCACAAAAGGAGAGGCCTGAGATGCTGATGACCTTCCACTGGGTGGTGGTTATATGGGTATAGTACTTTGGGCATATTTATTGAGCTGCATCTTTATTATTTGTTCACTTTTTTCTATTATGTTATGTGCTATAACATCATATATACTTCTAAAATGTAAAGGTTCACAAAAAAATAAAATAAAATAAAAAATTCTGATTAGAACTCACCAATTCATTTCGTTCATCTCCAAGCAAGGTATTTCTGTCTTCTAATTTTCTTATAGTGGCATTCAATTCAGCTATTCTCTTTTGATTTCTTCGCAAATCCTACACATGAAAATTAAAATGTGTATTTCTTCAACAACACTTTTCACAAAGTTTTGGAATACTGCTCATAAAAGTAATAGGCTTAGTTTCTCTCATCTGACTTATGGGGTAAAAGTAAAATGTTCTCTCATTCAGAGAAGAGTAAACATTTGCCTTCTTCTAACTCCCAATATTTACCACTTGAGTTTAAGACCAACCCTGGTTAAAACTGCAGATGAATGTCACGTGGCAGCTACTCCCTAGAGCCCTGACTCCTGGCAGGGAGCGTGGTAGATAGTTGGATTAGCTTATCAGATCTATAAGCTGTGAGACCATGGTGAAGCTGTGATTTCTTGTGGTTCGAAGGGCATCCTTGTGTCGTGGCTGCATATTGATCCCCACAGCTTAGACAGGTGTTCTGCTATGATACTTAGCCAAAGACGGAATAGAATATGAGGCAGGAACAGACTTTGTAAATTCCTACATACTCCTGGAGAAAAAGATTAGAGTAAGGGGGCTGATGCATGACCTTCATGTGTGAAAGGTGGTAGATTACAGGATAGCCTTCACTGGCGTATTTTGCTCAGCGTGACTGGCTTCTCGACCAGCACAGTTGCCTTGGATCACCTTACAAACAGCAGTCATGGCTTAATTCTATTCTCTAGTTTGCAGGACCATTATTATCATACACTTGCTATTCCAACATCATCTTGAATTCTGATAGTGCTGCACTGTTTCACTATATATTCCTAGATTCACAATATCCTGGGGATTCAGCAGAACAGGTAAGAATCAGGGAGGCCATAACTTGCTCAAGGTCTCCTGACTAATATCAACAGATCAATAGCTAATATGTATTGAATGCTAACTATGTGCCAGACACTGTATTCAACATTTCATAGATCATCTTTCCTAAACCTTAGACCAGCCTTAAGTAGTACCACTAATGTCTCTTACAGATGAAGAAACTCTGAGCAGTGAAATGATTTGCCTAAGGTCACATGGTAAATGGCAGAGCTAGGATTTGAACCAAAGTATCTGACTCTAGAGTCCAATCTCTTGACAATCATGCTACACTGCAGGTACAGCAGTGATAGAACTAAAACTTACATCTGCTAAATCCTAATTCAGTAGTTTTTGTACCACCCACTGGGATATATATATTCTGAATATCAGTTCATAAATTATTCATGACTTGGTTCTCAGTACTACTTTGGAACCTGTCTGATCCTAAATAATTCATTTTAATCTTTTTAGCAGCTAAGTAATTTGAAAGGTATAAGATACAAAAGCCAACTCTACATGAGTTGATTTCTATCGCTGTACTTCTGAAAATAATTTCTCATGTAAAATGACGAAAATCTACAGAAATAGAAAAATTCTGATAATGATATAAATGGTTTAGTCTTCTATGGTTACACATTTTGAGTGCTGTATATGATAACCATCTTTAACAATTTCCAAACCAATTGTTCACACAAGGGAAAATTACCAGTCTTGGCAAGAGGCAAAGCATTTTCACCTAATTTATGATTCTTGTAATAGGTTGCAGTTTAGATAGGTATTTCTTGGCTAGAAAAATCCTATGAAAGATTTTTAAAGATCTGTAATTCTCTTGTGATCTGCTAATGCAGTGTAGATCACCTCGTTGTCTATAAGTTTAGAAAACCTTGTTCCCAAGATACCAGCTGGTTTTATAGTAGGAGAAAGAATTGATTTCTTTGTAAGCAGGAAAAGAGCTTAAGTGAAAAGTAAAACCTGGGAGCTAAATAAAAGATGACTCCTGTGTTCTTAACTTCAGTTTGAACAGACTTACAGGACTGCTGCAGTGTTCGGAGCCATCTCCTGCTCGGCCTGGAATTTCTCGTTTCGGACTGCTCATGTTACACTCAGCCTCCTTGACCAGAAAGAGTTGTTCATCCAAAGCCTCCTTCTGCAGCTGAAGTTTCTGTACATAGCCTGTTTGGGTCTCCAATTCCTTTTCTAGGGAAAAGATGATCCTGTCCTTGGCTTTGATTTCATCCATCTGAGGTAAATGACACCCAGGACATTTTATTTAACAATGCTGTAAAGAAATGCATTTTTATAATGGTACAAGTTCAACTTTTTCAGCTGATTGATACAGAAAAAAGTCATGAGTATGAAAAGAGTTCTGAATTCATGAATAAGACAAGGCAAGACTGAATAGTGAAGGGCCGTCTTAGGCTGATTAGGGGTCAGAGAGCTTTCTCTCCAGTATATTCTCTATAGATGCTTTGATTCAATATATTGTTTAAAACGGTCTGGGTTGGTTAGAAATAAAAAGAAAAAGTTAACTTTAAAATGGGTCATTTTAGATACTAACTGTTCCACTACAGTGTTTCTCAGAACAATTTTTGGTGTGACCTCCTCTTTGGGGGAATAACCTTTGAGTTCTGTTCAGATGACAGTAGCCACAATGAACGGGTCATTTGTAACTGAAGGAGCTGCCAGCTTCCCAACAGCCTGGTCGCCTTGCAATACCAATATGTTTGCATTCAGGTGTTGAATCTGGATTGAGGTCCTTTTGTTCTCATGTTATATGGCTCATTCCATTCCTATCCATGTTTCAGAGCAGTTCTTAGTAACCATTTTGCCCTTGTCAGAAAAAACATGGTTGGAACAAGAACAGGAATGGAAAATACCTGGTTATATCAGCATTATTTTCCCTTCTGCACCTGTGGGATATGTTTACTGATCCCAACACTCATTTCTGGGCATGGCCTCAGAAATATTTCTCAGCTAAAAGCCTATATGAATTTGATACTAATTGTCCAGAGTTTCATTGGACTGAAACATTTTTGCCATCTCTGGGTGAAGGCTAGTGAAGTGACCATCCATAATAATTTTTGAAGAAAGCACAGCCATCAGATGAAACCTTTCTTCTTTTCATTATATTCTATGTGAATATTCAAAAAGATAGGGGAAAACACTTAACACAAACAATATTATACTCTTCTCTTTATAAAATGTCTCTTTATAATTATAAATCACCTTGTATAAATTTTTCTTTGCTGTGTTCCTTAGATCAAAAAAAAATTGGGACAGAAATTGTGTTACACAGTTACATATTTCCCATATGTAAACATCTGCAAGCTATTGACACCAAGTCACATGATGAAATTTTAGGTCAATTTTGGGAGAGCATTTGGCTAAATTCTGCATGACCCTGCAATATTATCTGATAAATCAGTGAGGAATGAAATACTGTCCTGTCAATTTGGGAATAAATGCATTGTCTTTAGTTTGTCTTCTTATAGAAGACTTGAGTTCAATGTTATTCTTAACAGTAGCACATTCATTTGTCAGATCTATTATCTATGGTGTTATTTACTGTTTATCATAGTTCCACATCTGCATACTCCTAGATGGTTCCGATGCACCCTACCTAACCAAACTTGCTGGGAAGTCATTCCATCAGTGTCATCATAACTGACATTTATTGATCTTTCACCACATTCAAGGGACTAAACTCAGAGCTTTACATACTTTATCTCGTTTGATTAACAATTCTTTTATGTAGGTTCTGTCATACCATTTTACAGGTAATGACTGAGGACCTGAAGGGTTAATATGGATATAATCATAATGCTAATAAGGGTGAAGCCTGATTTTACATTTGGTCTTCCAGCTCTAGAGCCCATTCTATTAGACTGCTCTACTGGCACCAAGATTATCCATAAATTTCCAGCATTTCCCAAAGTGGTTTTCTATAGGGATATCCAGTAATTATTGTGAGAAGGCTCTATTGATGGTGGTTATAAGTATGGACTCTGGTCTCAGAATAACAAAATCTGCCAAAGTTCTATTCTCAGATGGAAGGAGATATATACCAGAATTTCCTAGGGAACTGCTCCCACTCCTCTCACTTCCAGTTCTAAAAATGGAGTTGGGGGTGAGGTTAGGGAAAGGATAAGAAGAAGGTAAAAATTAAGACAGATGCATCTGCATTACTGAAAAAGGTTCCCATGTTATTCTGTTTGCATCCAATTTTTGAACCCTCTTCAAGGAGCTTAGATTTCACGTTGCTAAAAAGAGGGACTTTGTGTCTCCTTTAGCAATGTGTCAGTGAAAGAAAGTCATGGAAAAAAATTACCAATTAACAAGTGGATTTACTCATAGGTTTTACACTGAAAACCATCAACAAACAAAAACATTTCATGAGAAGCATCCTGTTCAGTTACCTACCTGCTGACTCCAGAGTTCATAGTCCTGATTCTTTCTTATCAGCCATTGTTGTTTCAAAAACCAAAGGCAGGGCAGAGATCAGTATTTCTGCACTGCGTTTGATCTTTTTTTTTCAAGCAGTGCAACAGAATGAATTGCAGATACAGAATTAGAGAAGTGCAGCAAAGGCAACATTTCACAGTGACACTGTGTTACAGTACAAAGAAAACCACACATGTTTCTCTTCTTAAAATATTCTATGGTCACCACTTTTTACTTAAAATTGAAATCCTAGAAATATCACTCAAGGAGCATAATTAGAATTTTTAGAAAATAATTGCTTAAAATCAGGAGGCAGAAGGAAGGTATAGTTTTTCCTAAGAAACTATTATTTTTAGAGAAATATAAAGCACATTCTAACAGGTAATGGTTAATTTGATGATATAACTAAGATATAACTGATATTAAGCATTCTGAGTATATATGCACGTGTTTCTTTTAAAATAATTGGACAAGGTTATTCTAAGACAGTATAACTTTCATACAATAATGTTTTATTTTTAAACATAGTTGAGAGACCGATGTGGCTTTTGGTGATACATTTTAAAAAGAAAGACCCAACGGTGTAGAGGGTGAAGTGAGTTCTGAAATTGGTCACAGCAAACAAGCTACTTAGAAATGACATACAATTTAAAAATCACAATGACCCCTGTTTATTTAGGGGGAAAAGAGCTATTTTAAAAATGACTAGGAGTGTTTTAGCTCTATTTATTGCTCTCAGACATGGTTACTGGAAAGAAGACTGGAGAATCACTCAGGATGTTTCCAGTAGCTGCCTGTGTCAGCCATCCTGAAAGTCATAAAACTTCCCCTACTGTAAAAACCCAACGATGTTTTATAAATGGAAAGCATGCTGGTTTTAGAAGGGTTCATAATTTAGAATATTTTTACAGGCATCCAGGAAAACAGGAGTCATTGAATAGATACTCTCCATATGGACAGGGCTAGAATAATACAGTATTTTTGAGAAAGGTGATGCAAAATCTTTTATATTTTATGACTCTGATTTTGGCACGGGCATGTCATCTGTCTGTCTACCTACCTACCTGGTTATCAACCTACCTTATATTTTGGATAGAACACTAGGCAAAAGGTGGGCACTGTTTATAATCCACTCATGAGAAATACCTAAAAAAGCAAACCCTTGGTGCCCTGAAACCTGGAAAGAGAAAGGCTCTGCACTAGGTCACTGCGCCCGGTTACTAACCAGCCTCCGAATATCTCGCTCTGACTCCCACTTGATCTTCGAGATGGCTTCCTGGTGGGACTGATGCTCACTCCTCAGGTCCCCAGCCTTGATTTTATCCGCTTGGATCATATTGCTTAAAGCCTCGTCCACCTGCTTCTTGGCAGTTTTCAGGTCCGCAATTTCCTGTAAGAGCTTAAGGCGCTCCGCATCAAACAGTTTCCGGGCCTCCTCCCGGGCCTCAATGGTGAGTGCTGTCCTTACTTTGTCACTGCTGCCGTCCCGGAGGGCACACAGAGCCGATTTGAGCCTCTGGATCTCCCCATCCCGCACCTTCACTGTCCTTGACATTTCTTGCTCGTGCTGCTTGATGAGATTCTCCCTCACGGCCTGCAGCTCCTTCATCTTCTCCTCATGGAGCTTGGCTTTCAGTTCTGTCACCAGGACCGTGTGCTTGCGCTGCTCCAGCTCACGAATCCTCTTTGCTTCTTGAGTCTTCTCCCTTTCAAGCTTAGATACCTAAAGGCAGAAAGGCAAAAGGATAAGAGAGATGAGCCTCAAAGGAAAGGTGTGCTCCCAGGCG
Organism: Macroglossus sobrinus; assembly: GCA_004027375.1. NCBI lineage: Eukaryota > Metazoa > Chordata > Mammalia > Chiroptera > Pteropodidae > Macroglossus > Macroglossus sobrinus. The sequence continues at coordinate 245,605 of PVKZ01000066.1, forward strand.
GGATTTGCAGCTCAGGCCCCTGTGATCTCTTAATTCCTCATCTCTTTTCAAGTTCCAGGCGCTATGTGCTTGGAGGAAAGGGAACCATAGGCTTTAAAGGTGGGGATACAGTGTGTAAAAGGAGGAAATCCCTAAGGATGCTTAAGTTACTTTGTTCAGACAAATATTTAATGTGCTGGAGCCTTACTATTCGATGTGTGGGCTGCTGATAAGCAACACACGCATCATCCAGAAGCCTGTCGAAAATGCAGAATTTGGGGCTCCATCCCGGACTTATGAATCAGGATGTGCATTTTGATAAATCCCCAAGTGATTGGTGTACAGTTTGTAAACTAAACACCTCTAGCTAAGTCCAAACTGATAAATGTGAGTGTCTCAAGGTAGTTCATGGTTCAATATTATAATTAGACTAGTAAACTGTGCCTAAAGTAATATTATAAAATATTTCCCACTTTTTCCTTTTCTTTTGTAAGAGAAGATGCTCCTGCTAAGGGGAAGGTGAAGAGTGAAGACAACTGATATACCTTTCACCTCCGTTTCTTACTATGGCAACTTGGCTCCATCCCAAACTTTATTCATACACTCACACCAGCCCCCAAACCCTGCAGCCCATTGGGTCCTCTCTGTTAAAGAAGTTTAGCAACTCTTGTTATTTTTGCATGCTCCATGGATGTCTCTTTGCACCCGTCTCTCTCCCCACTCTTATCTCCTTCTCTTGCTCCCCACTAAGCTGACACCATGTAGTTTAGTAAAGTATTCCTTCTAACTTTACCACCATTCAGGTATTCTAGTTAAAAACAAAAAACAAAAAACAACAACACGTTTTGTTACAATGGTCTCCCTATGGATCAGCAATGGCACATCCTTAATCTGCCTGTGAGTCTGTCTCTGATTCAGCAGATCAGGGTGGGGCCTGGCATTTGTAGCTTGAAAAAGCCTCACGGTTCCTGTTCTAGTGTCTTCTTCCCCTACCTCTTTTCTGCTGCTTGTCTTTGTTCCTCTTTGTCTCTGTCATGTGTGTGTGTGCGCGCGCGCGCACACACACACACACACACACACACACACACACACACACACAGAGTAACCTGGAAAAAGGGAAGAATTGGGCAGCCCCAGGAGTAGTATCTCATTGAGTAATATCAAGCTATCAAGCCTCTGCCATTTGTAAAATCAAAAGCTTTCATAAAACAATTGCTAAGAGCCTTTCCAAGTGAAAAATATTAAGATTTAAACTCCTTATTGAAACTATTATAATGATAAGTAAAAATGTCTGAGATTTTACTTACCTTTACAGTCTACATACTTTCTTTAGTTGGAATAGAACTTTCTACGCCTATGACATTTTATGAATATTTAATTTAAAGGCATAACAATTATTCTCATGTTGATCCTTCTAAAAGGACGTGGGCACAAGGAGACTTGGCAAAATAAGCATTCATGCATCCTCAAACAACCATCTTTCTCTTATCTCATAAGCTCTAGAGCTGTGCTGTCCAGTACGGTGGCCACTAGTCACACTGAGGGCCTGGAATGTCATAAGCATAAAATATATACTGGATTTCAAAGACTTAGTGTGAAGCGAAGAATGTAAAATATATCATTAATAATTTTTTAATATTGATTACATATAGAAATTATAAAATATTTCGGGCAAATTAGGTTAAATAAAGTATATTATTAAAACTAATTGTTTCTTCTTACTTTTAAAATTGTGGTTACAATAAATTTTAAAAATCACATATGTGGCTTGCATTGTGGCTTGTACTACATTTCTCTCTAGAGGTCATGAAGTTTTCTTTCATGAACCTAGCCTTCCCCACACAGGTGGTGATACTGTCTGTGTAAAGCCTAGTTCTGATCTGATTTATGGGCCTGCTCAAAAATCACCCAGGGCTCCTTTATGATGTGGAGTAAAATCCTAACATTTTAACTTTGCCTTCCAGGTTTTCAGACGATTTGATTGGGCTTCCAGCTGCCACATCTACTCCTTACTCTTCCTCTCTGGGTGCAGGGATTATGCTATTTTTTGCACATGCCCTGCATTTCTGTACCTATGTGCCTACAGTTTAGTCTTCCTGGCCTGCCTTTCCCTCAACTCCTTTTGGGACTCTCTCATTCATTCCTCAGTACCCAGCGAGATTTAACCTTCTCTGGTCCCCTTATACCCCAGGGCAAAGCTCATCTCCCCTGTCTTTGTCTCCTCGGTGTACTTTGCTAACACCTCCTTACTGGTCCTGTCCACATTTTTCTTTATGCTGTTTTCTTGTGCACTTGTCTGTCCTCGTTACTTCCTCTCCTACCCCCACCCGGATAGGAAATGCCTAGAAGGCTGTCAATGAGCCTCAATCATCTTTGCCTACCCAACAGTTGCCAGCACAACACATAATAAGGAGCCCAAGGGTGTGTGCAGAAATACAGAACATGTGCCAATATGTTTCACTGACTTAACCCCCAATCAGAGGCAAGAATGGTATGTCCTGTAACTCACTTTAGAGAACACAGGCTTGTAAAGTTACCCAGAGCAGCCCCTCACCCATTCCTTCCTAATATAAAATAACAATAAAACAAAGACACCCCTAACATATAAGAATGGCTACTTGTCCTCTGCTTGATGTTTCTCTCAGTACTTCTCTCAGACAGCCTAAATCTTACTCTCCAATTTTTCACAATAAACAGAAGTGAGTATCTTTTAGACCATGGGTAGGCAAACTATAGTCCATGAGCCAAATCTCTCCGCCCTGTTTTTGTGAACAAAGTTCCACTAGAACACAGCCCTGCCTGTTCATTTACATATTGCCTATGGCTGCAGTCAGGGTACAAGACAGTTGAGTAGTCTTAGTGAGACTGTCCCATAAAACCTATAATATTTACTAATTTGCCCTTTATAGGATCACTTTGCTGATTCCTCTTCTAGGTGGAAAAGAAATCTTTTTAAAAAGGGGGAGCTTTATTTTTCACTGATTTATTAACTGATAATTTACCTTCCATTTAAAACCCTGAGAAAAGGTTTTAGCTCAAGTAACAGTAACAGTAAATTAGTCAATTTCCATTTCAGCAGGACAGAAAACATCCTGGGCATGTGAAACAGCATCATACCACAGGGATGTCTGGTAACAAGCTACTAAGGGATATTTTAGTAATTCTTCCTAGAATAATGAGAAAGTGTAGTTAAAATGGACAAAGAGTAAGGAATTTTGTATTTTGGTTTCACTAAGAATAAGATATCTTTCTGAGGATAAAATTATACTTAAAATATACCTACAAAAGAGTTGTATTTAAATTAACTGATGCATGGGAAAATAAAACTGTAAAGTACTATAAAATGTAAGGTATCATTGCTGGGTATAAGAATAGATAATCTAAAATAATTTATGTCAAATTCTCTGAAGGTACATTAGCTTATATCATTTTATGATCCTATCACTTCTCTCAAATTATAAACTCTAATCTTTCATGCATATACTGTAGAGACAAATGAAAAAAAGTGAAAATACAGGTGTATGAAAAGTATATTTCAACCTAAAGACAAAAACAAATACAAACAAAAACTGGCCTTATTGTCCATCATTCAAATGAATCCATAGAACCCAAACAAAATACAAAGGCACTGAATTATATTTGGCATCTATTATGTTCAATTATTTCTGGTTGTCATGGAAACTAGTTTTTTTTGTAGGATTTCTAGGTATGACTGCTTTTTAAGCATAGGATAAATGCTGCACTATAAAGGAGATAGAAAAAAATGTAACTGACATTTGTAGAAAAAAAGCCAATAAAAAATTTTGTAGTAAAATCATTTTTGGAAAACTATTTACAGCTCAGATTGCATCACTAAGGAAAGAGATCTAATACCTTAATGTAAATTGTGAGAATAAGTATACAAAAAGATGAAAAATTATTCCTGAGTAACAATGAAAAAACTATGAAGGTATTTTATATCTTCATAAAAATATGAATAATGCTTTGAAGTGGAAAAAAATCATTTAGTAGATAAAAGAATCAATTTTGATTAGCGGAAACGTTTTACGGAGAGAAATTTCAGCTGGTTCACATAACAGCATTTAACCAAGGGCTTCCTTCACGATTCAGGAACCCTTATAAAGGATTTATATGTATCAGTACTTTTAAACCTCTTCCGCAGCTCTGTGATGCAGGGAGCATTTGTTTCACATTAATTTCAGATGAGAAAAGTGAGGAACAAGTCCAATGTGGGACAGGAACAGATCTGGGTCAAAGCCCAAGTCCACGTTTGCTCTGACCCTGTGGGGAAGCTGCTTCGCTTCTCAGCGTTCTTGTCCATAACCTGGGGTTGGCGCTACCTCACAGGCATTGTGAGGCCTGACTTAGCTAACGTATCAAAAGTACTTCAGGAAGGTTGGACCACAGGGGAGATGAATAATTATTAATATATGGCAGACAATACAATATTAATTTTGATAAACACCATTTTATTTTTTAATATTATATCATGCAACGTTATATGAATAACAACATAAATATACATACCCATATTATTGTGATGACTAACATTATTATTATTGCCTTATTAAGACTGTAATAACTGTTCTCCTAACAGAAATCAGTGTTCAAGGGTAATATTAGATTTTTTCAGTATGTACTGAGTTCCCTGACATGGGTGGCATCTAATCTTAACCTGGAAGATGCTTGGATGATACGCACACAGAAGGAGCGGGATGTGGAGTGGACAGGACAAGTAGGTAAGTAAGCAACGAACAGGGATTTGAATGATACAGACCCCAAATTCCTTCTACCTGAGAGGCTTTGTGGAAAAAAAAAATTATCATTAGAAAAGTACCAGTAGGGAAAGCTTAGGCTATGACAGAAGGAAAGAAATTCATGACGACCTCACACAGGCCTCACACGGTATTTTCCCCTTCTATCCTGATTCTAGTCTGGCCTTTGCAAAATGCCAATGTAAATTCTGCCAAGATTAGGTGATTTGAGCTTTAATGTGGCCTTAGAAATCTAGGATTAAGAACTGGACAGCCTAGTCAAAGGTAAGGAGGGCTGAGAGGTTATCGAGGCAAGAAAATCTTACAAAAGCTTTGGTTTGGATGATCTGCTTTGGGTGTTGCTGGAGGTCGAAACTCACAGTAGGCTGGCAGGGATTTTCATGGGTGTTAAGTAACACTCAAACAGAAGATGTGAAGGAGGGAACAGCTGCCACTATAAAAAGGTTACTTACAAAGGGCATTTTATACAACCTGGCGAAGTAAAAAGGATTTGTATTTTTTCATTTCTTGATGTTAGCCACTTATGCTTCCTGAAAACAAAATTAAAGGTACAGAAAGCAAGAAATACTGTACCCTAAATTTGGGCCCTGAACCTGGAAGCTCTGAAAGAGTCACCTGAGGACAGAGAAAGTTGGCTGATTTTCTGAGTGTGCCCTAGAGACAACAGAGTAAGATTTTCAGCATTACCTAGATCGCACCTTAGAGAAGATGAGATTCCTATTTTGGCTCCTCTACTCTCTGTGTCAACTGGGAGCAAATGAGTTAAAGGGTTTGAACTCATTTTCTTCCTCAGTAAAATCAGAACAGTAATCGCACTCTGCCTTTGTCCCAGGCACCCAAAGAGGACTGTGAAAATGCTCTGCAGTCGGAAGGGCTGTTCCAACGGTGGAAAACTCCTCTCTGGAGCTGACTCCTCCAGACCCTGCACCCCAGGCTCACTGCCCACTGCCTCGACCCTTGGAGCCCCACTCTCTGCTCCTGTGCCTTCATCCCCTCTGTAACTTTGCTGCAGGATGCTCTGAGGGACAGAAGGAAGCCATGGGGAAGTGAGTGGGTAGACTCACATCTCACAGCAATCCCCGGTGTGCTCACACACCCTGAGCAGTGGATCATAGCCTCACAGTGTCCACAGAAGAGACAATCAGAGGAAGACACCATGGCTTAATGGCTCAGAGTGCTGGTCCAAGAAATAGACAGACCTGGATGAAAATCCTTTCTCCCCCTGAGCCTAGGGGTTCCCACATAAATGCTATACCATTACTTACGCTGTGGCATTGTTGGGAAAAATTTTAAAAGGCATCATGAAGATTCATCATGAAGAACTGAGCACCTCCTGTACGTGAGGCAGCATTCTAAGTATAGGGGATACCCGACTTAGGGAGTACTTTAATCAGACACAGTCCATTACCCACAAAAGCTCACATTTATCGGGGTGGGGTAGCAGGCAATAAACAAACAAACAAAAAAAAAATAACTTCAGAGTACAGAGGCCTATGATAAAACTCTAACAGGGTGATGTGGAAGCGTAAATGGACGTAGGGGGACAGTGCTACCAGACTAGGCGCTCAGGGAGGTGGGACCACAGAAAGGTCCTGCAAACTACCTCGATGTAGGAAGAGCTGGAGATGGCAGCTGCCTTTCCTGACTGAGCCTTACTGTTTTGGAAGGACCTTGCCCCTTCTACCTCACCCACTCTCTACTCATGTTATAAATCTGAAGACGCAGGCCCAGAAAAGACATGGTCATCTAGCACAAAGACCCAACTTTGAGCTCTTCTCCCCAACACGAGGTATCCGCAGCTCTGTCCTCTCAGCCCTTATGGCTGGAGTGCAGTGAAAGTGACCTACTTCTCTATATGCTTATTCCTATGAATATGCTTATTCTTATTCCTATGGCAAATCTTTTAGATAATTTCTACTCACAAGAAGTGACTGTATCTAACAATTTTGTTTCACTTTCCTGTGGTGGAAATGCAGAAGCCATGGTGGGGGGCGGAGAGGATATGGGCATGTTTCTAAGCCCCCAATGATGGTTTCTCCATTCCAAACTTACACAAGAATGGAAAAGAAAGTTCTAACATTTTCCCATCCTCTGCTTCAAGTCTGTGGGTTTTTCCAGATCGTCACACCTTTTAAGAGCATAGGCTTTGCGAGACATGGAAACAACCTCGGTGTCCTCTGATAAACTAATGGATAAAGAAAACGTAATATATACATGCAACAGAATATTATTCAGCCATGAAAAGAAAGAAAATTCTGCCATTTGCAGCAACATGGATGACTCTTGAGAGCATCATGCTGAGTAAAATAAGGCAGACAGAGAAAGACAAATATATAGAATCTCATTTACACGTGGAATCTAAAAAAAACAAATTCACAGAAACAGAGATCAGATTTGTGGTTGCCCGAGGTAGAGGGCAGGGGATGGGGGAAATGGGTGAAGGTTATTAAAAGGTACAAATTTCCAGTTATGATAAATAAGTCCAGGGGATGTGATGGATCATGTAGTGACTATAGTGAATAGCACAGTATTATGTATTTGAAAGTTGCAAGAGATCGTAGACCTTAAAAGTTCTCAACACAAGAAAAAAAATAAACTACGAGGTGATTACTGTTAATTAAACTTATTGTGGTAATTACTTTGCAATGTATGAAGTCATCATGTTGCACATTTTACACTTATATGATGTTATATGTCAATAAAACTGGGAGGGAAACATATCAAAAAATAAAAGTCTAGACTGTGGTGAAGAGGAAAGAAGAGTAGAAAAAACAGCTGTCAGCTACTGGCTCCAGGTGAATTACTTTACCTCACTGAGCCTCAGTTTCCTCATCTATAAAATGTAAATAATAGTGCCTACCTCAGAGGGTAGCAGTGAATTGGAAATGAGATAATGAATTAAAACACCTACATGTTTGGCACAAACTAACTGCTCAGAAACTAACATACACAAATACACCTTATTAAGTAGACACTACTATTATGCCACGTGACAGATGAGGAAAGGAAAACACAGAGGGATTTCATAACCTGCTCAGGGTCACTCAGGTGCTGAGGGAAAGAGCTGGGATTATGTCGGGAGGAAATGTACTTATTACAGTGTGTGACAGATAGTAAACATTCAATAAAGTGTAGCTATTTCTATTATCGGCCCAAAGCATTTATGACTCTGCTCTCTACACAGAGTGATCTGTAAATAACAATGGAATGATTTGTCTTTCTGGGAAAAAAAGTAATGCCTCATTGCCCCAAAGGTTTCCATTCTCTAACTAGTCTACTCCCCAGTAGCAATACTGTCTTGGAACCAAACTAAGAGTATGAATTCACATCTTGGCATTGCCCATATTCTCTTAAAGCCTGGGTCCTAGGAAACACAATCATATTTAATAAAATGGCTTTATGATTTGTTTGCCCACTAAATTCCCTTTGTTCTTTGGGGAAAGCTGCTGACAGGCAGTGAGGCTTTGCTTTGGCCCCTGTGCTAGGACTGTAATTAACTGCCAAGGAGAGGGAGAAAGGGAGGCAGCCTGTGGAGGGGAGGATCAAGGGAGTGCTTTTATTCCAGAGGCTGGCTTCCAGTCTCTTGTCAGAGGAAGGGGAGATTACACTGACCTTCCTGTCTTAGAAACCAGTACCAGGCTGGATAAACAGGCAGCCCTGGCCAAGCTCAAGTCGCCCATTATAAAAGACCTGAATGTGTGGAAAATTGGCAGTGGTGGGGTCCTCGGGGCCTCTGCCTCTTTGAAATCTCATGAGTCTCTTCTCTGCAAATCAGTGCCAGTCTATGGTTACCAGTCTCCAGAGCACCAGGCTTTCTCCTGTGAAAGCAGTTTTTCATCTTGTTGTGACTACAATTAAACGAGTCTGCCTCTCTGGAAATGTTATGTTGCCCCAAGGAAAGTTAAAAGCAATGAAGTGTTCATGGGCTGTCGGACCTGAAAAGGAATCTTGGAGTAGAGTGTTTGTCAACATGGGGGCGGGGAACCACCTGCCGGGGGATCCCCTGAACTGTCTGTCAGAAACGCCTGTCGTCATGTTATTTTATCAGAATCCTTAGATTGTGGGGCCAAGGATCTCAATTTTTAATAAGTTCCCTCAGGTTATTCTAATGAACAGTGATGCTTGAGAAACACAGATATGGAGAAACACATTCAGTCATCTGAATTACAGATCGGGACATTGAGACACTTAAATTTGTCTCCAAGGAGAGAGAAAGAAAATGCTTTGGTCTTCTGACTCTCAAACGTTATTTTGTTTTGTTTTGTTTTTAAAACAACATCATGTTCCTTTCTGCTTCATGAAAACTTAAAATTTCCTTCACAAACTTTACATTGGAGTCTGTTTATCCAAGGTTAAGGTTTCGCTGAGACAAGTAAGGGCTTTGGCAGATCTAAGCTTTATTACCACTAAAACCAGGAGAAATAGATTTGAAAGAAAATATCTACAGTTTATTAGTAGTCAAGGAGGAAAATATAGATAAAATAGGATATTCTATTGTTGTTTTGTGACATGTAATTTGATCAATAACATATTCTTACTATATACAAAGAATTATCTAGATAAGGCAACTTTGTGCTACCATGGTTGCTTCCGGTTTTCAGGAAGCAAAAATGTCTTTTGCATCTTGGATATTTCAAACCTACCCATGACCCTATTTGATAACCACACCATTCTGGTGAGATACGCACTGGGAAATCCATTTAAGAGATGAGATTCAGAGAAGTAAAGAGGCTTTCCTAAGTGCAGTTACACCTGATTCAAATGCAGAGCATATTAGAAAGGATGTTACTACTCACAGTTGTTTAAGTTCCTCACGTGCCAGGCAGCTCTGAGCCTTGACATGAATTTGTTCATTTAATCCTCATATCTACTTTATGTACTTGAATAATTTAAACCTCATCACAGTTCTACGAGACAGTAGTGTGTCACTGATGAAGTAACTAGGGTAGAGGGAATGAATCGCCTTTCGTTGGTTCCTTGACTCATTTACCAAACATATGTTGAGCTTTTCTGGGCTTATATTTGGACTCTTGAGATATAAAGGTGTAAGGGAAGTAAGTCTCTGCTTTCATAGATGTTACATCTGACTAGGGAGAGATAAGCACTATGTAAGTAAATAAAATAAATATATAATTTTCTATGAAATAAATCAAGAATACTCAGGCTACGGGGAGGACCTGGGCACAGTAGGTGCTGTGTGGAGACTGTGGTCAGATGAACAGTGCCACAGCTGACACCTGAAAGGTGAGGGGGAAGAAAAGGAGTGAAGGCATTCAACATGGTGGGCATCTCTCTCGGTCTAGCAGAGAGGCTGGAGCAGAGAGAGAGCTGGAGGGAATATCCTGCAGCAGTAGGGAAAGCCCTTTACCCCGAGACAGGTGAGAAGCCACTGACGGGTTCTGAGCAGTGGAGTGACATGATGTGATACAGTTTAGAAAGTCTGCTGTAGATGCCACAGGGAGAATGACTTGCTCAAAGTCATACAACTATTAAGTGTCATCGGGATGTAAGAGTGGTAAGGGGTCCTTGCCTCAATTTTTATATCTGGTTTCTTGAACCAGGTCTCCTGAGGAGGCAGAGATCAGCCCTAAGAGCACGATATTCTTACATTCTGTGTATCCTGTGCCCAACTGCCTCCAGCCACACACAAGAGAATCTCCGTACTACAGGGGCTGTCCCCACTCTGGCAACCAGCAGAGAAGAGAACACAGCAGGGAGAGCTGAGCCAGAGCCATTCTCCAGGCTGCGGCCTCCGGGAGCCTCACTCACCTTGGACTTCTCTTGATGCAGCTCTATCTGGATGTCTGTGAGCTTGGTCCTGAGGTCTTCGTTGGCAGCTTGAAGGGCGACAATGAGGGCCTCGGGCTTCTCGCCCTTATTTCGCCCTTTCTTGGACATTGTTCCTTTCTGAATGGAGTCTGTTGGTTTTTAATTCCTTTCAAACAGGTGCTGCCATGTTACTGCTTGTTATCCCGGAGTGCGATGTTTTAGCATCTAGTGTGTGGTGTTCCTCAGTAAGGTCTCCTTAGCCGCTGCCCTGGAAGCCCTGAGAAGAGGCAGAGACAGTTGTGATTGCTGTGGCAAAGACTGTGGCTAATGCCAGTCACTCTCAGGCTGAGCCGCCTGTAAGAGCCTCCTCCTGAGGGGTCCCACCTCCAGTACCAGTGCCATGGTCCTAGAAAAATTTTAAGCCAAGTACTGACATGATCGGACCAGCCCTTTGCAAAGACAGCTGGAAAATCATGTGAAAAGTGGACAGGAAATACAGGACAGAGGAGCCCTCTCACACCGCAGGTGCTGTTCATGCCTAACCTGCCCATTCTCCTAGCTGTCCCTCCTCCGTCTCACTCGCTTACACTCTAGCCATAAGGGATGTCTTTTAATTTTCTGACTCCTTCTCTCTTCCCATAAGGGCTTTTCCTACTCCATTCATTTTTCTCCATCCTCTGCCCAGCTTCCTCATGTGCTCCTCCCTGTATCCTCATCCTCATGACTTACCACTCACCCAGTGTAGTCTGGCTAACTTTTATAAGTCCTTCAGATCTCAGCTTCTACATCACTTCCTTTTGGGACCACCTCCCAAGTTCTTACCTGCCCTTATTGCTTAATTGTGGTCACCTCCATGGAAATGTAAACTTGGTGAAGGCAGGAATGTGTTGCTCTTATTTACAAGCTACTTCTCAGAATCCATCATAAGGCCTGGGACCTACCAGGTACTTAATTAGTATTTGTGAAAGAAAGTCACCTATGTGATGACCTCATGGTCACCTTCTAAAGAACCTTAACTTTAACAAAATCTGATATATGAAGACCTAAAAGTATACAATGGATAAACTGTGAGAAGTGGGGATTAATTATACTGCATTAATTGGGTTATTTATTTAGTCAATATTGTTAGAGTTCTTTCTATATGCTATGCTAGGTACAATATGTTGAAATTGAAAATAAGTTAGAGTTCTAATGCAAAAAAAATTAAAACCCCTATCTCTATTATCTATCTATCTATCTATCTATCTATCTATCTATCTATCTATCATCTACTTGTCTATCTTCATCATAATCATTTATTTAATAACTGCCTTAATAAAATAAACCAGTTATTTCAGAAGTATAGACAAGACTTCTTCTGATGAGTGAGTAAAGAAGGCTCCCTGAAGAAGGCGGCATTGGCCTAGAACTTGAGAAGTGAGGACAAAAAATAGGTAAAGCATCCTGGGTGAAAGAAATGGCAGGTGCTGAGATACAATAAAGAGAAAGAACAGTAACTGTTTTGTGGAGAAAATGGGATCCTGATTAATTACAACCCAGGATATGGTTGCTGGGCACTAATGCTGAAAAGGTTGCTTGGGAATGATAGGTTATGGGAGACCTGGAATGCCAACCTTCGCATTTTGGAATCATTTTTTTTTTTTTCCAGTAAGCAATGGGGAAGCTGTTGAAGCTCTTGGCAGGTGAAGGGACAAACAGAGCAGTGCTTATCGGCGTGGTTATGCTGGTGGCAGAGTGGCAGAGAACGGAGGCAGGGAGACAGTGTGCAACGTGTCCGAGCTAGCGCAGGTGGAGGATGACAAAGGCCGAATCGGAACAGTGGCAGCAAGAGGTGAGAGAAAAAGAGAGATGCATTTTGATTTACAAATTCTTAAATGCTTTGCAGGAGCAAGGAGATTAGAAAAATCTGAACACTAAATTGTTAAAGTCAAAGGGAAAATCATGACAAGATACTAGGGAAGGTCTCTGATGTGACCTTTCAGACAACTGGGCATCGTGTACGTGGATGCGCTTCAGTCCAGGACTAATGGGAATTCCTACTGACCGCCCGTATGCTCCAGCAGCTGTTGCTCTCTCAAACCCCTGGTATTCGGCCTTGAGGACCAAGCTAAGATCCTGGGCTTTCTGCCATTCCTCCCATGAGCGCTGGGGCTATGCCTTTTGGAGAGTGTCCCTAGAGAAAGGGGATAGGGAAAGGTGAGGGGACAGTGGTATCTGCCTGTCTCCAGCAGTCATGAATCTGTCCACCAATATTCCACCCTAAGCTGGATGCTGGACTTGTTCTTCATGCTTGTTTTGCAAATGTTGCCAAATCATTGGTGTATGCTGGGAGACTTGTAAGAGGAACCATTCTTCGCTTTGAGAATTAAAATGAATTCAATAAGCATTATTGAAAATTTGTATAACAAACACATTAGGCACAAAGATAAACAAGACAGTGCTTAACGTCAAGCAAGTGCTGAGGAAACCTACACACATGTTTAACAGTTTCCTTTCTTCCAGTGGATCTCTAGATGCTGCTGGTCCCCAGAGCATCCCCAAAGTTACTTCCACTGGCCTCACCTATAGGGTTATGACTCAAAGTTTTATATTCATTGCCCTGACCATTTCCCAAACCCTAGACTCATATATTCCACTGCTTATCAAATCGACTTGGATATCTGATTGGCATTTCAAACCTAACCTAACTAATGCTTATGTCTTTATTACCAGTCTCTCAAAATCGTATCCTCCCCTCCATTTTTTCCCATATCAATAAATGACACCTTCACATGCACAGCTGTTCCGGATTTGAGCTTAAAAGTCATCCTTTCTTTTTTCTGCCTCATTTCTCTTATCTAGTCCATCAGGAAGTCCAGTTCGTTTTACTCATCATTTGACTCACTTTGGTCAACTTTTCTCTAACCCCACACAGAGAAGAGTGTCACAGTTGTTTCACAGCCTTATAGTCATCCAGAATGAAGAACGGGCTTTTCTATTTGGAGATACAGATACAGCAGAGAAAAGAGCTTGAGAAAAACTTTTGGATCACAAATTTTCCTGATGCATTTAGAGAAGGCTGTGAATAACCTGAGGTTAGATTTCATAGGCTCCTACATGACTGATGATTAGATTTAATTGATGATGATTAGATTTCATTATATAGCAATGAAAAAACATCATAGCATTTGAATATAAGTGTAATAATAAAAACTTATACTGATTGACTACTGTGAATCCATCATTGGACTAAGCACTTAACATACTGCTCTCATTTAATCCTCAGTAAAAATAGGGAGAAAACAATTCACGGAAAGATTAAGTAACTTGCCTAAAATGACTCAGTTGACAGTGAGGCCCAGATTCAAATCCAAGCAGCTGGATGCTGGGACCCAGGCTGTAATCCCCTGGGGCTGCGATGCCTCATACTTGCATTTTAGAAAAATAACAGACAGTGAGCTGGAAGATGAGTTACTAGGGAGGGAGAGACTGGAGGCAGGAAATCAGGCTACTTCAAAGGTCCAGCGAGAAGTAATGCAGCCCTGAACCAGGCCATGGCGATGGGGATAAAAATGGAGGTGGCAACTCTGACACATGGAGACTTGGATGGAACTTTGTCCCACTTTTAAACACTGTTACTAGTTTGAACAGTATACTTCTCTCACTATTAAGTAATTAGTACAAGCTCTCTGATATTGTTTGTAGCAAAAATATGCAAAGCAACATATTTTACATTTTAATTTTTACATTTTAATTTCTAATCCTTTCCAGAAGAATATTTTTGTGCTTGACTTCTTATATTTTTTTAGCCTGGGCATTATTGTGAATTTAGTCCCATAAGAACTGGGGAAAAAAAAAATTTAAAAATTAGAAACATGTTCAGGAGAGAAAAAGTCTCACAAAAAGTTACTGGTACAATCAATATTTGGATACTTCACCATAAACAGCCCTTTGTAAGCATGGTCCTATCCATCCCTCTGATGGAGGGGAACTTCTTTTCCAGTTCTCATGGGTGCCTGGCAATCTTAGGATTCTCATATATAACTTCACTACAATGCTTCATCACCTTCTGCTGCCTTTTTTGTTTTGTTTTGTTTTTCTTTCTGAACGGCTTTGTTGAGATATAACTTACATATAAAATTTACACTTTCAAAGTGTATAATTCAGTGGTTTTAGCAACATTCACAGTTTTAGATGATTCATCACCTCAAAAAGAGACCTCCATCCTTGTTAGCTGTCATTTTCTATTCCCCACCAAATTCTCCTAGCCCTAGGCAATCACTAATCTATTTTTTGTCTCTATATATTAACTGACTCTGGATATTTTGTATTAAATGGAATCATACAATATGCGTTTTTGTGTGTGTGTGTGACTGGCTTCTTCTATTTTAGCTTAATATTTTCAAGGTTAATCCATGTTAAAGCATGCATTGATATTTCTTTTTATTACTGAATAATAGTCTATCATATGGCTAAAACTGCATTCTATTTATCCATTCATCAGTTGAATGGACACTTGTGTTGCCTTTGCTTAAGTGGCTTGAGAAGCTGCCAGCCTTGAAGATGGATACAACTCCTTTAAGGAGTATGCTTGAGAGCATAAAGGAGTGCTTAAAGGTATACTGCACGCAGATGGAAGGGTTCTGGACCACCCTAAGAGTCCTTGTCACTCACTAGTAATGTGTGACATAGCAAGTGATTTGGAGGAGGGATAAAAGCCTTGTTCAACTAAAGGCAAATCCTGGGGGGCCTTACAAGATCTAAAAAAAAAAAAAAAAGTGAAGTAATGTTAAGTGAGTCCTAGATTTCCAGGACTTAGTTACACAGGCAGGCAGTGGTAGCCCCAGGCAACATTGTGAGATACCAGTGGTATGAATTTTAGCTTATCCTTCCTATCCTACTCTGTCCTTAATCAGGTACCTCTCATAGCTACCAAGGCTGAGTTTTTCTATAACCAAGTCTTTGATAAAGATATCTCTGATAAAGATAGCCTCTTAGGAGTACTTGCATTTTAAAATGGATCATTGCTTGAGAGTAAATCTTAATGCAGGAATGGATTATAAATGGAAGAATTACAGCCGTCATACATTCATTTATTCAGACATTTACCAAGGAAGAAATAAAATGAAGTGTTAAGAGCAGAGCTTCCCAAATCTTTGGTCCAGTTGTGTTAAAATCTGCTGGAGTGCTTTAATGACTCTGAAGCCCTACCTCTAAGGATTTTGATGTAGTATTTGCTATGTGATTCTGATACATAGGCAATTTTGAGAACTTCTGATTAAGAGTATGGGCTATGGAGTCAGACAGACCTGAGTTTAAGTCCCACCTCTGTGTTTAGTAGATGTGGATATTGGATAAATCATTTAGTTTTTTAGGCCTCAATATTCCTCATCTCTGAAATGGGGATGATGAAGAAAATAGGGATATATATTACTATGGAGTTGGATTATTTGACAATTTAATGAAAGAACGTAAGTGATGGTCTTACACAGATCATGACATGAGAGTTGCCATTTACTGTGTACTCTCTGTTTCTACTATTGCCAATAAATGCTATCCTCAAGATGCTTAAAATTAGTAAGAATGATGGAAGATATTCAAAAATAATAATTTGAGTACCACACTGATGAAAAGCTTCAAATATTAAAAAAGTTGATCTTTCTTTCTTTCTTTCTTTCCTTTCTTTCTTTTTCTTCCTTCCTTCCTTCCTTCCTTCCTTTCTTCCTTTTTCTTTCTACATTTATTATTTAAAGCAATTTTAAGTTCACAGCAAAATGGAGTAAAAGGTACAGAGATTTCCCATTACTTCCTGCCCTATGGATACCACCTTCCCCTCTATTCAGTTATTTTTATAATGATTTTTAAGTATTTAGGTTTTTCATTTCTACCACTAGGCGGTAAGCTTTTAAAAGCGGGACCTGTATCTAGGCATCTTTTCAACATTCACAGTGACCCAATACATAATGGGCCTCGATAGATGTGGATGGATTTGATTTTCATTTCTTATGTTCCAACTGTAGTTGACATTCAGTATTATTTCGTACTAGTTTAAGGTATATAGCATAGTGGTAAGACCAGTATAACTTACGAAGTGATCTTTCTGCTAAGTCTAGTACCCACCTGACACCACACATAGTTATTACAATATTACTGACTATATTCCCTGTGCTGTGCTTTACATCCCTGTGACTATTCTGTAACTACCAATATGTACTTATTTATCTTTTCACCTTTTTCATCCAACCCTCCAACTCCCTTCCCATCTGGCAACCATCAGTTTGCTCTCTGTGTCATGAGTCTATTTCTGTTTTGTTCGTTCATTTGCAAAAAAGATGTCCTTACTCTTGGTTCTCTATAGACTTATTTAGGCACTGGCACAAATCTCTTGAGAGAAGCCAATGAGATTGAGGAGTGACATTAATATGAGCATGTGAAGCCTCTTTCCTCTCTCACCTTGGTTTCTCCTTGCACGCCACTTCTGGAGACTCTAAGTAGGAGTCAGCATTTGAAATAATCTTGAGATCAAGTACTCTCAGGTGTGGCTTTTAGTGTTTAGGGAATATCAGCATCTATCCTTTATAACAAAATGTCCAGGTTTAAAAATTGCCATTCAGCATAATTCTCTTTTTAAGACACAAGAATAAAGTAAAAAAATTAGAAACATTAAATCAATTTATAAGTATTTAAATATGATGAATATATGCTATTGATCACAGATTATAATCCTTGTTTCATAGTCTGTCCAGGAAAGTAATAATGCCCTAGAAATCCTATTTTGAAGAATTTCTATATTTCCTACCGGCTCTCACATCCTAAAATACCACACGTCTTTATCAGAATTGAGGCCATATATCTAGTCAAGAAAATATGGCCACTGTTTATTGGGCACTGATCTTGGCGTTTCACAGATGTTAATAAGTGCAATGAGCATCGTGCCTACCATCCTGTGACTTCCGGCCTACAAAAGGAGATGAACATCTGTAAAGAGAAAATATTCTGGAAAGCAGCAGACAATCTAGTTGATAAATGCTATAACTCAGGGTGGACTGGGGAAGATGTAGACTCTATAGAGATGGTGACATGTGAGCCGAGCCTGAATGATGCTGCCTATCTTACTGGGTTCTTACTCTGTGCCAGGAACAGTGCAAAGGTACACTAACTTACTGAACTATTCCAATCAACACTTCCAGATATCTACTCTTACTATTTTTTTTAGACAGGGAAATCGAGGGTCACAGAGGTTAATTAACTAGAAAAAATTACACAGCTATGAAATAGGAGAGCTGCAACTCAAACACACGTTAGTCTCCAAAGCTAAACTATAATAACACTGTCTGGAAGGAAGGGCAGGACTAAAGAGATGGCGAAGGCATGACAATGTCAGTTGGGGCTTTCAAAATAGAATGGTGGAATGTCATGGTTATGAGACTGAAATCTGAAATCAGAAAAACTGGCTTTGAATCAAATCTCTTAGCTATATATTCTTAAGTAATTACTTAAAATCTCAAAGCTTCTGTTTCCTTACTGTAAAATGAGAAAAGGGATATACTTAGCTCACTGAGCTCTTGCAAGGAATAAATCAGCTAAAGTGCGTCAAATGATTAGCTAATTATTATTTTTTATTATCATAATTATTATTTTTCTAGAACCAAACTATCCACTAAAAGCCCTCTTAAATGTTAATGGAAGGAAGAAACACATTTATCACCATTCGTGTTAAAAAGACAGCTAGGAAAAACAGAGATTCCTGGAAAGATTGAAGGAACTCATGCGATGCTTTTGGGGAAATGGAACCTGAATTCCCAGGAGTCCTGGCTTTGTAGCTGATTCTGCCCCAAGCTACACGCTAAGTAAAGGCATTATTAATTTTAGAGTTTTCAATAAAGCTGTTGCCTCTGAGTTATGATTTGGTTTGAGTAACAGTCATCTGGCAACAAAAGATGGGATGGACTACAGGGGTAAACACAGATGCCGAAAGCACAGCTCGGAGGCTGTGCCCATGTCCACTTAAATTATAGTTATTCTTTAGGTGAATGACTGAGTCCCACTTAAGAGTGAAACTGTGTTTTTATTCTCTTTGTACTCAAAGGCCCTGTCACAATCACCACCGTGAAGTTCAATTTAATTAACACTGATCCACATTCAAGTAAAATATTGAGATTGAAGGACATACTTCACAATTTCTACAAAGATCATTTATAATAAGTTTATTATGGGAAATTTCGTTTACTTCGCATGAGGCCTTGAATGACTGTTTTGATTTCAGGCAAAAGTTAAAGCTTGGTATAACAGTTCAATAAACCACAAAATTAAATGAATTTTTATTTAAGCCACATGGTGAGATTTTTATAACCCTTGCTGCTACCCATCATACTTCCAGGTTTAATTTCATTCCTAGGTACCAGGTAAGTTATCCTGCATTATCTCTTTTTGTCTGGATTCAGAAAGCTTTCCTAAAGACGATCTTTCAGTGCAATATATGCTTATTTGCACTGTCCTTTTTTTTTCTGGATCCAAACTACAGCTGTTGTAAAATGAAAAGTACTGACTTCTTTGGACATGGTTTCCTGCTGTTTGGGCATCTTAAACAGCAGGAAACCATTACGTAGACAAAGTCAGACAGAGCAAGAAAGGTACATCAGAGCCCCTGCTTAAGGTAAGCATTTGCTTTGTATGTACACTGTAATTGAAAGCAAACTGGCACATAAAGTTAAAGAAAAATACCCAAATAATTTGAGGAAGTGGTCTTCAGATAATTGTAAGTGACATCAAGCTTTTCTATTTTAGGTTTAAGTGAAGCATATATAAGCTGTTCTACTGTTTTCTTGGTAACTGTTTCAAAGACCTTGGATTAAAAAAAGAAAAACTATTATAAAGGCACTTTTGCAGTATCAAACATGAGCAGAAATTTCTATATACAAAACACGAATAATGTGTATCTGCTACTTTCAAAAAAAGGTAGAACAATTTCTGTATTAAGACTTACACTGATTAATATTGTTCAAGTAAAATGCATAAAGTTTAAATAAAATAAATTATGGATACACTATATAGTTCTATTATAAAGAACTGCATTTTAATTTTCCACACTACTAAAAAATAACTGGCTATTAGTATTTTCTCTATGTTATAATACAGCATAATACAGTATAATAAATTACAGAACACTATAGATTATTCCTTTTTTAACATTTAGGATTCTATTTAACTTCACTTTTTTTTCAATTGATGGGGGCTTTGAAGCAAGACTGTTAGACTAACAGAAGATAGTCAACCTAACCCCAACATGGGTCATAAACTACAGGAAAAATCATTTCAAAAAACAGATCTACTATCTCTTGAACCATAATTATGTGCAAGGTATTATGTTAGAGTTGAAGATGATACAATATGTATCTACCAAATAAAGCTACATATTCTATGTGCCAAAGGAAAGGGGAAACACACACACACACACACACACACACACACACGCACACGCACACGTGCGCACACGGAAAAGGAGCAAAGACTTTGTCTCTCTGGCTCCTTGTTGAATCTCAGTACCTGGTACAGTTTCAGGCACAAAGTAGATTCTGAATAAATATTTCTAAATAAGTAAATGATTCCAGCAAAAGAGAGGGCCTTATGTTTAAGGCTGGGACAATGAAGGATGAACAGGAGAAACTGAGGAAAGGCAAGTATGTAGGACAAATGGAATGTAAGTATGAGGAATAAATTGTAGATGCCTAGTCAGGAGTGGAAAGTTCATTGTAGGGAACCAATGGATGTACAGCTAGAGAAATAAAGTAAGGGTAAATTATGCATGTCTTGGCTGCCTAGATACTGAATTTATATCTTACTTAATAATTACCAAGAATCTGATAAACATTTTTAAGAGAAGAGGCATGATCTGATTTTTTTAAGAAAGATTAATTTTGAAGTTATGTGCAGGGCAGAATGAAAACAGAAAAAAACTAGAGGTCAGAGGTCCAGATAGAAAT
The DNA here is from genome assembly GCA_004027375.1 of Macroglossus sobrinus. Lineage (NCBI taxonomy): Eukaryota > Metazoa > Chordata > Mammalia > Chiroptera > Pteropodidae > Macroglossus > Macroglossus sobrinus. The sequence continues at coordinate 266,090 of PVKZ01000066.1, forward strand.
ACATTGCCAATGTTCAGATATAAAGAGATGAAGTTTGGATTTGGATGGAGGGGAGGAGGGCTTTTTTCTATCCTAAGCTAAAGAAACACTTATTCATCTCACTATCACCATTTTCTTCATCACCACTCAATATCTCTTTATTGAGCACTTACTATGTGCTGAGCACTGAGTAACACAGCATTTTATGTCCATCTTCTCATTTCAGATTTAAAACAGGACTATGAGATATATGCAGTTATTATTCCCTACTTATAAATGAGAGAACTGAATTGATAGCTCAATTCCTTACTCAAAGTCACAAAGCTAGGTAAATGGCACAGTTAAGATTTGTTTGAGCCTGAAGCTTCTTATGGACTTAACCCACGACACTTCTCACCAGTTGGTCTGTGATATTTGATGAGTCCACATCATGTGCTGATTGTTGGAAAGTAGTAAAAGAGAGAAGAAAAGGTAGGATATGATGCCTAGGCCTGTGCATGGGACACTGAAAGAATGTGTGTACCATCAACAAATTAACTAAGATGACTGCAGTCATATGTGTGTTTACAAATAACAATAGCTAATATTTTCAGCATGGTTAATATAAGCCAGGAATGATACTAAGTAGCACACATCCATTTTCTTCTCATTTAATTCACTGTAAATATTGCAGATAAGGAAAAAAAAAAGCCCCTAAAAGAAAAATGGATTGTGCAAAATTATGTAAGTGGTGAATAATAAAGTCAGGACATAACATGGACAGTCTTACTCCAGAGCCTATAAACCCAACACCTGTGCTGTACCAGAAAACTCCTGTTTGTTTTCAGAGAAGACTACAGTTGAGGGACAGCAGTACCATCTTTTTATTATCGACTGATAACTGGGACATTGTTTTTTTTTAAATCAATGTTATGTTAGTTTTTACTGCCTCTCCCATGCACATCCCAAGCACAGACTCAAGAGCACAGATCACTCAGGGAATCGATTGAATTACCTATGAAATTAACTTTCTCCTCTTCAATATCTCTACCCCTTTTTGCTTCACAAAAAAACAACAAAGATTTCTCTGGTCCTGTGCACCACTTTGTTCTCAGTGCTTAACACAGCACCTGACAGTGAGTACTCAAAAATGAAAATGTTTGTTGAAATAAAGTGAGTGGGGCCAAAATAAAATTGTCATTGGCAAGAGTAAAGAACCCCCTTAAACCTGCAAAATATTAATGTTCTCCTACAATATGGACTATTATAAAAAGAGGCATAAATCACTGCTGACTTAATCATAATGTTACATTACGCCATATTAAACTCTGTATCCAAGTATCCAACGAGTATCCAAGCACTCAGAAATTTAAGCAATATACTTTCAAGGGTAAGCAATTTACATCTGAGTAACACAATTTTTCCAAGTGTTTTCTTTGATTTATAACCTCCTGGCATAGAAATTAGATATTACAGTTTCTCACTTCAAGTTTTAAACCATTTCTATAGACAGTTTTTAAAAAATGCAGTCTCAAAGGTTCAAATATTTTTCTTCACACGGACTCTAAAGGAAGATTCTAAGAACCAATATTTCCTTTGCACAGTAAGCGATCTTTGATATTCCAAAGCTCTGAGGCCCTGGCCTGTAATATTCTAGATTATAATAGCATAAGTGTAGATAATTAGACTTTATCTACTTACTCACCTCATACTGTGGCAGACGAATACTACCACTACTGCTAACCATCCTCATTATTATCACCAACCATTTACTGCTGTTGGCCACTGTGCTAAACTAAAAAGGTTTACCGTTTTAATGCTCTAAGATGCGTGTTAGAAGTCATCTAGTCCAGGCCTGAGTGTATGATTTATGAATTCTCTTACAGCTCTTCCCACTGGGAGAGACCAACATGTAAATAATGAACTGCAGGCCTGGGGATGTGATGAGTGCTGTGAAGGAGAAACAACCAGGCAGCACTGGGGCACAGAGTGGGCGAGCCACTTCCCTGTGGACAGCTGAGCTAGGTCTTAAAAGATGAGAGGATTTGTCATGTGCTTGAGGAAATAAGAAAGAACTGAATGAATATTATATAAGAAGATCTGATAGGACTTATGGATGTACCAAGGCTATTGATTAACTGGAGTTGGGGGAAAGATGGAGGAAAGAATTTGGAAAGGGCTCATCTTTATATCTGCTATTAAGTTCATCTGTATTCTTACACATCATGTGAAACACTGAATTTGGGGGAGGAGGGTTGCATATTCTGACCCGTACAGTAGAAAAAACTAATAATCATTCTATATGTCAAGCATAGTCGCTACCCACTGCACATATGTTATCTGACTAAAACAAATTCATAATATAGATATTATCCCATTATATGAGAGAATATTAAAAATTTTAAATATACCCAGACCAGAATTACATAGCTTGCATGTCTACCAGCCATTTATTAATTCAATTGTTTCTTGAGAGCCTATTATGTGTCTGTCAAAATGTAAAATTAGGTCAGCCTGATTCAAAAACATTTGTTTAACTACTACATGGCACTTTTCTCTTTTTTAGTATCAAAGGGATTTTTTTTTATATCTATTATTATCTCTAAAACTCTCAGATGACTCAAACACAAGTCTTGTTCTGTAGAAATCAGAATGTGAGGCTACTAAACACATTTCTTGTCCAGAGCATAACAAAATCCAATACAAGATTTTTTTGTAGAATTATTGTAGCATTGCACTGAGCACCGACCGAGTTAATTGCATAGGGCATTTCACTGATAAATCCCATTTTTCAGGGCAGTTAACATTTTTCCTGTGTGAAGTAGGGTAAGACAGGGAGTACTTTACTCTTGCAAAACAGTATGCACAAAATAGCTATTAAGTCTTAAATAAAATCATGAGATGGATAATTAAATAAGATGGGAATTGAAGCTTAAATTCAGGGCTATGGCTGAAAAACTTATTACAGTGTTGACCTGGTTGCTTCGTATAGAGTCTGACAAAACACAGCCAATAATAATAAACTGTAATCATTAATATTTCCCTTGATTTCATTCAAAGGGAGTAACAGAGACTTAGTGAAGATAGATGATCGATCTTTGGTCCAGGGCTGGTAAGCAAAGGAGCGAGGATTTACTGCAAGCTGTCTGACTGTATAGCCCACTGTCCTCACTGTCACTATAATACCTCCCTCACAGGGTGGTGGTGAAAATTACATGGATCTGCAGGTAAAAGGTTTAGCAGGGTGTTAAATAAGTGTTCTCTTTTTTAAATCAGTTTATTTGACAAACAGGCATTGAACACATAATCGCTGCCAAGCACTGTTCTTAGCACTGAATGAATAAAACAAAACATACACACATCTCTGGTTCATGGAGTTTATGTGCTACCTGGCAGACACACAATAATTATGATAAATTAGTAAGTTTTATGCTAAATGATAACCACACCCTATGGGACAAGCACAGTAAAGCACAGAGGTGCTAGGAAATGTCCAGGTGGCGTTGCAGATTGAGACTGGGAAAAGCCTAAGCAAGTGGGTGCTATTTCTATTTGGCTGAAGGCTGGGAGGGAGGGAGCCATGCAGATGCCCGGAGCTGGGGTGAGGGGGGCATTCCAGGAGGGGCACGGCACACATACAAGAGCTCCACAGGCGGGCCCTGCCAACCAAGTTCCAGGAACTGCAGGAAGCCAGTGGGGCTGGAGGGAGTGAGCAGCTAGGACAGCAGCCAAGTTGAGGGCAGATATTAATGGGAGGGCAGCCTGTGCAGACCATGCTGTGCTTTTTAGGCCATTATACATCAGTTTGGGCTTTTACTCAGAGTGTGGTCCCACTGGAGAGTTTGGCTAGAGGTACCCTGATCTGACTCAGGTTTTAACATTTCACTGACTGCAGTGGTAACGGAAAGAAGCTGCATAAGAACTATGTAAGCAGACTGTTCTGGAGGACATTGCAAAAATCCAGCTTAGAGACGATGGTGGCTTATTAGGCCATCGAGGAGGCTCTGGAGGTGGTAAGAGGAACTAGATATAAACTTCTGCTAATCCTTTCTAAGTTGGTGTTTGGCCAAAATTACAACCAGCCAATTGTGGAGCAGAGATGTGCTATACTGTTTGTCTCAAAATTTATTCAGCTTCAACTCTAAGGAAAGAACATCTGCATCCTTGAGAGTCTTCTACCGTGTGTCGTGGGTATGGAAGGAAACCCTGCAATTGGCGCCACTTCGCTTTTCTTTTTTATCCTCTCAACCAATTTATAGGCCTTTGTTTAAGTTTGTGTTAAAGAGCACTTAAGTTGGATCAGTAGCTGTCTCTAAACTGCCAAGTTTAGTACAGAAGTCACTCTGAAAGAGTTCTGAGTGTTGATACTTACCATGTCTTCAGCTCGGTTTGACTGTAACTTGATCATGAATACCCATCCTCAGTCTAAATTTGAAAATGGGAGAAGAAAATCCTTCTGGTTCTGCATCTAAAAATGGTCGCATAGAAAACAAATTGGCTTGCTTGCATGCGATTCTCTTATCCTGTGCCTTCAAATTAATCTCCATTGTAGAACATGAAACAAATACAAACTTTGTCACAATTCCATAAGTTCTGAGCCACGTATGCACTTTGGTCAAAAGGACAAGAGACATAAAATGTAATTTCTATGCCTGTCAGAACAGTTTAGTTCTGTGTTTTATTTTCTTAATTTGACAGCTGTTTACATCTTTACTGTATCTTTTTCAAAGATGAACTCTGGCTCTCAACAACAAAGGAGAATGAATCTGAACAACACTAAGCAATAAGAAATGTTTGAGAAAGATAGAGTCTCACGAGGAAAAGTAACATGGAGTCATATTCAGGGAGACCAAATTATACATCAGGCTGTGAAAGCTGCAGATGGAAATTGCCAGACACAAAGAAGGAGAGACGGAGAATGACAAACAGTGGCTTTGACAAGCATAGCCTATCAATTTTGCTACACAATTATAGGATCTGCAGAGATCTTGTTGAAGTAGTTTATTTTCCTGTGTGGCCTCTACGTCTTTCAGGAAGTTCCGGCCTGGGGTAATGACCACTTGTGGTATAGACGACCCACCATTCTCTTTTAGCTGCCCCTGATATGACTGTGATCCCAAAATTAGCCACAAAGACAAGATAGGAAACACCCAAAAAGATAACGGGCTACTGGCATCCCTCTGAAAAATGAACTTTATCTCTTCTAGACAAAATTGGATCTTAAAGGGATTTTTTAAAACTCAGTATTTTTCTACCAGTGGACGGTTTAAATTTAAATCTGAAATTAAATAGCAGTGATTTTATTTGACACAAAGAGAAGCGCTAAGTTCTAGCCTGGCTCTTCTGATCAATAGTTTAAATATATTAATTGGCCATAAATTCTTTAACAAACAAGTTATTAAATATGTTGTTAGAAGAAATTCTTTCCTTTTAAAATTTTTTTTAATTGAAATTATTTATTTGAAAAGGGACAAACACCAGAGATATGCTTGATAAATTTTATTTTCTCTTAGAATCTGATTTGTCTAATCAGAAATTCAACCCCCCCAAATTAATTGGAATTCTGAATCATTAAACCATTTAAACCATTTTGTTAACCTAAGTTTTTAACAGTCCTTTGAAATTTAGATTTGACAGGACAGAAACTAAAGTTCAAAAACTTAAACTTAAAAAATTGTCATAAAAATAAATTAATTTAAAAGAATGCAAATAGAGCATTTTAATTCCATTTTTTGACATTTTATGCTTCTCCCTTGCCAAAAATAAAAAAATTAATTAAGCTTTCAGCATTTTTTGTTGCAAAGAAATGGGTTTACAAAATCTCTTTGCCATTCCTAACCCCACACATCACTCACCTGTCTGTGGTGTTCATTGCTTTCTAATTCTGAAACATGGAAAAGGAAAATGATTTGTAATGACATAGATAGGTGAGATTATCTCAATGACTACTCACACTGGTCTCATCAAACATCAGATGCCTAATAGCAATAATAATGCTAAAAAGTATAGAGTTTTACTATGTGCCAATTACTCTTATATGTATTTGCATATATTAGCTTTTTTGATCAAAACAACCACCCTTCAAGACAGAAATTAAAAGCTGGACAGAAAGGAGTTAAGTAATATAGTTAAGGTCACACATAAGTGGTCAGAGCTGGTCTTTACTTTAAGACTAGGGTTTGACTCCAGAGCTCTTGCCCTTAACCAATATTAGGCGACATCATTTTTCTGTAATTTTTAAGATGTATGAGTATGTGATTATAAATAGTAACTCTAAAGACAGAAAAAAAATGTATGACTTTTACTGGTTTTATTTAATAAAAACTGTTTACAATTTTAGATTATATAGAAAATTGATGATATGATTAATTATGATTGTGATGTTTGATAATAAGACAGAATGATAAAGAGTATCCATTTTTTCTAACTTATTAAAAGAAATCATTTGTTTTCATTTTCACAGTTTTATAGTATTTATCATCAGTGTCAGTGTTGACAGTTTTCCTTGATGTTATGAGCTGTTTTTGCCAGTCTTATTCTCCACAGAATTTTAAAAGAACAAATGTTTTGAATCTAAATTGGCAAAAGGAGGAGAATGAAAGAGAGAGGCAGATTGAGAAAGAGAAAGAGAAAGAAGGAGAGAGAGAGCAAACAAGGAATGGAGGGAAAGAGAAGAGGGAGGAAGCACTTTGTTTTGCTCAAATGGACCCTTTTTTCATACCACTCCCCCCAAGGCCAGAATTACAAGTGTTATACTCTCCTCTTGCCATTCATCAATCCATTCATTCACTATTTCTTTCATTTAAAAAGTATTTATTGCATTCTGTACTGTTTTTATGCTAGTCACTTTGGTGCACATCCATCTCTGTTTACACATTTTATCAGGCAGGGTGGCGGGGCGGATATTGATTTAAAAAATTAAGCAAACCTATAACCACAAGTTGTGATGCAATGCAATTTAGAAAAAAGTAGTCGATGCTGTGAAAACATATACTAGGAGAGGCTGGCCTGATCTGGCAACACCAGGAAGGCTCTGTGTTGGTTTCCTAGGACTGCTGTAACAAATTACCACAAACCAGGAGGCTTAACACAACAGAAATTTCTTCTCTCTCAGTTCTGGAGGCCAGAAATGTGAAATCTAGGTGTCAGTGGGCTTAGTTCTTTCTGGAGGCTCTGAAGAGATCTCTGACCCCTCCCAGCTGCGGCTAATTCTTGGTTCTCCTTGGCTTATAGAGGCATCACTCCAGTCTTTACCTCCAGCTTCACACGGTGTTCTCTCGACAGTGTGTGCTTGTGTGTTTGTGTGTAAATTATCCTTTTCTTAAAGGACACCAGTCATTGGATTAGGATTCACCCTAACCCAGTGTGGCCTCATCTTCATTTGATTATCTCTGCAGAGACCCTATTTCCAAATAAGGTCACATTCACCGAGGCTGGAAGTTAGGACTTAACCATATCTTTTGGGGAGACACAAGTCAGCCTATAACAGTTTCCTTGAGTCAATTACATCTGAACCATGACCATTAGAATCTAAGGAAGAGGAGACCCTGCAAAGGGAATGGGATGCATAAAAGCCATGAGGCAGGAAGGAGCATTCTTTTCGATGACTTGAAAGAAGGATATAGAAACAGATAAACACAAGGAAACACAGGAGTGAAGAGACTCAAGGACGTGTACTTATAGATGTGGCCCACAGACTTCCAAGCAGGCTGCTCTCACACAAGGTGCGGACAGTTCCAAACTTAACAGTCTCTGCTCCAGTTAGGTGCTCCTTCCTCTGAGTCTTGTTGATCAGCCAGTACCACCGTGTGCCCTTATATAGAAAGAGGGAAAACACTTTTTGGTTCTGGGCAAGGCTGTGGGAGAGAAAGCCTATGAGAGAAGGAGGTAAGGCTCCTTTAGGGCCAGAACGTGGGTCATGAGCCATGAACAAAGATTCTGGAAGAAGATGACTTAGGTCACATCCTAGCTTTGTAACAGCTTGGATAAGTGATTTCTCCCTTCTCATCCCGTTTTCTCATCAATAAGGTGAGAGAGGAGGGAAAATAGCATTTGCCTCAGTCTCATTGTGACTATTGAGATAAAACATGTCCCAACACTTTGTAAACTTATGAAATCAAGAGTAAGAATGTTAGGCGGCATTAGGATAGAGAAGATTAATAACTCTTGGCCTTTTAAGCTTCACGCAGTCAAATGCCTTTCCAGTAACAGAAGGAGCAGGGCTGGGGTGGGGGTGGCAGTTATTAATAGCATTTCCCAATCGGTATACCATGGAGGTGGTGAGAAGGTTAATAATAACAATAACAATTAAGCTTTGTGCAGAGGAGAAGGCAGGAGAGTTAATATTCATCATCTTAATGACAGAATTTATGTACAGTGGTTTATGGGTAACAACAAGTTTTCTCACGGCAATCTCACGCAAAACTCGTGGCTCCTACATCTTTTTAAAATAAAACTCACCAGATCAGGGGGATAGGAAAATCTGTAAACACAAACTTATCAGCTAGCACATTGGCGAGAATGGTTTGTCACATTTACTGGTCTTGGACAGGCTGAATGGAGTGAGGGCTTAGGTGAGAAGATGGTGACAAAGGAAAAAAAAAGAAAAGAAGTCAGAACGGGGCTCCAGTTACCCCCAAACTCGTAAGAAGCCTTGAGAGAGGGAACGAAACTGAAGAAACCTTGTTTTTACCCCAAACTAATTCTGTCCTCTCTTAGTGTCTCAACTTTTCCCAAAAAAAGATCAAAGGGTGTAATTGTCAGAGCTGTCCTCAAGGTGAGGGTTATAATGACATAGAGGATGACACGGCAGCACCACAGTGGAGAACTACCTAAAGACTGACCCATCGTCAAGCAGGTGGGGTTGGAGCTATATTCCCTACAGAGTTTGAAGCAAATGATGTGAAGCATCTAAGAAGCCTTTTTGATCCCTGAATGAGGTGGAACCTTTCACCCAATATATCTTTCCAAAATATATAATAGCCTTATACACATATGGGTACACACAGAATGCATATGGCCACATCCTGCCTCCTCATATAGTTATGATGTATTGTCCTTTGACTACAGTTAAGCACCTGTGTATGTGTGAAAGAAAGGGACACACACACAAAGAGACACAGAGAGACAGAGAAAGAGAGGGAAAGAACTAGATAGCTTGGGGACCCTCCCCTCATGTATAGTCATTTACTGCATTCCAATTTACAGGAGCTGAGGACTAGCATTTGGCATACTTGTTTGACTTGACTGAAACATAAGTTATATAAGTCAAAACATTTTTTTCTGGAAGGTTATGCTGAATAATACATACTTCTATTATACAGTTTAAAGTCACACAAACCCCGTATCTAAAATCTAAATATAATTATTTTGATATTTGCTTTCATTTTAAAGGAAAGACAAAAACAAGATGATGTTGTAGAAAGAACTTCCCAATATACAGGTTTTTACCTATGTTAATATTCCCCAACAAGGCTAGGTAATTACAAAAATTTTTAAGATGTGTCTTTATGGAGGCTGGACAAAAGTTAGTAAGCAGATACCAAATGCCAGCTATTCTTAACACTTTGTTCTACGTGGTATGAGGTTTACTAAGACTGACATGTTTCTGACACTTGTGAAAGAACAACTCCTGACAACTATAGCTGGGAAAATTTTAAATGGATAGAACTTGTTTGCAATAGGAGTTTTGCAAGGCATAAAGGGTCCATCCTAGAACTTTGAAGCTGTAAAAATCCTCAGAGATGAAGAGGACACCCAGGGAAACGCTGGGACGTGCTCCAAGTCACAGTTAGTCAGTGGTAGACCTAGAGCTAAAGTCGAGGTCTCCCATACTTTCTTTTCTCAAGAAGAGATGGTGCGGGACTTTTCCTTTCTCTCTTTGCCTCCCCCTACTGCCGACTTTGGTGCAAAGGGAGGATGACTTCAGAGGTGGAGCACGGTAAGAGGAAAGACAACTAGAGAGGAAAGATTTATTCTCTCATAGGACTAAATTATCCATTAATAATCAATCAGCTTCTCCATGACAAACCAACTAGATTTTCTTTGAAAATCAATGAGCATGGTCGTTACACAATAGTGAAATCTAGCAAGATTTGGCTTCCTTTACTTCTAATCACCTTTGGCTGTCAATAATCATTTGTACTTGATATTGGTGATTATTCTCTTTTTTGTTAAAGCTTAAAAAAGCATTTTTATTTTTTCTTTTAAAATTTATTTTTCAATTACAGTTGGCATATAATATATTAATTTCAGAATATACAACATAGTGATTAGACATTTATATACCTTACACAGTGATCAGCATAATAAGTTTAGGACTCATCTGATATCATACATAGTAATAACAATATTATTGACTATATTCCCTATGATGGCAATTTGTACTTCTTAATCCCTTTCACCTCTTTCACTCAACTCTTCAATCCTTTCATTTGACAACCATCAATCTGTTCTCTGTATCGATAACTTTGTTTTGTTTGTCCATTTATTTTGTTTTTAGATTCCACATGTAAGTGAAGTCATTTGTCTTTTTCTGTCTGACTTATTTCACTTGATATTGCTGATTAATTATGACTTTGAGGAAAGGCTCAGGGCAGAGTTAGGAGGCTCCTCTGAAGAAAAAGCACTGCAGTGTGGCTATGTGTGAAGGTGGTCAGAGGCCCGCTGGAGGTGTGTTTGTTCACTTTTCTAAAGGTTACAGCATTCACTGGATGGAGTTGGGGAGAGAAAATAGCACCAACAACAGAGCAGAGTGTGAATAACAAGGTACAGGCAAACATCTGCACACAAATCGGTCAGGATATTTTTACCTTATCATCTGTTATAACCAGGATGCGTGAAATCTCTTTGGAATCTGCTGTTAATAGATTGGTGCTGCAAGAGAAAGTATTTATTACTCTTAAGAATAACTTTCCTCTGATTTCTTGATTCCTTGGAATGCCTTTCACATCAGATAAGCCCACTGCAAATGTATGGACAAACGTGTCTTGCTTAAGCTTCATTTGAACCCCAGAGTTTTAAACAGGCACTTACTTACTTTTTTGGTGCCTTAAGCAGTGGGTTATTGGAACTGGAAGACAGTTCCATGAGCATCCAACTCAGACAGTGAATGGTCATTTGTTAAGTAAAGAATGTGTCTGATATTCTTGGAAAAACCTTCTCCACTTTGGGCTTCAACTCCAAGGTCTACAGAGGGAGGGAGCGGGACTAAGAAAAATAAAAGGTCAGTTCAAGGGCAGAAATGCTCTGAATCTCTAACTTCAGGATAAAGCATGTAGTTAGGAGGCTGCTCATTCAGTTTGACTCAAAGCATTGGGAGAGCAGAAGCTCAAACTTAGGCATTAAGGATTTGCAATTTAAATCCACCATTCTATTTTTTACATATCAGGGAAAAAAAAACATGTTTTAAGTACACCCTTTTACCGTGGATGTGGCGAAACATGCCTGTATTACAGTGGCAGTATAAATGAGCACAATTTTTCTGCAGAGCAACATGGCACCATATTTACCACTTGAGAACAGGTGATTTTTGTATGAGACCAATCATTATAGTGCTGTTTGTAGGAGCAAAACGCTAGAGACAACTTAAATGTTAGTAGCTGTAACAGAATAGCTCTACAGTGGAATGCTATATAGCTATTAAAAATAAAGAATAGATCTGACAGAAAAAATGTAAAATATGTTAATAAGAAAACACTCTTGCAGAAGTGAATTACTTAGCTAATTAAAGATACTCAAAAGGGATGCTGGCTTTTTTCATCTTCCCTAAGACTTAATCATCAGGAATGGGTATAGGGCCAACAACTGCATTCTAACACAGAATGGACCAGGAATTCCTTTCAGTCAACACTAGCAAGGATGGCGCATGGGGACTCTGGCTGAGGCATTCCACTCATGGTCTCTTCCCCTATCTTATCCCTTTTCCTACAATCGTTCCCTTCCAGCAATGCCTGTGTGTTAACATCTTGTGGTCATAATACTAAAAACTCTTTTTCTTAACACTTTTTTATGGCCACATGACATAATGGACATAGTTAGAAAAAAAAGAATACCAATTATAGCATTGAGTACCTACAATGGGTCATGCAGCATGAGTAGAAATTTATGTAGATTCTACCATTTATCTGAAAAACTGTGATCTACATAAATATTATCTTCCTTTGTCAGATGTGGAAGCACAGGCTCAGAGAAGTTTAATAAATGACTCCAAGAATGACAGTCCGTTAAGATGTTAAGGTTAGTACGTTGTTCTTTATGCTAGCAAAGCTTAAGTGTGTTAACTTGTGTGTTGTTCTCCTGGGCCTTCTTTAAGGGCACGTGAAGATTTTTATACTATAGGAAGTTAAACATTTATGCAGGCATTGTGATTTAACACACATTAATTAATCCTAGGTGCCAGGCACTGTGCTAAGTCGAAGGGCAGCCAAGGTGTAGTATCCCAGAAAGAACAGAAATGGACGACCTTTGCTCTCAGTGATGCTGGGCACCCATGTTAGATGTGTGACGAGTATCGATAAATGCAGTGCGTTCCAACTTCACGCATTTTCGCGCCACCCTCACAATTCTCACGGTATTCACATGCTGACTGTAATATTGTTTAATTAATTTTCTTTTTTCTCCTCCCTTAAAGTCCATCTCTTTTAGCCTCAATCTAAGCCAACATCTCTGTAAGAACAAAGTTGTGGTGTGCTAGTAATATTTTTCTAGTATAAGTTACAATAAATATATTATTACAGGGGAAAAATCCATTCATGTCCCAGCTAATATCACCCTTTGGGAAATTCTGGATTAATGCCACATTGTGACAGTGATCACGCCCCCACCCATGCCCTGTGAGGTTCTCTCACTCAATTTTCATAATGCTATTGCTCACAGAGATGCAATGTGCAGCTTCCAGACTTTCACCAACATTTGTACATCCTGCCTGGTGACATAGCCCACTCCAAAACTTACAGACACATCCATTTTCCATCATGTACTCTCCTTCCGAATGTTCCACTCAGACTATTGATTTGATATGTGACACATGACAACGAGTTTGTAAAACTGAATTTTTGATGATGATGAGTCAATGTTTGATATTAAATCTGGTCAGAAATAGTAAGTAAAGAGTATTCTTAGCAAAAAGGTATCAAAATAAGAGGTTGGGGAGAAGCTTGATCTGAACTGAATGCTTCTATAGGACAAAAGTTGGGCTGTTTTGATGGTTTTCACCAATTAAAAAAACTATTAGAAAAAAAGCTTAAACTGGGATGATTTCTGAGCAATGTTTCCTAAGATTATGTCAGAAAGGGAGATTTAAATTTATATTACATATATATCAACAAATATTTGCTTCTTTTCTAAAAGGTTTTTTAGAGACATTCTTGGAAGTGTGCAATTTTTGAGTCAAAACGCATGAAAATACTTAATGCAGATACACAGGGGAAAATTCCAACAAACTAAGGTTCAAGTGACAATGCAAGGATAATGCCAACTTGAAAACAATAAATGAACAAACAAACAAACAACAAAAAAAAAACAAAATAAAAAAGGAATGTGGCCCAAAGAGATTCACATTTCCCTCAGCACTGGGTTTTAGACATAGATTCTTAAACCTTGAAGAGAATTTGTATCACCTGGAGAGTTTGTTAAAAATACAGAAGTTAGGCTCCACCTCTGTAAATTCTGAGTTAGAAGCTCTGAAGTGAGCACTGGGAATCTCCAACTTTTGCAAGTTCCCAGGTGATTCTGATGCACAACATGTTCTGAAACATGGACTTAATTGACAGCTAGTCATATAAGAGGAGGAACGAGCTGGAGTCATGATTATCAACACATATATTAAAATTAGTTTAATAATCAATCTACAGAATACCTCTTAAAACTTATTTGTCATTGTTTTAATTTCTCTTCCTTCAATTCTTATATGAACTCTCACCCCTGACATTTCAATGTCCTTGAAATTGAATTGTTTCTTATCAATTTACATTTTTTATAAAAGGATATTAGCAAATCAATGTTATAAAACATGATGAATTGCATCTTAAATAAATATAACATTTACAAGCGACCTCGAGGTTCACAACATGAGGCCATTTGTAAGATTCCTAGGTTCAGACTGTGAGCACTCTGAAACCAGTGTGCAGCTGGAATGACTTCTGGTGAGCAAGGCTACGCAGCCACCCAATGTCACATCACAGAGCAGCAGCCTGACTCTTTAGAAAAGCAATGACTCTCCTGAAGTAGCAAAGCAATCACCACTACCTCAACTATAGCTCTTTTTGTTTCTTGTGAAAATCATCCCTAAAGTAGCCAGTGTTTGGTGCTGGTGATGGGTGCGGAAAGGTCTAAGAGTGATTTTTTAATCTAAAAAGGAAGTATTTTGAATAAATCAGGGAGTTGAACTGTAGTGGCAAATAAGATATATTTAATGAATGATATAAATTGTTTGAATTCATGGAGATGTCCAATGTTTAAATGCTATTTTATAACAGTATTATGAAAACTTAATGACATTAGGGGAGTTGAAAAAATCTCAGATATCTGCTGAGAATATTAAGTGTTTACATTATAAAATTGTTATATATATATTCCATGTATTTCTGTATGAAAAAATATACACACATAAAATCAGTTAAGAGAAATATATATATTGTATAATCTTATTTATACATGGAATCCAAAAAAAAAAAAAAGCTCATAGAAATAGAGATCAGGTTTGCGTATGCCAGAAGCAAAAGATGAAGGTTGAGAGAACTGAGTGAAAGTGGTCAAAATGTACAAACTTCCAGTTACTAGATAAATAAGTCCTGGAGATATAACATACAGTGTAATGAGTATATCATCAGATTGTACTATACATTTAAAAGTTGCTAAGAGAGTAGATCTTAAAAGTTCTCATCACCTGGGAAAAAACTAACTGTGAAGTGATGGATGTTAACTAAACTTATTGTGGTAATATTTTTGCAATATACCCATATATCAAATCATTATGTTGTATACCTTAATATTATACAATGTTATATGTCAATTTTATCTCAATAAAATAGAAAAAAATTACAAAAATTATACACAGAAAATAAATGCACATACGCAACCCCTAAAATTATTTATGTACATATACATTTATACTTACATATACAGACATGTCTACCATTAAAACTATATAAATATTCTATACACATACACATGAATCTATTAAGCATCACTTAGATATGTACATATATACTGATATAAACGGTATACATTTCAAGATATTTAAAAAATGCAATTAAGTATTTTCTGTGGTCTATCCTATGAACTTAGCAAGTCACGTACTAATGACGCACTCTGAAGTCAATGTAAAGTAAATAGGAGGTGAAAATATTATTATAATGTTTCTTTTGTTCTCCTTTTAGTGTTTGTAAAGTCCCATCACACTTCGCCTTGCATTTTATTCATCAACGTGCACGCTTCATCTCTCAATTGGACTACAAATTATTTAAAGGCAATGATATTCTACTAGTATTCACATCTTTCAGTGCCTAATAGAGTGATCTGCACATAATAGAGGCTTAATAAAATCTGAAGACACCGAATGAATAGACTAGTCAGGAAACATAAGCTCCATTCTGAGGTCTTTTACTAACTACTTTCTTAAATTTGGGCCAGTTTAATTTTGTTGGAACCCAGTTTACTCATCCTTACAATTATAGGATTGGTTTAGTTATTCTCCAAGGGATTTGGAGGGGTTTTTTTGTTTGTTTCACATATTAAAATTTTTTCAAAAATAATATGCTTTATAACATTATGCAGATACATAGATTCTGCTGTGATACAATTTTATCATTTCTTCCATCAAATATATTAACTATCAAAAAAGAAAAGTCAAGTAAAATACCTAAAACTAACAGGTATGTGTAGTATGTACAGAGAAGTGTCAAGAAGTAAAAAATACAATATATGGTCTTTTACAACTGGCTATTTCATTTAAAAGTCAGAAATCTCAGAATCTAGAATGGGCTTTGCACTTAATGGCTGGGTGACCTTCAGAAACAAGTCAATTAACTTCCAAGGCTCTATTTCCTGGTCTGTAAAATAAAGATCATAATATCTGCTGTATCTCCTTCTCAGCATTGATGTGAGGTCCATTAATATATATGAAAGCAGTTTACATGGTGCTGTACGAATGAAGGCTGTAGTTTTATACCTCAGTACCAACGTTTTAATGGTATTCGACTATATATTATCATGGCACAATAAATTTAAAATGCACCAAGGTTCTCCTAAAAAGAAACATAAAATAAAATGATAACTGTGATGGGAAGCAGCTCAGAAAACTTAATTACATTATGCAAATATAAAGTAATATTACTTTATATCTTGATGCAGATTTGTGAATCAGTTACAGAAACACATTCCAAGCAGTATATATATATATATATATATATATATATATATATATATATATATATATATATATATATATATATATATCTAGGTAACAAATAAATATTTCTAAGAAGGGAAAAATAAAAAATTTTATACTATTTCTTATTTAAGCCAAAAGTTGTAGGCTCTTAAATCTTTCTGAAAACTATTCATTAATGTTGAAAAGATAACATTTTAAATGACAACATTCTGTAACAGCAGAGACATGGATGGACCTACCTTAAAATATAACTTTCCTAATTTTCATTTTCATAGGGACTTTGAGAATATGGGCTTGATGGCAAAAGAGAATATGATCATGACTGCCAAGAAACAGATGCTTGTGCCTAACATAAGGAGAAACATACATCAAACACAGAGCCTGTGGTTTCCTAGAATCATAATGAGGTAATTTCCAGCCCACAGGAATGCTAATAAAATGGTATGTATATGCTATTCATTTACTCATTTATTAGTTCATTCAACAAGTATTTATTTTGCATGGGGTACCATGCTTGGAAGTAGAGACTCCATAGTCTATAGAAAAAAAAATGATGTGTTTCTTTTCTTCCCAGAGTTTTCAATCAGACACAGAGAAAAAATGTTTAAGAACATGGAAGCAGGGTGGCATATTGGTGAGACTGCAGACAGCTTACAGATAGGCACTTATTAAGCCTCAGTTTCCTCATAGGTTAAAAACGAAACAGTACTATTTCTGATCTCATGAGTCTTTTAGAGATTAAATAAAATAATGCATATCAATCACTGATGTAATACATAGTAAATTCTTTGTAAATGGTAGACTTTAGGTGTTGATAAAGACTTCTTTACCAGCTAGCTATACAACTTTAAACTAGTCGAACAGACTTTACGTCATGTTAGAACATTATACAAGGAAGCTCGCTTTATTCATAATTTAGATCTTGAAAATATATGCCATGTTACTCCTTGAGAAATAAAATATAAAAATAATAATATTTTTGGCAGAGTCCCTTTGAAATTTACCTGAAATCTATTGAAACAGTGGGAAGACACAGACCAGGTGACAAATTTTAGAGTCCTTCAACTAATAATACTTACATAGGGCTTCATTTTCATCTCTTTGTACAGCTTTTTCACATTATAAAATCACACTGCCAATATCAGTTAGTGGAAGGGGGAGAAGACATTCTAAAACTAGGAATTGGATGTTTCACTTGGTTGTTCCCTCATCCATCTTAATTTAGACACTATAACCACACAGCACCTGGCACCCATTCCTCCCACTCTGATGGAAATAATGGTCATGTCTATGAATGTTTAAAAGCAAAAATGGAAGGGCATCCATTTCAGCTTCAAACACAAACACTTCCATTTTCCTCTCCAGTAAAACCCTTAGCAGTAATTCTTTTAAGAATGCTAAGGATTAAAATAAATACTCTTTGTTATGTTGAGTTCATAACTCTTAGTAATTCTACTTAGACAGGGTTCCTTTAAGGAATATGCTAACAATTTAGAAATGCGTGTTTGAAGCAGGGTAAAAGGAACTGTCGAAACTGGCACTCTCCAAAAATAAGCCACATCCTGAATATCAATAATATATTGTATAAATTTAATTTGCTACTTTACATTTAAGGCATTTCTAGCCAGGAATGATACAATGCAGCTGTATCTAAGATCAATAGCTCAGATTTGTTTTCACTACAAGCACTGCATAATTAGCATATTTTTATTATACTAATACAAAACTGCTTAACATTTGTTCAATTTTGTGATAGTTTATAAACTAAAAAGCCTTTCTGCAAGTATTAGCTCATATTTCAAAGTTCCAATTTTTTACATGAGACATTTTAAACAAACAGCAATAAGATTAGGAAAAATAATATAAACTAAAGGACCAGATACTATTCTTGGGGCTTTACATGCATTGATTGACTCTAAATAGTCTAAAAAAGCAGATAATCTCTTTTATACTTATGAGGACATTAATAGTAGGAAAAATGGTAAAAATTTTAATTACATTGGCGATTATACTTAGTAAATAGCAGACTAACTAATCCTGACCAAGTTTCAATCAATGAAGACAATTTAAAAGGCTGGGGGTGAAAAATGCCAAATTTTAAAAAGCATTGAAGAGCAAACAAGATTATAAAGAATTACCAGGCTGAGATACAAAGAGAAATAGAAACTCAGAAGCAAGAACATAGAGAGCACTCAGGGGTTTTGGTCTGATGGTATTTGTTGATCCATGACAGATGGCTAAAATGCTGAACTGAGTTTTTGACAGATGAATGAGGCTAGAGGAAAAAAGCTGGAATCCAGATAAGCTGTCCTTGCTATGGGAGGAGACCTCAGAGCACTGTATACTAAAAGAAAATAAGAAGTAAAAGTAAATGAATATTCATAAAGACTGGAGCCTGGCTATGAGTCATCTGGATGACCCAGAACATCTCAAACTGCCAATTTAGATTAAAGTAATCTTAGAATGCTATTGTCCATGGGAGCTTGGACAAAGCAAAAGTAAATTGACCTAGAGGGTTCAAATGATTTCTATTAACACTTATTAACATCATCATGCTTGGCACACAATCAAAAGTGACCAGAGACAGGAGGAGACAAAAAAAAAAATGCATAAGAACCAGCAGAACCAAGAGATGAAAAAACACACAAAGACTTAAAATATTGTAATTATCAGAAAGGTACTGTAACACAATATGCTTACTTAATTCAAGGAGATAAAAAATCAAGGTTGAAAAATTTGAAAGGAAATCTGAAAATATAAAAGGTGATACTGGAAATTTCGGAAAGAATAGAAATTGTACAAATGAAAAAATAGCAACCAAAATTAAAAATCAACAGATGAATTCATTGTCAGTTTAGGTGAAATAGAAGACAGAATCAGTGAATGAATGATAGGTCAAAAGCATGGAGAGATCAAAAGAGGTAAAATGATCCAAGATATGAAAGAACAGAGCCATGGAAGGATCCAGGAGACAGAATGAGACAGGGGCAATGCTTCAAAAAGATAATGGCTAAATTTTTTCCAGAATCGATTAAACATACCAATCCATAGATTCAAGAATTCCAATAAGTAACAGCAAGAATTAAAAATAAAGAGAAAATCTTAAAACCTGTCAGAGAAAAATAGATGGCTGGATGACAAAAGAACGACAATTATACTGACCGCTGACTCTTCAAAAGCAACATGAGGAGCTGTGGACAGTGGAATAATATTTTCAATATAAAGAAATAACTGCCAAATTAGAATCCTATATCCACTGAAAACAACCTTTAAGAATGAAGGTAAAATAGGCATTATAGATGCATACTGAAGAAAATTCTAAAGGGTATTCTTTAGGCAGAAGAAAGTGATGCAAGAAGGGATAAGGAGCAGAGTAAAAGTCTAGGCAAATCTAAATTAACACTGCTTATTTAAAAGTAAGAACATTTCTTGTGTGATATATATGCATATATATATAATGCATAAAAATAAAACACAATTTTATAATAAAGAAGAGCAAACATAGTTTTAAGGTCTTGGAAGAAGATAGATATATGGATTAAAATTAAACTGTGATAATTCGAGAATATACTTACTAAGGTTAACACTAAAAGAATAAAGTAAGAAGTGTATAACTTCTACATTAATAGAAAAAAGTTTATTGATTAAATATTTCCTATCAGTCCAAAAGAACTTAGGAGAAAACTATAATTTGGGGGACATAAAAAAACACTTGAAAGTACATCTGAAAGCCAGTGAAATGAATAATTTCTAAAGGGTCCTCTACATCTATAACATTTTAAAAATCAATTAATTGTTGCCTGCACTCTCTACACAACTTTGCTACAAATAACTAATCTTAGTATTTTGCTTCTGCTTACAGTTCTCACCTTGATGGTTTTACAAATACCCATTCTTTTTAGGATGCTGTTATATAACTTGCTATCACACATTTCAGGTTTGCCTCCTTGCTCCTTTTAGTTATTCTTTCCCTTCTTTTCTCTCTCCATGGCCACCTCCTTCTCACCTTTCATTTTCTTTGGTTTTGATTGTTTTGTGGTTCCTTGTGTAAGGAGTGGTTGTTTCCTAACAATTCTTCTGAATGATTTCCTAGTTTTTTAAATCGTGAGGATACCCACCAACGAGCTCTCGAGTATCATAGAACCATAGACTGACATTGCTTCTTTTTTTTCTCAAAAGAATATTTAAAACCTGAGGTTTTTAACATACACGACAAGCGCCAGCAAAGTGTAGCTAATGAAAGGATAACATGGGACAATGTTAGTCATACGAGGATAGTGACAATATTTTGGTCACATACAAATGAACTGAAGGAGAAACTAAAACATCTGATGTTGAAGATATCAAGTTTGGTGTTTTGTCTGATAAAATAAACTTATCTGTACTTCATTATTCTCAAAGAATTATCTCAAAGAATTATTTTCTAGTTTAAAAAACTGAAGGTTGAAAATAGCATAGATGATTTTTATCTACACCTTCCTTTTCTTTTTTCCTGCTACCTCATTTCATATCATTTATTGTGGGAAAGACTGCACTACTTTGACAGTATTAGTTACCCAGCACAGCAAAGCATTTGTGAGAGAGAAAAAAGAAGAATCTTATGTGATTAAATACTCATTGAATTTTGAAAAATTTAACCATGTATCATTAGCACAGCACTGAATCCAAAGGAAATTGTGGGAATTTTAGAATATCATCCATAAATTTTACATTTTGATAGGGTTGTCTTTCTAAGTGACTGAAACTTTATGCCTTGCTACTCTCATTTTAATATCAGACCTAGAAAAACAACATAGTATATTACACAGCTACACAAAATCCAGATATATGTGCATTTTGTAAACATGTTGATTTATATGACATTTAATATACTAGCTAGACATTTTATAAACTGACATAACACTGTAATTTTAATAGCCAACATTCTACCTTACATAAAACTTTAAGAAACAAAACAGTTTCATTTCCTATCCTTAATCTATGAGAGAAGATTTCATCTTTAGAGAATAAAATATAATTAAGCTCAACAAATTAGCAACCTCTCACATGTTAACTGGAAGACTTTTCAGTCTTCCATATAAAATAACTCTCCTTAAAACAGGAAATATTTGTGGAATTAAAAAATTCTTTTTTCAAACAAGGTATGGGAAGAGTTTAACACAATGACTTTGTACATTTTAATGTGCACATTCTATTACAATTCCCCCTCTGGGTTTGATTTTTAATATTAATTTGGATAATACCCTGGGGTGAAGGTTGGTCAGTGTTTTTTTTTGTTTTTTAAAATAGAACCTTTCTCTCATTGTTAGGTGTTCAGTCATAGGCAATTTAAATAAAAAAGGTAAAAATAATCCAAATAGAGTAAAAGTTGATACTCCTTAATATTCACAAGATGATGTTCCCTCACTCTTCCATGCCTTTTGATG
This sequence comes from Macroglossus sobrinus, assembly GCA_004027375.1. Classification (NCBI taxonomy): domain Eukaryota; kingdom Metazoa; phylum Chordata; class Mammalia; order Chiroptera; family Pteropodidae; genus Macroglossus; species Macroglossus sobrinus. The sequence continues at coordinate 287,867 of PVKZ01000066.1, forward strand.
TAGTTATTTTTAGCAATAACAGCTCTGCTTGTGTCTCATTCATTATGCAGTCAGTATAAATCATCATTAACATTACAGAAAAGAACAGCATATGGCTTTAGAAATACTCATTCCATCTTATCCACCAGCTATCACTGTATAGTTATCTCTGTACAGGAGCCTGAGAATAGTAATCCCAAAGACTTTAACTCTTTTAAAAATATAACGAATGGTCTAAAACCCCAAAAAAAGAGATGTATAACATATTACAAAGCAAGGTAGTTTTCTTTTACTATTTAATGTGTCATATGCTCATAAATGAAGTAAATATGTCAAATATACCATTATTTTTGTCCTCTTCCTCTTATTTGTTATTACCCCTGCAGCTTGATATAATGAGGCAAGGTATTGTAGAGCAGTATCTTTTTTATGTCTTTCTTGCTGTTTAACAATAATAAAAAGAAACAAATCTAATATTCTGTGTACTTATTATGTGCCCAGCATTGGGCTAAATGCTTTATAAGCACCATCTCTTTAAATTCATCTACAAAACTCTATCAGGTAAGAACTATAATCACTTTAATTTAATAAGAAGAAATTGAGATTTGGAGTGATTTACTAAATTTCTTGAGTTAACCCAGGCTAATATTAAACTCGGTTCAAACTCAAACTCAGTTGTGTTATATGAAATGGTGATACAGAAGAAGATTTTCATGGAACTGCTCCATGGTCATGAAGTCTTCACAAGTCAAGGCAGTTTGAACTGAACTGATTTTTAAAAAGAGTTGTATCAGTATTTTTTAAATCACTGTCCAGAGTTAGAGATGAGTAGGTAGAGAGGTAAGTAGGTAGGTAGATAAGCAGGTAGGTAGGTAGGTAGGTAGGTGGGTAGATGATAGTTAGATGATAGATAGAGAGACAGACAGACAGACAGACAGATTGCTATCCCATATTTGTCAGGGTGTTTCTGAATTAAGAGTTGGCTGACATCAGTTTTAGTCACAGATGCATGACCTTGGCTGGTAACTTTCTCGTGTTTGTTTTCTCATCTATAAAGCCTTAATTCTATCTTTGCGTAGCTCACCTTCTAGGATGTTTGAGACAGCATTTAGGAAACTGAAAGGAGATGCTTAAGTGTCATCAATAAAAACTGCGGGGAGGGGGAGAATAAAGAACAGAAAAATCACCAAGGTTTACATCTCTAAAGCGTTATAATTTCAAAAGGCTAAGTAAGGCAGGGTTAGATGCTGTCAAATAAAAAGCTTTCTTTTATGAAATATTTATTTCCTGAAAACCTTTCCCAGGAGAGCAGAGCAAGCAAGCATAAGAGTTTGTCCTTCACAGAGAGAGCAGTAGAGTGCAGCAGTTAGGGAAGCCAATTTCAAGGTCAGGTATGACTGATTTGAAATGGGCTTGGCCATTTCATTATCTAAAAGACCACAGAGGTTGTTTAACATCTCTAAGGCTCACTTTCCTAGCTATAAAATAGAAATAATAACAGCTATCTGAAATATGGTTGCAAAAATTAAATAAAAATAATGTATACAAGGTGCCTGGCATTGTGTTTGGCATAGAAAAATGTTCCTGGTGCTTTGAAAAATGCTCAATAAATGGTTTTTGCAGAATGATATCTTGAATGATTTCCTGCCAATGCACATGTTGTTATTTTTTTTTTCAACTGTAGGCCAAGCCTGAGTGTTTACATGCCATTTTAGGTTAATAAAGAATCCAAGCAGGTAGAGGGGTTAGAAAGAATCTAGGCAAGTTTGTTAGACTGGAACAAAGTGAACGAACAGGGTGTGAGGGTGAATGTCCCAGGACATATGCACAGAGGTGATGTAATGCAGAAACAAGAACAGTGGTTCTATTTTGAATGAGTAGGGGAGTGAAGTCAATGAGGCCATGAGGACCTAACCTAGTATGACAACAAAAGGCATGGCTGAAAATTTTACAAAAATAAATCATTAAAGATGAAAGAAATCCGCTGGTGGATGTGAGGTAAGTTAGACTTCTGAGTAAAGCAATAGTAATATTCCAGTTCACTCAGGACAGACTTGCTTCACACCTGCTTTCCTTGTGTAACGATTAACAGTAATCTAAAAGTGTCTAGGTCTAGACAATAAATTATACATAGTCCTCTTATTTCTGAAGCTTCACAATAAAGGAGGAGTTATTTGGAGGGATTCTAGATGAGGTTTTCATAAAAGTTGTGAAAGCCACAGATCCTTCAGTAACATGCTGTATGCTTTAAAGGTTTTGTACTGTCTCTTAAATTCATGGTCACATTCACCCAGAAAAAAGAGCCTCAGGTTTAGAGTCCCAGAGAATGCAGCAATGCTCCTCTCTCTCTCTTTTTTTAATCTAGATTATTTTTCTCCAAATTAATCACAACAATAGTTTTGAAAAATAGGTCACCTAGATTTCAAAACTATTTTGTTTCGAGCCATCTGGGTCTGAGGATGATTTTGAAATTAGCTGTTCTTGGTAGCATGGCAGAGACCTGACATAACACATTTATTTGCACATCTGCCAGTGTTGCTGCATTGTTCTGTGTATTTGATATTCAGAAGATGTATCAAGAATTCGAACCTTGCAGAAACAAACTACTCAGCATATCAATTAGGATGAGTGTGTTGTGCATACAAAGCATCACTATAGAAAAGCTTGGAACATGGTTGGGATATGTGGGTTTTAAAAATGAAGTATTACTGAACAGTTGCAAGTTAAATTATATTCTGCATGGGTGATATCTTCCCCTGTCCCTGACTGGTTCTTCTAAGAAAGGTGGTTCATGCAGATTCCTGATTTGCTTCTCCAAATTCCTACCACCTTAGCCCATGTTTAACACATTTAATTGATTCTGTATGAAGCTTTGATTAAATGGCATCTAAGAAAGCAGGTCATGTGACTTCACGTATTTCTTATAACACCCAACATAATGATAAAAAAAGATTAGTGGCTTCATTTGGAATCACTGCCATTTTATGCTCTTTCCCCATCTTGCTGGAGTAATATTTAATATTCTTCTCTTTCACCATGTGTTTGTGGGTTCAAGAGTTCTATTCATAGCTGCTATTACCACAGGAAAAAAAAATGGTTCTATCTCTCATAAAAAGTGGAGTGTGTTTTGTAAGAACACTCTCTTAAATTATAATAAGTGAAATTTAAATATGGTTATTTCTCCCTTTCTGCTTCAATAGTGGATAGAAGAAAAGACATAGGACTCCTTGTGGTGATGATGATGAAGAAGGAAGAAGAAGAGAAGAGGAAGGAGGAGGAAGGAGGAGGAGGAAGAGGAGGAGGAGGAGAAGGAGGAAGAGGAGGAGGAGGAGGAGGAAGAGGAGGAGTAAGAGGAGGAAGAGGAGGAGGAGGAGGAGGAAGAAGAAGAAGAAGAAGAAGAAGAGGAGGAGGAGGAGGAGGAGGAGGAGATATTACTAAGAGCACTACTACCTGAGCTGTTCGTGATAATGAGAGATGTGTACTGAACATTTGCTAGGTGCTGAAAGCCTTACTTGCATTATGTCATTAATCCTCAAAAAAACTTGATGAGGTCAGTTCAGTACTATCACCCTATTGTTTGAGTGAGGAAACCAAGGCTTGGCGAGGTTAAGCAGCTTGCCCAGTGCCACATAGCTGGTACTTTTTCATGAGATCAGGATTTAAATCCAGATCTATCTGACCTTTGAATGTGCTCTTAATCTCAGGCTATGATATGTCTCTTTCATAGTAGGAAGTTCTGACATACCCAACACCATCCTGCTGTTATAATCTTACAAGGTTATATTAGAATTCTTCTGTCTTCCCAGCACCTTCAAAGGAATACATAAAATTAAAATCTTTATAATGCTCATGGAATTTAAGATTGACATTTAAGATTGCCCATGTGAAACTGTTACTCATAATTAAGTGATGGTTTAGGTGAGGACATTTTTTAATCTATTAAACTCTGAGGTTCTTAAGAGGAGAGATGGCATCAATCATTTCATCTCCACTGATGAGCACAAAGGTTGACAGGCAGTTGTCCAGGTAATGCTTACTGAATAAATAAAAAAATTTTAAAAAACTTTACTTGTGACGAGTTGTGAGTTGTAAGAGCAGATCAACCATAGAAAAACTGAAACAACTTCAGTCTCTGCTGGGCTCCATGAGTGACAAAGGAGGAAAGAAATGGAGAGAAATATCTGTCGCTATGCTTATGCTGTTACTGCACCACCTCATTCTTGACTTCCCGAACTCTTATCCTTCTGTGCTGGTGTTTTCCATTTTGCTCCCTATGCCCTTTTGTTTTCTTGTTTATTCTTGATATACTTTTCATCCTTCCATTTGCCATTGCTGTTTCAGCATCTTTGTATATAAGGTTATTGACAAAATAGATTGCTTTCCAAGAAGAACAACAGTAATTGATTTTGGGGTAAGATTTACAAACTACATGCAGATCGTAACAAACTTCTAATAAACTGCTTTCTCTCTCTAATGAGTGTGAACACAGAGCCTGATTCATCCTCTGGGTAAAAGGAGAAGGTGTAGGGGGCATCCCGAGGGCCCTTGCAGACAGCTACATGAGAAGAAAATGCTCTACCACAAGAAAACATTCTCTCCTCCCAGGCAGACTTTCCACCAGTTTTGCAATGTTCTAGCAGATGGTTAGAGTGGGAATGTCCTGTGGATCTCCACATTTTGGGTCAGTATCCGAAAAAAGGGGTCCTCCAAGAACCCTGCAATTCAGGTGTCTCTATTTCAATGTGTTTCTCATCTGCCAGACCTCCACTTGAGTGCTGTCTGTGCCAACAACGTCACCTTGGTTAAATTACTGAAACTGTCTTAATTCTTGTTTGAAAAAAGTGGGTGGTACGAAACTCAAATCAATAATTTACAGAATAAGAAAGTTGCTTGTTATTATTACAGGAACCATCTTGCTAAGATTTCCACCAACTGAATTCTCATATTTAATGATTAGTCTTAGTTAATATAACTGGCTATCTCAAAACTCTGTTCATTAGGTGTGGTTCAAAATTCTCTTCATTTTAGCTGTTGTACTTCCTAGCGAACATTGTCATTGGTCACTCATTGTAGGTACCATTTCTATGAAATAATGAAGTCAGCAGGTGGACTAGAATTAGCACTGGTTTGGAGGCCAGGAGTCTGACAGTTCTGGTCTCAGTTTGGACTCCGGCTCATTACAACTCTGAACAAGTCATCTCTTCCTTGAGCCTCAGGTAGATTAAATCAGGCAAACCCTATAAACTAATGTTATTTCTGACCTCTTATTCCCTAACCGGACTTAAGAGAGAAATTAGTAAACTGTTTCTCAAATGCAAACCTCAAGATCTGAGGTTTTCTAGTTCATTTAATTTCCTAATTAAAATTTTATTTCAATCATTGCCAAGAACATTCTAGAAATATTAATCCATTTAATTTAAAGAACATTACTTACTAAGGGAAGTTAGTAATGTTCATTTAATCAAAACCCTGGATTTTAAAGATATCTAATGTTGAGCATTTATATGTACCATTTACACAAATTTTACGTGAGCCCTGTACTGTTTCAAAGTTAAAATACTGGACATATTCAGGTAACTGGTAGCACTTTAGGAAATTTAAGGTCAATTTTTCACATATATCTGCTGACTATTATTATTTCCTCACTAAGTTCACAATATTATATAGGGACAAGAAGACAAGAAGAGACACTACACTTAAAAAGGAGAGATTTGAGGTGTTCCTAGTTACTATTATTGCCTAAGATATTTGATTTGTAAGACCACATAAGTATTCATTTATCTCTTTTACTACAGGGATGGGTATTGGTCCTATTAGATAAGATATGTGCTGACTATCGGATGTCAGTCTCAGCAATTTCCATTAAAAAACACAATTTGGAGAAAAAAGCCAGGATGTTTCTAGGAACAGTCACTGTAATAACAGAAATTTTAAATGCTATATTTAATTTTTATTTCTTTAAGTACTGCCTGATCTTGTAGAATAATTCTCACTTTAATGTCAAAACATTTCCTAATAAAATTAATTATAAAGCTGAAGCATACGATTATCACAAAATTTTTTCTTTGTGCCCTGTTCTAGCTTTGCTGTAACTCAGCTCTTTCAGTGTTATAAATCTGGGCTATGAATAAAAAAGAATGCAAATTTTTATTTTTTTATTTTTAGATTTTTAGATATTCAAGTACTTTTTTCTTGAGGCAGGGAGAAATGAAGAAGATAAGTGGCACTGAGCTTCTAATTTCCCTTAACTGAGAAGGTGAAGATTTAAATTTAGAACTGAAGTTCTCAAAGGTTGAAAATGTTACAGATTTTTCCATAATTCTCCTAATTCTGTAATCTTTAAAGTATATATTTTGACCAAGAGTGCCTTTTAAGCTGTAATAGATCCACAGGTATAGCTGTTTAAAATATTATGCAGGGATTGGCTACAACAGCTGCTCATTGATTTTAATATTCTGCTCATGAAATATGTTAATTCTATTGGAAAATAACATTCTCATTAAAGATAGTCAGTATTCTTGATGGATTAATTTGAGCGACTTAAATGTCTCAGTTGATACAAGTATCTTACTGAGCACATACATATATAGATATGCTTTTTTATATAAAATGTTAATATGATGAATTTAAGTAGCTTTATTTTATGAAAAGAATTCAAAATATGGCAATTCGATGTGTAGGTCAGGCAGACAATTACTTAGCACTGAACAATGAAATTTGAACTTCCTTTATAGAACTGTTAGACGAATAATGGCAAGTGTATTAGTAAATGTGACGCTGGTGATTAACTGCTTGAGCTCTGGAGGGAGAAAAACTTAGAATCAAATATTAACTCTTCCATTTACCAGATGTGCGACCTTGAGCCAGTTACTTTGCTAAGTTTCGATCTGCACATTGGAAAAAGAATGATGAGTGTCGGCTACCTCACATTATGGTCATTAGGATTTAATGAGATCATGAGATGATCATGAGTAAAAGAATGCCATTAAAATTTTAATCAAGGCCAATGATATAATAAATTCTGCAAACCAAAGAGAGATAACAGATCAAAATATAAGTTTTCAGTGTATATCCTGACAACTAGATTCATGTCCTATGGGTCTTCACCCAAGTATCTTAATCAAGTTATAGGATATAAAATGTTTGAGGGTGAAGAAGGGTTTTGGTTAGTTGGTTTTATAAAAGAGGTCTCAGAGGATGATATATCACACCTGCTCCTTAACCCTCACCAAGGAGGAAGGATGAGGGAGGGGACATTTGTCTTCACCACAGAAGCCTAGTGAGGGGCTTTAACGTGTCCACTGGGAGAGCTTGATATGGGTCTCCCAGAACCTTAGAGGCAATGGGTTTGAGTCTGACTTCTAACAAGAAATTTTGGAAGCAGCAGAGAGGCTGGGGTGATGCTTTACTGGGACAGTAAAAGAGAGTTTCTGCTGTCACTGCATTCCTTCTAATAGCAGATCAAAGAATATGTGAGTTTACTCTCAAATTTAAGCCACATGGGGGAGAAGTTAGTCTAGGGGTATCTTCACATATCTGAAGAAAACCACCTGGAAGGGGCACTGGGACTCTATCCATGAGAGTCCATGTGGACTGTCCTCCCAGACAACCAGCAGCAGAGTGACAGGGTGGCCAGCCAAAGGGGCGACCCTGAGAGTTATTGCTCCAGGTGCCCACAGAATGCCTACATGAAGAACACACAAACGTGTCTACAAGGTAAAAGAGTCAGCTTCAAACTTTTCTCTTGTGGGAAAAAAATAAGGTCCATAGAAGAAGCCCTCTTGGAACAGTACCAATTCAAGTAATAACAACTCCTTTATCTTCCTTTGCCCTTCCTTTCCCAATGCTCCAAACACAGAGAAGGAGTTGGGGGGTGGGGGTGAGAAAGAGAGAAGGACTTCCCTACTCCCTTCTCCGCACACACTGCAAGAAGATAGCTGCCATTGTGATGGGAGAAAATTCAACATTAAATCAAGTTCAGAGTTGTGACCATCCTCTGGAACTGGATAGTCTAATTAGTAAAATGAGACTATCTGTGATTTAAGAAAATCACAGGACTTTCTGTTACCTAAGACTGATCAGAAAAGTCATAGCCCCCTGCCTTTTCCATCCAAGGTCATAGAAGGATTATGCCTAGTATGTAAATTTTAAAGAGAGAAATCAAAACAAAAATTATTGTGTTCTATTAGCTGTACTTATTGAAAGTAAACCACTCTCTGTCTCTCTTTTTTTAATCAACTGGAAAACCTTATTTACCAGACACCAAACTCTTATCCATAAAACTGTATGATGCTTTTTCTTAAATCACACTCTTAACCTAATTTCCTGGCTTTAGCCTGGTGCCAAGAAGGGGAAGGAGTAATTGTCACACATACTCTAGCACAATGTTATATAGGGACAAATATGTAAACTGGAAATGTAGGTGGCACTAAGATCTAAGGCCTAATCATAGAATCAGAGTGAAAGCACATATCAATTACTCAGATATAAAGAAGAAATTGAGGACTGATTGCCATTACATACATATGCATATTTTTGCATATATATATATATATATATATATATATATATATATATATATGCAAAATCAGTGCTCTGTGAAACCAGACTGAACATTACTGGGAGAGGGGAGGGATTTGGGTGCTAATTATAGCAGCTGTGACAAGCTGTGACATAGTCTTAGTCCTAAAGGACAAGCCAATTTCATAAAATTTCTTTTTTCTGCCAGTTGACTAACAGCCTTTCCTGGGCTAGGACCTGGTAGTCATCTCGATGGATCTTCCCTACAATGCCAAGTCCTCCCCACTGGGGAAAGGATATCTGCATTTCCAAGAATTTTTTGACAACTTAGAAGTAGTATGGGATGGTCGCAATAATACTGAAATTTTGCAGGTTCTTCTCTCATCTTCTGAGAATCCCTTGGCATAATGAAAGGGCGAAAACTACAGCTCCGAAATCAGGCTTTGCTTCCACAGCCAGAGCTTAGCATAGTGACTGGCACTTAGTCTGTGATCAATAAATGACAGTTGGGGGGAAAAGCGTCTCATTATCATCACTGTAACCCATCTGGAAGCACAAACCTCACTTATAAGCTTGGTGAAGAGGAACACTGCCTCTCAAATGCACTGTGGGTTCCTTTTATGTGAAGAGGAATTTAAGTATAATCATAAATCGTTAGAGCTGGAAGGCCCGATAAGATGATTTATTGCAGCCGCTCATAGTATCCTAGACAACTCACATTTCACATAGGACTGACTTCTTAGGAGGGAGGTGATCAGTACAGAGTGCTCTGTCTATTCAGGTTTGTAAGTGCATTATTAGCTATATCCTGCTGCAAAAAAAAAAAAAAAAAAAAAAAAAACAAAACAAAAAAAACTCAATTATACAAAATACAGACATGCTAATAAGCTAAGTTAGGTGGTAAGGTATCACTGCATGAGAGTTTTTTAAAACTTTACCTACATTCTAAAATAATTTTGTACTTCACCAAACACAAATTTAAAATATTTGCACAGAGTATATTGAAAATAATTCTGATAACTGCATCACAAAAAAATTATCAGATATATACCTTAAAAAATATATAGCAACTGCAGCTTCAGAATGTGAATGCCTAAATGCTATTTCGTAGAGGAGAATTGTGGGTGGGATTTATTTTGTATTTATTCCTGTGAACTTTATTACTTTATTTTCTAAATTTTCTAAAATAAACATATGCAACTTGTTTATTATATAAGGTAAAATTTATATAAGTACATATATTTCCTAGAAGCAAGGAATTTTGTTTTTTCTTGATTTATTTACCAGAAAATTTAAGAAATCTTTGTTTTACTTTGCCATTGTCTACAGAGTTTGGTTATATATTTATTATTGGTTAAAGAACAGAAAATAAATAGAGATGGGTAATATTTATTCTGAACACTAACTAAAGGGAAATAACTTTCCTTAAGCAATACACAAGAAAGTGTCTTCCTAGCTTCAGGGAAAGCCTGTGAGCTATAATTGAATATTGAATTAATGGTACTAGTTTAGAATCAATGGTCAATATGATCAATACCTGAGCTGAAATGAAATGTGAGTATGGGCATCAGCAAAACTCCTGAAAAGAAACAGCACTCAAGATAAACTCCATTTGCTGTTGGAGGTCACAGCTAACCATACCAGTCAAGGTGACAATAGTTTTAATGTTGACCAAATTGTGGGTGGCACTTATTTTGTATCTATTTCTTTAAATTTTATAATTTTATTTTCTAAATGAACATATATACAACTTGTCAAATATATAAGAAGATAAAAGTTGTATAAGTGTATACATTTCTCTAGAAGCAAGGAATTTTGCTCATTTTCTTGATTAATTAATGAAAGGTCCAGCTCAAAGTTTCATTTGAACACAAACACACACATGTGACATGCAACACATACACACACAGACACACAATATTAAAATACAACAGTTTTGTCACTGTGGAACCACACTGATGAACAAGGTATTGTTATTTGTTAAGCCACATGAATCCTCTCTTTCTCTCCATAACACATGTGGATCATATATATTTTTATACCACTGTATGTTTTTAAATGAATTTTTGTGGAATTTTTGTGGGATAGCAACATGTTCCTCATGATAACCAGAGGCACCCTGAGCTGTCGTAAAAGCACAGCTAACCAATACTGAACTATTGACTCAAAGTGCATAGTATACCCTGATGATTGCTTATTTGACACAACTAAGGTGCAGAGCAGCCCCCTAACAGCCCTGGCCTCCCACACGCTCTGAGATCTAGCTCAGTCACAGCATGTTGACTTGCATAAGTCAACTTATTCTTGAGCTCTTCTGTGGCAAGAAGCAAGTTTGCTTTCATTCATTTATTCAAGAAATTCAAGAAATACTTATTGAGCAATTATTATGTGCCAGGTATCAGTTGAACAACCGATGAAGTTTGGCTCTCATGGAGCTTACAGTCTTGAGGGAAGACAGACAATAACAACAAAAAATATGTAGTATGGCAAGAAACTAAGAAAAAAAATTAAAGCAGGGAAAAAGTGAGATATGGAGGTTTATTTATGCAGCATGGTCAAGAAAGTACATTGTTGGTGCTCAATAAATGCTTTTTATGCAAGTGAATGGGTGCCACTGTACTCAATTCTACATTTGCCCAATTAGTTGGTCCTTCCAGAAATAATAACTTGCAGTGCTCAGCTGTTATGGCCTCCCCAAGGCGTTTCCTTTTTAACTTACTGAGTTGTTAATGACCCCTACACTATTTTTGTGTTAGCAGCAAATTAATTATTGAAACATAAATATTAATGGCTTAGAAAAATATCTAACACAGTACTTGGCATATAGTAGGTACACTGCCAGGTTTGTTCACTTTAAACACTGAAAGCTGGAAATAGGACTAAATTTGGATTCCCCCTCTAGAATTCTACACAGTATCTCAATCCTCAATGTTCAGCTTTTTCTCTTTGAGAAATCTTTCAAATAGCAATAATTATGACCAACCTTACTGAGTGTTTACTGTGATAAATAAATGACTTGTGTTAATCCTTTAGATTATCATTTTATGAATCCTCATACCAATGCTATGAGGAATATATTCATTAATCCTTTTGTCTATGGATACGGAAACATGCCTAGAGAGCTTAGGAGACACAGCTTGTAGGACGTATGACAGGCAAGGAGCCAAGGCTATCTGATTTGGGCTGAGCCAGCATTCATCATCACTCTCACATGTATTGTCCAGATAAACCTTATATTATCCATTGAATTCGAAATAGCTTTTACACAGAAAGCTGGTTGATCTATTTAAAGATACAAAAATCTCTGCTGGTACCCAAATAATAGTGCTTGAATGGGTGTGTATGTGGAGGAAAATTCCTTTCTTTTAATTAGAATCTGTGTATCTCTCACAATAAAATGCAGGCATTAGACTTTGATCTCAAAGAAAACAGCTCAGATATTTTTAAAATCTCTTCTGTTCACTGATGGGATGAAGTTAAAGTTGAGCAAGAGAGAGATCTGGGTTAGTAGATTACCCTTATTGTCTTTCTGTTATCCCAGAAAATAATTTGTGGATAAGCTACCTGATTGAACAGTCCAATGCTATCCTCAGTGCTTATTTAAGAATGGTCCATAGCACCTACTAACCTAATGAATGTAAGGTATCTGTCTAGAAGATCTGTCTTCCTTCTCTCGTTTTTGGCTTGGGTATTACATCTGAGTTGGTTCTAATTTCTCTGTGAACTTTCCAGAGCTACCAGAAGGCTCTTGAAACCCTTAACCTCATAGCGATGTTATCCACAAGGCTCAGCCTTGAAAAAGAGAACTGAAAATTATGCTCCTCTCCAGAGGCTGGCATTTTTCCAAGGTTAATCAAAGCCTAAATTCAATATTCCTTTTCTGCAGCACCCAATTTTTTATTCCTTCCATCCTTTCTTTTTCCTCCCTTTCTTTCTTCCTTCCCTCCTTCCTTCCCTCCGTACCTCCCTTCCTTCCTCCTTCTCACCCTCCCTGCCTGCCTGCCTGCCTGCCTCCCTCCCTCCCTCCCTTCCTTCTTGCCTTCCTTCTTTCCTCCTACCCACTCTCCCTCCTTCCCTGTCTCTCTCCCCCACTCCACCCCTCTTCCCTCTCTGTCTTTCTTTCTCTGCCTCTCTTTCCTTCTTAATAAGCAAGTTGCCTCATTTATTTTTCAAAGAAAAAAAAAGACAAATAAATAAGCTCACACAGGGAATTGGCCCGTCTACAAAAGGTATCTGGAGATATCAAGAAGAGGATCTAGGATGGCTAATAAAATTTTTTTCCCAATGATGCTAATGAAAGAAAACTAGTCTTCTCCAGTTTGTCATGTCATATTTTGTAATGACAGGGGACACTATGTCTATAATGAGGAGCCACCAGGTTCCAACCTGGCCCTCTGTAAGACATTACTAACAACATGCTCAAATTCTTAATGCACTGGAGAAGCATTCTCTAATGTTTATAAATAAATTGCCAAGGATTATCGAAGTCCAGTTGTATTTAAAAAAATCCAAAATAATTCTCCAAAAGTGGTTATATATTATAAACCTATTAAACCCATTAAATACTATTAAACCCATTAATACTACTTCAATACAAATGATACAAAACAAAATAACTGTGCTCCCCACAAAAATAATTACAGTATTTATTAAATAAAATTAATCACAGTTCATCAAAGGCTATAAGGTGTTACAATGAGACAAAAATTCTAGATTCTATGATGGGTGTTTTCAATACTGTCTAAGTATCTCTGTGATTGTACACAGCTCCTCATGTAAACAAACACAACATCGAAGTTTAAATGTGAGACTCTCTTTGGACATAAGGTCTGCCCTCAGCTCCTGTTATAGGCCCATCAAGTTTGCTCCCTGAACAACAGATCTTATAGGAAAACACAGACAGACGAGCCTTGAGGAATGAAATTTAGATGTACACTAACAAACACTTATCAATGACCTGAGAACTGCTCATCAGAAAAATATTTGCCAGTGCAGGAAAATGGAAACTAAAGTTGTTTTGAAATGATTTGGATAACTCAAGATCGATTCTTTTTGATTCTAAAACTTTTAGATTTTGTTAGATTCTGCTTGATTAACTGGTCTTTGATTAAACAGAGACTATCACTAAAAGGACTTTACTGTGGCTGTTATTCCCTTTGCTCACCTAGACCAATGAAGGGACCCACACTTCCCTCACCATTCCTGGCTGCCAGGAGGTTTAACATACTAGCTTTCAGCTAGTATGTTTGATTTTTATGGCCTCTTACTTTCTCTCCTTTTATTGTTTATGATTATATTTCTCACATTTGTTATTGAGCCTGTGAATAACAGATTCTCCTCTGACCTGTATGTTTTTATTTCCCCTGAGAGCTTCAAGATTAAAGGATCATCTTTGATGGCTGTATTTAAAAACAAAAACAAAACACAACCAGCCTTGAGGTGATGTTATTATTAATTCAAGATGCAGGGTATCAACTTTAGTACCTGAACTTCTGTGAATTTATTTTTGTTATTTTGCCTATTCAGAGACTCTCTCAGCCTCAGATTCATAATTAAGAAAAATGTGCACAGAATTTTGGTGAATATTAATACAGTCAGATGACATAATAGAAGTCACATCCTTATAGTAATTTAGTAATAATATTACTATAGCAATATTATTTTCTTACTATTAGCTATGTTTCTAGATGAGGTTTCTAGAGAGTTGAATTCCAGGAAGGTGATTCCAAATTTTGAAATTCTGAGAGTATATGATCTAAGTTGAGAATATCCAAAATAAATACATGGTTTCAAAGAAGTGGACTTTTACATGTTTTGGAGTCAGCCAGAGTAAACACATACACCTTTTTAGGGATCTCTGGAGCACCCAAACTATCAGTGGAGCAGGGCTTCCTATAAGATCTGTTGTTCAGGTACTGCTTAATGGCTCTCGTTCTGATGTGCCTGGGAGAGGTATTTTCTCATCTAATCCTCCCTAGAATAAGCCAGATGACCTAAACTGTATCCATAGATTAAAAAGAGGAATAGAATGAACATGGAGACAGGCCTCCAATTTGCCAGAAGACCAATTTCCTGGAGTCAACTGCTCTTCTGAGACATTAGGTGCCCTTATCTTTTATAGAAAATATTGTTTATACATAAATATAGGAATATATGTAAATCTAATCAATATAAAAAACATAAATAATAAACATATGAAATAAAAATATATGAATTATAAATTTATATTATATATGTAAAGAATTTGTCATGGAGCCTGAAACATGTAAAAGCAATCAAGAAATATTACCGCAGAATGAAATATTTGCAAGTATCAACTAATAACATCTCTGTATTTCTTCCATTTTTAGACATGTATTTTTTTAATTCATTCATTATAAAAATACATATTTTTGTTTTTCTTAAAAAGGATTATTACTCAGAAAGTCTCATTTACGTACATTTGAGGCATTATTGCTGTTAATTTATAATTGGAGACATGGAAGTCCATCTACAGGTTTGCTTTAGTATAGTTTTTTTGCGATTCCTACGTCTTTAAGCATTTATAAGTCCCCTTTAAAGCAGAAAATTGAATTTTTTGCCTACTAGCCTTCATCAGGACCAACTCTCTATGCAGAATAAGTTGTGTCCAATGTTTATTAATGATCAGGCAGTGTCACGGTTCCTAGGTTGTGAAAAAGACTTCACATAAGTACAAATCCCCCCTTACTTGCCCACGTGCCACAGCACCTACTTTACCTACCCAGGCACTGCAGCAGTACCTGAAGACCCAGGAGAGTCTGAAATTTTTGTGCATGCTCAGTAGAGAGTTAGTTCTACGTCACCAGCGCCCAGTGAAACCTCGGATGTGGAGTCTCTAATGAGCCTTCCTAGTAGACAGCATTTCATGTGTGTCATCACAACTCACTGCTGGGAGGTTCAATGGGAGAGGACCCTTTGAAGCTTGTGCCCAGTAGTCATTAGGAGTTCTTTTACAAAGCAAGTGCTTATAAATTTTGGTAGTGACATGGTGTGACCAAGAAAAGGCTGTGCAATCAAATGCAGGAGAATGAACTGCTTGTTCTCCGATGGGGATAAAGGCTAGAAATCATTACACATATAAATGTCCCTGCAAGACAAATTGTTTAAAATATCACCTCTACTTGGCATCAAGAACTTCTGTTCTAGGGGTAAATTCCACAAGCTGAAAAACAAAAATTACAACACTGGATACAACTGACCTGAAAAAAGATGATTCTAGCAATAAAAATTGGTAATTAGCAAAGACGTAAATAGACAAAAGCTGACTGTAATATAGTCTTGTGGCCACTTGGTCTATCCCAGGACCTCATCATATGCCCCATGAACTAACTCAGTAGACTTCTATTAGTCTACCTTTCCCAGACTCTGCTTCCTGCAACCCTTCTTCAAAGTTACTGCCTGAGAGTATTTCTTCCTAGTCAAAAACAGTAAGTAACTTTCTCTTGTCAGACACCTTCATGCTCCAACAGTTAACCCAAGTGACCTTTTTTTCCAGACTTATCGTCCCAGACCTCCTCCATCACTCAATGTTCTAGCCAAATTAAACTCTCACTATCTTCCATATATGTCCTGTGTCTTCCTGCCTTTGTATCTTTGCATAAGCTATGTCTGGATGTCTAAATGCAAAAATTCCCTCAAGGCCTGGGTTTGCTTAACTATTTACTTGATGACATATATTCTTCAAAAGTACATCTCATATGCTACCTCTTCTGAGGAGCTATTTTCCCATATGTTGTTACTGATGACAACGACTGGGAATGTTTACTGAATGTTTGCACTGCACTAGACACTCTGAGAGAAAGAGACTTACGTAACAAACAAGAAAAGTATAACATAGTGTTAAAGTGTGTCAGTGTTCAAATCCTGGCTCAACAGCTTATTTGCTGATGAATATGGGAATTCATTTACCTTCTGTGTGTTTAGTGTCCTCATATGTAAAATGAGCATAGGTATAAGACCTAATAGAGTTACCATGTGGATCATGAAATATAATACATATGCAGCCCTTAGAACATTTCCAGGCACATTATAATTATAGTATAAATATATGATGCTGTTGCTATTATAACTCATGATATGCTACAAGGTAGATGTCACCATTATTCCCATGTAAGAGATGAAGAAACTGAGGCTTAGAAAGGTTGAAACATGTCCAAAGTTACAGGGCTAATATATGACAGATCCAGAACACACATCAATCTGTCAATTTTAAATCTGTGATCTTACTTTCTGGAATATGGATAAACTAGTTGTCTTTATTTTCAATTTAGGGATTTTCCTGACTGAAGTCTGAACAATAATAGCAACAACAATATTTACTAACATTTATTGAATACTTACTAGACACCAGACACAGTCCTCAACACTATTCTTGCATTATCTCATTAATTCTCACAGCTGACTTAGTAACCAGAGACCATCTTTATCCTCATTTTATAAGTGCTTTAGAGAAACTTATTCAATCACACAGTTTATAAGTGACAAAGCTAGGACTCAAACCCATACTCTTACATGAAACGATATTCTTCTGCCTTACTTTTAGCTGAAATTATTCCCTTACTCCTTTGTTCTTCCAATTTTCTTAGCTGAAGCTATTTCTTTGTCACTTGGTACTTTGTTAGCTGTGCTTCTGTCAGATAGCATTGCCAAACTGTCAATCACCTGAAAAGCTGAATTTTGCCCCATTCACACTGCCTAATAAGTGTCTTGTAAGTAGTAGATGCCTAATAAATCTTGGATTGAACTGATCTTCAAGTCGGAAGTTGGGTCATAAAGAATCAAATGTTGCACAGAATATATTTTGCATATATACTGACACTTTAAGTTATAACAACAGAGGGCTTCAGTCCAGTCCCATTCAGAATGACTCATAAATGAGAAACAACTTTCAAATTAATTAAGAGGTTCAGCCTTGCAACTGGATGAAGCTGGAATCAAGTCTCAGGCTTATCAACTTTTTTTTTTTAACTTACCTATTCCAAACCTCAGTTTCCTCATCTATAAATAAAAAATAATAACCTCCCTCTTATAATATTTGATGGGATTAAATAAAAACATTCATAAAAGCTACTTGGCATTGTCACTCCTACATGGTAAACAATTGGTAAAGTTTGCTTGATAAATAAAACTTATCATTTTTAAAAAAATCAAATGACTAAAGAATAGCTCCTTGATCATTCAAGCAATGGCTCTTATCCAGATCTAAAACCTTCCTCAGGAGAGATCACAAATATGGTGAAATAAACTTGTGTGAAGATGAAGGGACTGAAAATAAATAACCCTCTAGGAAAAGGTGCCCTAAAAGGGCCAGGCATCTGAGAAATGGCAGGAAAGGGGACCATTTTATGGTAAACAGCTTCATTCTTAACCCAAGAGACAGAATCCCCAGCAGGAGTCTTTGTGCTGTTACCATGTGTGATAAAGGCCCCACGGTGAGGGTTTTCCTTTGTTCTCCAGTCTCACTGACAGAATAAATTTCGCATGTAGTACTCTTTTATTTGGAAATTCTGATCTCCAATTTATTAAGAGTTGCAAGATTGAGACTGGCTGTAAAGTATTAGAGCAGACAAGATAAAAAGAGTAAGCACTCTAAATAAAAAGATTTCCCTAAGAAGATACCATTCATGTTGCCAGTAAATACAAATACATATACTTCTCTCTTTTAATCAATAAAGAAAACTATATTCCTTAAGCATTTGTAGGCTCCTGACTGTTATGGACTGAACTGTGTTCCCCCAAATTCATATGTTGAAGCCCTAACTTCCAGCATGACTATACTTAGAAATAGGGCTTTCTGGGAGTAATAAAGGTTAAATGAGGTCATAAGAATGAAGCCTTAATTAAATAGACCAGTGTCCTCTAATGGAGATGAAGAGACACCAGAGATCTCTCTCCATGTGCACAGAGAAGAGACCATGTTAGGACAAATTGAGAAGAAGGTGGCCTTTTACTAATTAGGAAGAAAGGCTTCACCAGAAACTAACTCTGCTAACAGGTTTATCTTGGACTTTCAGCCTTCAGAACTGTGAGAAAGTGAATTTTCCATTGTTTAAGCCTCTCAGTCTGTGGTCTACTTCTATGACAGCTGGAGTAGATTAAAATGTTGACTAATATTTATATTAAATTATTTCCTGTCCTCCTATAACAAAATGATGATAGTTATCCAAAGAAGAACAGGATGGCTTATCGGAACAAAGAACGTTTGTGTCTCTTTTGAAAGATGTAGTTCAGATGTTTTGGCTGTCATACTTCGGATAAAAAGAAAAAAATATTAACAACCCACGAATAATGTTTGTTTTGTAAAGTCCCTCTTTATTGGAGAATTTCTCCTCTGAGTACCTCCCTCCAGACATCAAAGCACAGGCAAAAGGCCACAGGCAAAGACTGGCCACACAGCAGAAATCACTGTAAACTTAGCAATGATACAGGCTCTTTGTTACATGGATTGAACCTTTTTTCCTTCTGAAATTCAAATTCTTTCTCATCAAAAAGGATTTACAATTCCATTTGTTAAGGCGAGCCACAGTTGTCAATTTTTGATCAAGGAGGGCAGAATAAAATTGTGGCCTGCACTGACTGATAAGGTTCCACTGGCCTTTAAGGATGATAAGCTTAAAGTGGTACTGTATACTGATGGAGAGTATTTGTTTATTTATTTTTCCCTCCATAAGGTATTTTTTTGAGGCCTGCTCTCTGCCTTGTACTGGGCAAGGTCCTGGGGATAGAGCTAAGTCTTACCTGCCAGCTTATAAACTGGTATGTAAATACAGACAACCATCTGAAATGAAACAAATCACTAAACGAGATATTTTCTGATGATGATAAGTATTGAAAAGATCATAAAAGATAGTAACGGGAGACTTTAAATAGTCATTTAGAATGAATCTGAATTTCAGGCCATACTAAGATCTGGGAGGAGAATTCAGGAAATTGGTGCAAAGGCTTAAGTGGGAATTAGTTAGTATCGAAAATCAGAATGAAGGATGATGTGGCTGGGGTAAAAAGGGGTGTTAGACCTAGAGGTCCATACAGAACATGCCCAGGAGAGCTGATGATGTATTCTTAGTGCTTTGAGAAACCTTTGCAGAGGTTTAAGTTAAATGTACCTAATTAGAACAGTGGCCCACAGGCTAAATCCAGGATGCTTTTGTGAATAAAGTTTAATTGGGGCACAGCCATGCCTACTGGTTTGAGTATTATCTATGTCTGCTTTTTGCTAAAGGGCAGTACTGAGTGGTTGTGACAGAAACTATATGGCCCACAACATTTTTTTTTTGACCTCTTAAATATTTACTATCTGTTCCTTTACAGAAAAAGCATGGTGGAGTGAAAGCAGGAGGAGCACTCAGGAGGCTGTGCAGTCATCCTATGGAGAGGCAATGGTGCTTGACTCACACTGGCTGGTAGCAGAGGTGGGAGGTGGACAGCCCTCAGCATGCTGTGCAAAAGCTGACAGAATTTGCTGATGAATTTAACATGGCGGGAATGGAAGAGGGCATAGAAAGGAATCAAAATATTCCTCGTGCTTTGGCTTGAACGGAGTTCTGGGAAGGAGTAGCTTCATGGGAAGAGTAAGACTGAAGAGCTGTTGGGGGACATTCAGTTTGAAATGCCTTTTAACAAAGCCTATCCATTCTTTTATTTATTTTTTCCAGTGCAGTGATTTTCAAAAGAACCCAATAACTTCTTCTCCCTCCTTAATTCATAACACAAACAAAAATCATGTGGCCAAGAGAACAATAACTGACATTTCCTTTGATGTTAAACCATAAACACTCTGGAAGCAAGAGCCATTATATCCTCCCATGCCTAGCCCAGTGCCTGCACACAGTAGAAGTTCAATAAATATAGGTTTTGAAGAAATAGTCAGCAATCATTTTCTGAGAACTTTCTATGACATCAGAAACTCAGAGAGGCACTTCACATAAATCACCTTATTTAATCCTTATAAAAACCCAACAAGCTAGTTGCTACTATGCCAACTCTACAGATTTGGAAACTGAGGCTTAAAGCAAGAGATCAAAGGCACAAATGCCTGTCCTACTGAGTTGAGTCAGGAGATGTAAATGGGTGAGGGGGACCATAGGGTGAATAGCCTTCCTTAAGTGGGCAATTGCTTCTTGGCTGCCAATGACTCTTACTTTGTGAAAAGTAAGGGTCTCATTCTTCAAGAGAAGCTATAAATCCAATTTATTTTATAAATGTGACATCTCTGAATTAAAAAAAGAGACTGTCTTGGAGTAAGCATTAGAAAATCCAATTGCAGTAGATACCTTTCACACTCCCCTTTATGTATTAACCACTTTCCTAGTAAGAAGAAATTCTAACCCAATTCTTAGTAAATGTCATTGGTTAATCTGGTATAACACATTGTCCCTGTGTACTCAGCCAAAAGTATTTTTTGTTGAAGATGTTTCTTATAATAGCTAAGGGTTGCACTAGTCACTTGCTTTTTGCAACTAGAACACTGTAGCCATTCTCTGATGTTTGCACATCTGCGTGATGACTAGAGCAAAACCCCAAATCATATTGTTTGTGTCACTAATGAATTCGTGTAGTCCTCCCAAATGCAATGATGCAACTACACTGACCTTACTGTGCCAACAAGCCAAGTGATTTTAGAACTAAAGATATCAAAATCTTCCTTTTTATTCTTTTTTTCTTTTTTTCCCCAGATTCATTTCTAGTTACTAAGTCTGGTTTTTGGAGACTAGATGTCATAGTAATGGTTCCAAGTTAAGTTGATTTCATAAAAATGAGAGATTAGAAAATGCTATCACTGGCTTATCTTTTTAATTTTAAGCATAACTTATAAATAGCGTAATAAGGAAGGAAATAGGATGTTTAAAGAATTTAACAAATTCGATTTGGTGAACAGTTGCTCCGTGCCTATTATATGCCAGAATCTGTGCTAGGTCCTTTGATACAAAATGAACAAGCCACTGCCCCTGGCTGCGAGCTCTCCTCATTCCAGTAGGGGAAACAGATTCATAAATAATAACAGAATTGAGACACGGGTTATAATTGGATTACCAAATGCTTTGGGACTTTAGATAAAAAGATGATTAATAATGAATTCATGGAGGCAGAGCTGGGAGAAGTGCGGATCAAGGAAAGCTATACAGGAAAAGTTGCAACTCAGCTCCAAGTTTAAGGATGGCTGGAGTTTCAGAAATCAGTTGTAAGAGGAGGTGTGTTCTCAGTAAGACAAGCTAATATCTCTCAAAAGTCTACCAGGAGTATGGTACTGTACTGAGAATCTATGCCTCATTCTTCGCAACAACCCAATAAATTCACCTTGTTTTAAATCCCCATATTTCAGATTTTAAAAACTAAGGACTAGAAAGGTTAAGTAGTTAAGCCAGGGCCTCAGAGGTGGTCACTGGAAAAACGTGTATTCCATTCTAGGTCTGTATGACTTGAAAGCCTGAGCTGATAAACACCAGGTAGGGTAAGCAGTGTATAGACACAAAATATTTTTGTCTGAGGACTAGAGATAAGTCCATTATGAGTAGACTAGAACTTGCATTGATGTGCTTTGGGTGGGGGATAGCAGTCAGGTGCAGTTGTGCACATTTCAATGTGAGAAATATAAAACTTGTAAACTGGGTCCAGATTTTAGGACTATAGAATTGGAGCTTTACTCCACAGGCAGCAAGGACTTTTTGAAAGCTTGTAAGAATCAGAGTAACATGATCAAGAATAAGCTGATTAGATAAATCCAGGAGCTGTGAAGCAGCTTTGGAGAAACCAAATGCTAGAAAACTTATTAAAAGGTTATGGGAATAATCCAGATAAAAATTGAAGGTGGTCCAAAGTTGGGTACCGGCAGTGAGGACAAAGAAGAAGATAAGGATGCATAAAGATAATCCATTTTTTTGAGGAAGAATCAATATGATTTCTGAATGGACTAATCAGAGGGATGAAGGAGAGTGTCATGAGTGACAATAGTGATTTGCACTTGAATAACGGTAGGTGATGATGTGGAATTTGGGACATAAGAGGAAGGTCCATGGATGTTCAAATGATACTTCCAAGAAACAATTTGTAAGATAGAAATACATCTTGAAAAGATAGTTTAGGAGTCACAACAAAGGCGAGATCATGTGCACCCAGGCAAAGTGTGGGAATGAGAATAAAGACACAAAACACAAAAGCAACACCAACAATAGTTATACTCATACATGAATAAGGGTTAACCTGATAGTAAACACTGTTTTTCCCAGCGCCTCCAAATTTGTTAATTTTTTTGAAATTAATCAAGCAAAATTTTTTTCTTTTCTTTTTTTTTTTTTTTTTACAACTAATCCATGAACAAATATTTAATGGCAGTTGGGGACCCACAGTGAGATGGAGATTATTTATCTACATGCATATCATGCATGCATACACACACACACACACACACACACATATTATTTAATTAATCTACATGCATTGCTTTAACAAAAAAGGAGCAGGTTATTTACAAACATCCATATAAAAGTATCACAAACAGATGAATATAAATATCAATTGAAGAGGAAGGGCCCATTAGGAATATTTAATAATGAATTAAGTGAAACTAAAATACTTTGAAACAATAAGTTTTTAGTGATTGAAATGTCAGAGATAAGAATTCTATCAAAGACAATATGCATTTGTGTTATCTTTACAGGAGAAATAATTCATCAGTAAAGGTCAATACAAAGGACAGGGAAGCTCCTGCTCTCATCCCTTACGCTGGTATGTGCAGAGATTAGAACATTCTAACTACTTAACCTTAGAGTTACTGCATACTTTACCTTCTGAGCTATTCAGTAAGGCTTTGTGCCTGAAAAGTTCTCATGGTTATAAAACATTAAACAAAAACACTTGTCGAGCATGATGTGTTGTATTTATATTTCTTTTTGTTTGAGGAATTGAAAAAGCCTTTATAAACGAGATCTAATAAATCTCTTTAAGACGGTTGCTCGTGGGAATGCTTCTGTACTAAATGGACACTGGGGACAGGTAAACAGAGACCAGAGAATGAGAGGAGAAAAGGAGGATGGAAAAGCACCCACTGTCATCTAGTCACCAAAGAAGTGCACACATTCATCCACTGATAGGATTTGTCAATATAAACAACTAGCATTTTATCCTTCCCAGGCGGTAGCTGTTTCAAGACTTTGCCATCTGTTAACACAGGTGAACAACAGTGAACAAAACAGAAGTACAAATTTTTTTTTTTTAAAAAAAGGAAGACAAGAAAAAGAAACAATTAGGGAGTGCTTCTAGTATTCAGGAAACTGTGCTAGATGTTGTCATATTTCTAATAGACACTCAATAAGTACTTAGTGTATTTCTGATTTTATGCAAATTTAATTCACATGAGGAAGAGACTAGAGGAATTTGACATGTTATAATTTATGCTATTTGATTAAAGAAACTGGTTTTTGTAGAGAAAAAGAGGAGTCCCTATGAATTAAAACTGCTGATCGTGAAGGAAGCTGATGTCTGTCTGTATCAGTGTTTAGAGGCATGAAGCAAAGGGCAGGCAAAGGGCTAGGTCAAGGTTGGCTGATATGCTCTGATAGTGATTACACCCAGTAGGACTCAGTCTGTTCACAGAAAATGTTACTACCAAAAATGAAGAACCCACGGGACGAGGGCCAGAAGCAGTCACTGGAACAATGAATACACAAATTATCCACAGATCTTTTCCCTAGTGGAGCAGAGTACTGAGAGTAGACGAGAACTTTTCACGAATGAAGTCCTTGCCTTAGTTCTTGACTTTGGTAGCAGAGCAGAAGCTATAATACCTGGCATTAGGGAGACATCTTAGTCTCTCTACCCACAGGATTAAACTTGGTCTTTAAATTTTTATAAAAATCTAGAGAAGATCTTGAGAAGTTATAGTCTTCATGAGACAAGAGAGCTTGTCACATCAATCAAGTCAGGCATAGTATCCCAGTGGCTCTGGAGTCAGAGGGGTTTGGGGTGAATCCAGCCTCTGCCACTTAACCTCAGCTTTGTCTTGTAATCACTGGACCCTGGTCTCCTTTCACATGAAATGAGTGATAATATGAGCCACGATTTTTTGTAAATTCATGCATAAACTATATCATATTTTTTAACTTTTGAAAGACACATTTATCTATCAAAAGGTTTTCATCATAAACTTTATTCTACATAAAATAGTCAGAGGCAGTAAGGAACAGTTTCGTGAAGAGACAATAAATAATAAAGGTTCCTGAAGTCTAATTCCTCCCATTAATATGCCACTAGACCATTAATGAGAACAAAAAGTACTGGGGCAATCAAAACATTGTCCTCTATTTCCCAATTTTACAACTATATCTAAACAGTTACTGAAAAGCCTATGGCAATGTCTGAAGAGCAGAAAGTGAAGCACTGAGGAGTAAGCTAGCAGAAGATTCATTATAGAAGTATGTGGGGTTAATTTGTGGGCTGTGTAAACTTGGATAAGAAGTTTGTATTTATTAGATGATTTTGAAGTTGTGATCTGATTTACGATTAAAAGGATTGCCCTGTTTTCTGTGAGAAGAATTTACTGTAAGGAAGACAAAGCAGAAAGTCCCACTAGGGGCTGCTGAGGTGGTTCAGGCAGGGGAAGATGGCGGTTGTAACTAGGAAGGTAGAAAGAGACCAATTTAGAAAATCTTTTGAGATAAAACAAGATAGTTAATAGATTGGACTGGGGTATCTGAGAAAGAAAGAAATTAAGGGCAGTTCCCCACACTGGCTTAAAAAATGTATAGGATTAATGCCATTTACTAAGATGGAGACTAGGAAGAGATGAGTTTGTGCTCCCTGTAAATTGCACATGAGTTCTACTTCGTCCTCGTTAAGTTTGAAAGACTAGTAAACACATTAGTGGAGACGTTAAATAGGTGACTGAGCATGATTCTGGACTTCCCAGAAATCAGGACTGGAAATGACAGTTGTCATTCTATAGATAAAAATGCATGAATCACCTGAGAGTGCAGCAGGGAGCTTGAAGAGGTCTAGAACTGAGTCCTGGTGAACTCAAACACTTGGAAGCAGAAAGCAGAACAGGAACCGAGCACAAGATAGGATAAAACGGAGCCAGTGAAATCAAATCATCAATGAGTGTGTATAAGAGAAATTATGATGAGGAGAAGAATAAGAAGGGCCTGGTCAACAATCTTATATGAGAAGCTGAGCAAAGAAAAGGACTCAATGATTAGAATTTGGCATCACAGAGGTCCCTGGGATTTGACAAAAGCAGTGTCATTGCAGTGAAGTGAATGGAAGCTCATCTACAGCAGATTAAGGAGAAAAGCCTGAGGTGAGTAGGTACAGATAGCACTGAGAAACAGCTTTTTCAACAGGTGTTGCTGCTAAGGGCAGAATGTAAATAGAGGAGTGATTAGAGGGGATGATTAGAGGGGATAGTGAGATCAAAAAAGAAATTTTTTAAAAATTTGAGATGTATGCTGATGCCAATAACTGAGTTAAAAGAAAGAAATGAATGATTCGGGAGTGAGTACAACAGCAGGAGAAAGGACCTTGAGAAGATGAGAGGGCCTGGGGTTTCAGGATCCTTAGGCTCCTCTCCTGCCTCACAGGTACACTCTTCCCATCCAGAAGGGATATTCTTCCACTGTGAAAAGTATAAGGCCCTGCACAAGGCACACACATTCTAATTATAACTATGACCTCATGTTTGTGTTAGGTAGGCTGGAAGGAAATATGAATAACTGAAGAGTTAAATGAGGACACCAAGGAGAATCTTCCTTCCTGTAGTGTCACTAATATCTGTTTTTATAACAAATAGAATTTTTAAAAAGTAACTGATTCTCAAAAAAGCTCCTTAATAAAGGTGTTCTCACCAGGTACACAGTGAGAAAAGAGCTGACACAGATACAGATGTTTCTGATACATGCGAACACCTGGGCTGCTACAGTTGCCAAGTGGTGCTCTCAATGGTGAACACTGCATACCAGCCCTAGTATTAATTCTTCATGGAATTAATAAACACCTATGCCATCTTACTATCTGTTAGCACTGTTGTAAGAATTTCATAAGTATGGTTAAATGGGGGGAGGGGGTCACCTCTGAGTCTGTCTCCTGCTTCCTGATAAACTAACACAGTTGAAAGGGAGCCTTTTTCTACTCAGCATCCTCTCCATGAATATTCCACACTGCTGTCTCCTGCAGGAGTCAGGTTACCTCAGGCTTCTGAATATCCTGGAGGCACTGCAGGGAATAAGGTCTGGAATCACTGTTTCTTTTTCATTGCCTTTTATCTCTGGTGCCTTGGCAATTGGGGGAATATTTTCATCTAGAGGTAAGTAAAATCGCAAACTGAAAGAGAGAAGGTAGGTTCTTTCTTGCAGGAAATAAGGAGAGCTTATCCACATACTTATGTTTTTAACAATGTTCCTGAGCTAGAGGAGCAGTTTAATGAATTGGGCACTTTGAGGTTTAATGTGTTTTGGTGAATGGAAAAAATATGGGAAAGACACCAAAAGAAGAAGAAAAACTTGGCAGAAACAGGGAAGGCCTTTTAAAAGCAAACAACCAAATGTGGGTTATATTTAATGTTTCCACCATTACATTTTACCTTAACTATGTCAACAAAGCAAAAATAAGGAAAAGTAGAAAAT